>UFQX01000225.1:225669-265350 GCA_900497675.1 Arapaima gigas
CCCCCCCCCCCCCCACCTTCAGCGGAGGTGTTGGAGGAAGTGGTCCTTGCTGCCTGCTGAAGTCAGTAGGAGCTGAATATCAAAGTGGCGGAAATTCACTGGTTTTGGGGGTGTAGGAGCAGCTCAGGTAGCGCCGTATAGTGATGTAAATGAACCGGAACGGCTCTTCTGTCGGACCGACGAAAAATAAAGGGAGTAAAATGAACAAGGGAACAAAACGGTTTAAAGCGTAAAATGAGAAATTTAAAAAAAAACTTTAAACATTCACTTGGTGCCCGTCTTGAGTTTTCTACATCCTACAGTGATGTTCTCTTCGTTTCACCTTAAACCGATTATAAAGCAGTCATTCCGCCTTCACCGTGGTGAGCAAAGACGTATAAAATGTATTTAAAAATGTTGCTCGAATAGGCACCATAAATCAATAATAAACAAAGTGTCTGCTTATTTAGTTCTGCTTATTGTTTCCAGGCTTCTGTTCCGGTAGGAATAGAAGCTGGAAACGGTAAAAACTCAACACCCAGATTACCGAACTAATCTAGGCTCAGATTACGTAGAAACTGTGGTTCGCTGTACAAATCCGCACAGCATCATCCCTCGTACAATTTGGTCCTGGATATTAAAATTTGCGACTGAAGACGATTTGTTGCTAGATGTTATTTAAGTCTGTAAAAAAATTTTCAAAGTGATCTGTATGACATAAATGAATAAACTGTCCAGCAAGTTACCATCTTTAACAAGGTGGAAAGTAAATGGAAAGCAGAATAAATCCTCCCTTTACTGAATGTTTTATTATGAAGTGGCGGTTCAGGAATCTGTTATGTGAAGAAGTCAAAGCTTAATATTTATTCATTTTGCTGACGCTTTTCAACTAGGAGGGATTCGAACTTCGACAGCTCCGACCACTAAACTGCCTTATTTTATTATTGTTGAACTGCTACTGACTGAGGAAAATGCGGCCGTTTGAAACGGATTCATGTCGTCTTTGCACAGTATAGAAGACTAGCGTGTAGAAGCGCGTGGAACTAAACGATTTTATTTTCTTTTGTCACCTGTTTCTCGCATCTCCGCCAGTTTCGCAGGTAGAAGTTTCCCCCCCCCCCCCATGAGTGAAGGAAGGGGGGTGGCGGTGGGCTCTGGTGGGGAGGGGCAGTACATCACTCAGGGCGCATATAAGAAATGGGTTCGAGCAGACTTGGGCAGAGAACAATCGGATCTTTTCGGGAGTCACTTTCGCATCCCGCAGCACCACGCAACTCCAGCAGTTATGCAACTGTTTACGGAATCCGGGATCTTCAGCACCCATAAACCGGTGGAAAAGGAGACGAATTTCCCGTTACCCGCCTACACCGACCCGCGTAACGGTAACTGCGCTTCTAGGATGACAGATGGATTATTGTAAACGGAGTCATTATTTTTGCCATAGTACGTTTTGCATACATTGAAGTGCTTATTTTTGTTCGTATTGTTTGATGGACCCTAAATCAGTGATTCTGTTTAATGTTACATATTTTACATTCCACCTGTTTGCCCAGTATTGTGGAAAGCAGAGAACCGATTATGACTGAAAACTTGTTTTTCCACTGACAGCGGTTGTCAGGGAGCGAACTCCGTCGCCGGGCGGAGGGGACAGGTCATCCCTCGGAGAGGGTCAGAGGAAAAGGAAAAGGACCATTTTCAGCCGCGCTCAGCTGTCGGAACTGGAGCGGACATTTGTGGTAGCTCCCTACCCCGACATAACCTTACGGGAAAGACTAGCTTCACTCACCCAGCTCCCAGAGAGCAAAATACAGGCAAGTTTCAAGCTTCGGCAGCTCTACTATATATGTTGTTAACCTTAACTGTGACTTTCAAAATGGCGTGTTTTTCTTTAACAGGTGTGGTTCCAGAACAGAAGAGCACGGAGTATAAAAAATGGCAAGCTCAGCAAGTTGATGAAAAGGAGTCCCAGAAGTGGGGTGGGATCTGCACCTTCTCCCGCCTCCTATAGCCCATTCCAAGGTCAGGTCTTTGCTCGTGGAGCACCACTGAGGAAGACTGCACCTGAAGTAACCTGGGGAAACTGTTCGCAGCAGTTCTTTCCAGATTGGGTTAGGCAGAACAATGGCCCTGCACCCCAGCAGCTATCCCATCCTTCTGAACCTAGTACTACTACAGATTTTCAAGATGCTTTTGTTTGGGAGGACAGTCACTGGCCCTACTCTGAAGTCCCCATGGCCTCTACTGTAGTTGGTAAGCAGGTCTGCTCTACCCAGGAGCAATGGGATGAGTTCAGCCAGTTGTGGGCTTCCACCCCAGGGTATGGGTGTTCCAGGTCCCAGTCTCAACTGGCAATGCAGGGGAGAGGCGGGCCAGTCTCTGTGGACAAAGTAGTTCACATGCATCCACAGCAGATGTATTGGAACATCCAGCAAGATCACCAAGCAATGGCTGTGCCCCAGACCTCACTGGGGTACATCTCTGACCTGATTTACAACGCTGCTGTTGTCACAAACCTGTTATAATTCTGAACAATTCTACCAGCATAATCTGGCTAAAATCATTGTTCTGTTGCTTTCCATTTTCCCCATGTTGCATAGTAGAGTGCGGGTAAAATGCATGGTTTCACATTAAAGGAAACGCAGGTGATGAACAGCTGACTCTCAGTGGTCTCTGAGGAACCATTTGACTGGAGTGTGAACGGTGTGAGCTTTACACGTGGACTCTTTTCGAATCACTGTTTAGAAACTGCCAAAATATGAACATGACTTTGTAAATAAATTTTGTAAATTTAATAATTACTTTTTAAACTGTTTAACCTTATTCAGATAGTGCTTCTTTAAAAAAAAAAAAAAAAAAATGAAGAAAAGTTTTGTCCTTGTGATTTTCTGTAGGAATGCAGGCACACTTGAGACAGTGTTCACTTGGCAGAAACACTATCTGTTCAAAATGGGGGAAAAAACACCCAGCATTTATGTACTTTTGGAGTTGTGTTTCCACAAATTTAAAAAAAAAAAAAATTTCTATGCATATTGTGGGATTCAAGCAATTGCAACCGTTTGCCTGTTTCATATTTCAAAATCTTTTTTAAAATACATTATTTGCACTGAGAGGCAGCATAAAATAATTCTCCTCTGGAATAACTTTTTTTTTTTTTTTTACAAAAAATATGGATGGATGAATGCAAAGCAAATAAATTAAATACAGAGCTCAAGTTCCTATCTTCTTATCATTGTTTTAATTCTAGCTGGATTTAAAGTCCCGCTGAATTACATACAAGTTATTACCGTGACGATATGACAGAAGCACTAACAATTCAATGGATCCACTGGACAGTGATCTTGGGATATCATAATAATCTCTAATACCAAATCATCTTAAAAAAACTTAATCCGAGTGTCAAATCTAAATTCTTTGAGATATACTTATTTTGTACTCCAGATGTAGTCATATCCTTTAATCACTGATATGAAGAGATATGTGGACATGTTTTTGTTTAGTAATAAACAAATTAAGAAAAAACATGATCCTCTAGTGGAACAGTCTGAAGTTATTACCAGAAGTCTGACTTAAAAATATTGTCATGTAGTCTTCAGATGCCTACAAATCCATTTCTGTTACAGCTAGAAAGTACTGGGTATAATGGTGTAAATTTCATGTTAAACAGTTTCGGTAAAGGTTTAGTATGAAGGGACAGGAAACTTTCTTGATTTGAAACAACACAGTGTAGAATTATATATAGCCCTAAGTGGATATGGGAACTTTTGGGTAGTTTGACATCTTCCCTGTTTAAATTTTAAAATGTAGGACAGGAATGGTGCGACCAGTTTTTCAGGCTGAAGATATGGCAATACTTGACCACGCCTTAGTAAGGATTTTCCAAAATGGTACATTTTCAAAGGCAAAAATAGATAGTTAAATCGTCAAAATATAAATATTAGAATTTACTAGAAATTAACATATGTAAAAATAATGTAGAGTATATAAAGTATAGCAGGCTGTCACTTTAGAATTATTTGTTTGTAATCCTGATTTGTGTGATATCTTCTTCTACTTTCCTATATGCTGTAAACTAACATAATGCTTCAGATCCATCTATATTAAAGAGCTTGTTTACACCGCTGCGCAAAACCTCAACCTGCTTCAGTAAATCCCTTTTCTTGACTTTTGCTGCCACCAACTGACCAGGTAAAGGACTGCAGCCACTACTGGGACAATTTTCACTCGGCTCACTGCGAACTTGCTACCGATTACGGCACGTAGTGCTGCTGTAAATTTAAAAATGTTGAATTAATGTTTATTACTACTTATTTTGGTATTACATCATATACATAACATTTCAGAAGCCCGCACCTGTACTTGTACTTGTAAACCTGTTCGAAGTGAAGAAGTATTATGCAGTTACGGATATAACCGACAAACATAGATGAAATCATCAGAAACAAGTCGTTATAAGTAAAACGCATCATAAATAAGTATTAATGCCGCCAGCTGCCCCGGAAATACGGGATTAAGTGAAATTGTCGGCTCGAGCGGGGCGCGCAAGAATGGTACACATTTCCCATGATGCTTTGGCGAAGGGGGTTGTCTCACACCATAGCGGTGCGTGAGCCAGGAGCGAAGATGGCCGCCTGTGTGTTTAGACGGGGTTTGTTGTCCTCGGTGGGCAAATACAGCCGAAAACGGGCGCTGGGGGTGTTACGCGCGGCCCCCTGCTGCAGGCACGAGGCGGGCGGGCACGCGCTGCCGTGCTCGAGCTGCGGCGTGGCCGGTGGCGTCCAGGCGCGGCTCCTGTCCTCGCGGTAAGTTGGCTGCGCGAGCACATGACGAGCTCGAGCTGTTCGGTGCGACTCAGCGCGATCCTCACAGCAGTTTTTCCGTTAGTGCTGCGCGCGGCTGCGAGCCCGGCGGCCATTTGTACACAGTTCACGCAGTCCTGACGTGTGTGTGGTAAAGACAACCGGAGCGTTTATACACACCGAGCACAAGGCAGGGCAGCTATTGCATAACGTTAGAGGGGCTGAGGTCGCCAGTCTGTTGCCTTGCTGTTGTTATTGGGTAAACAGGCTGTCATGGTGCCACTGCTTCACAGGCCTGTCTGGCGGAGAACAGGCTTACAGGTAGTCTGGGTTGTCCCAGTTGTTCTGCAGTCTAAAGGTTTCCAATTAGGTTCGAATCCCACCCCCCCACCCCCCGTCCAGGCATAGAAAGTAAAGTAAAGTAAAGCTTGCTGTATAATTGGGTAGATCAATACCAAGTTCAGTATTTGAAGAGACTTTGTAAAGCATCTGGCATTGAATATCTTACGCTAGACAAAGGTGTCCACTACGTAGTATTACAAACACTTTGTGTGTTTTTAGAATTTAGGCAAAGTTGGTCAAATATACATAAGACACCTGTCACAGGTATGTAATGTATTGTAGCATCTTTTAGTATTGCTACGGAAGGAAGCTTCAGGAGTCAGGATGCCTGGAAACTGCTCTTTATTAAGTGCATGCACCATTAGCACCTTGCTATCCGCCCCACGTTTCCCAGAATCCACTTTACTGAACTTATCCCAAAGTGGGTGGAACAACCAATTAAACATTAACATCCCAACTGGGGTAACTCAACTATGCACACAAAAGGACTATACACCAACTTGACAGCACCGTTACAGTATATTGATGTGTTCTACCCCAGCTAGGAGCATGAATGTGCAGTCAAAGCATTAGGGATAGGAAAGGAAAGAGGCTGATACAAATCCTGGTTATGCAACCTTATTAAGGAGCCTGATGGTTTTTTTTTTTTTCTCTCCCTTGTTCGTGATGTGTTGCAGTCTGTGTCCGGTGTGCTGGGCCCAGTAAGTGACCCCAGTGGGTGCTGAAAGGGGCACTCGGCACAGGGGACCCATGAGTGACAGCTAGACTGCTACCCTTCTCATCCAGCTTTGGTCTGTTTCATTATATGGGAACCTTAAATTAGGTTTACAGGTTTTTATTCATTAACGTCTGAATTATCAACCGTCATAAACGGCTCTTTTGCAGACCGAGTAGTGTGACCATTGAATTGGGGTTAAATAGCAGACTGTTGTCCAGAAGCCTGTCGATTAAAAGGGTTTCAGTGTGCTGATAGACAAAGTAGGCTCGATCGGTTTTCCTCAGCATAACTTGGTGTTGCCCTAACTGGTATCATAGTCAAACTGTTTCAGGTGCTCAGATCTTTCAGTTCCACCATTGCCAGGGAGGCCCTTGGTTTTTCCTCATTTTGAACTTGAAATTGATCTGTGTGTCTCTTTTTCTTGCCCCACCTGTCTTGCGTAGTAACCGGCCTGAGGGGAAGATTTTGGAGACCGTTGGAGTGTTTGAAGCACCAAGACAACATGGCAAATATGAAACGGGCCAGGTGAGGGATTATTGTCCTGCTTGTTTGTCACTTAACTCGTACAGTGCTGAGAATTATTAGTAGGATGCTGTACATTTAACATACTTTGTTTATTCTAGTAGTTTTTGTCCATGATTAGTTTCTTTGCACTGTAAAAAATTTTTTGTGAAACTTTAGTTAGTAGCTCTTTTTAATTAAAGTTGGCTATCCTTTGTTGGCAGCAGTGAAGGAGCACTACTTGACCACAAGTTACTGCACTGGCAGTTTGCCAAAGGTCTCAATATTTGTATGTTTTTTTTTTCCCTGTTTTGACAGCTGTTCCTGCATGGCGTGTTTGGTTATCGAGGGATAATTCTGTTCCCTTGGCATGCCCGTCTCTACGACCGTGATATCACACCCTCTACAACTGAGAGGTGCCCACCTTTGCCAATTTGTCTTTGTGTTATCTGCACTGTTTCGTATGAAGGCTCCACAGCTAAAACACTGCACATGTAATTCTTTTAAAGTATGTGTCATCAATTTGAGGTAGAGCCTGTCATGCTAGTTACTGTACTTTTCACACTCTGTCTGTTATTGGAAATTTTTTTTTTTCCTCTCCTCAACCGCCAGCTCACTTGCTCTGTAGTTAGTATAAGTGCAGCCTGCTGATACTCTAATTCTGTTTTCAATATTCTATGTCACTATGTAAGAACAGCACTCTATAAAATATATTGAACTTTATATGAGTTGGAATTCAAAAGGATCTGGGTCAGTGTAGTTTTATTTATTTATTTTTTTAAACTTATTTCAGCTTACGTTAACCTTGTCAGTGTTAATTTATTTTGTGCATTTGTATACTGCAAGCTTGGAGCATGTTGGTTTATATTATACGTTTCCTTTTTTGTTCCCTTTGTTGGTACAGCAGGTCTGAGCCCCCTGGCACTCGTGGCTCAAAAGAGGTGAAGGGTAAAACCCACACGTACTACCAGGTCCTCATTGACACGCGGGACTGTCCACATATTGTGAGTGCCAGTCAAACATTCGCACTTAGGGCTTCCTTTGTATACAAGATGAGCCTGAATACCTTTGACAATTCTAATCCCTGAGTAAATAAGTTTTGCACTGAGGTTCACACTTAGAACCTCTTTTTTCTTTATGCTCTCTTTTATGAAAGCTGCTTATTTGTTTACTTGCTGTATTATGATCCGTGTAAATATGAGAATGGGATGCACATGACACATGATTGAAACAGTGACAGCATTTCCTGTTTTGCTTAGTCACAGAGATCACAGACAGAAGCGGTGACCTTTCTAGCCAATCATGATGACAGTAGGGCCCTTTATGCAATTCCAGGTAGGAGGACTCTCTGCCTTCCTCTTTCTGCATTTCCCTATTCATCCCCATCCTCTGCCAAATCTCCTGTCTTTGCTATTCACACTTCTTCTTTCTGCCACCCCTTTAGGGCTGGACTATGTAAGCCACGAGGATGTTCTGCCCTATAGCTCCACAGACCAGGTGCCAATCCAGCATGAGCTCTTTGAGCGTTTTCTCGCATTCAGCCCTTCCAAAGGTACCAGTTCATGGCCACACCTACCCAACCCCTCACCCTCTCCTCCTTGCATTTAAAGTGCTTTAAACATTTGTAGTAGTTTTAAAACAAACCGATGCAGAGATACAATATTATTTGCTTAGTTGCAAAAAGGTGAAGTGCAGCTAAATGTGACCTGGAGTGGAGAGCACAATATGTCAATTAAAAATTGCAACTTGTCAGTCGTTCAGAATATGTGTCAGAAGCTAACTGAGAACATGTCCGTGTGTCTCTCTACCTGGCCCCGTTCAATCAGTGCCCCCCTTTGTCCCGCGAGACACCCTCCGTGCATGGCAGGAGAAGAACCACCCCTGGCTTGAGCTGTCAGACGTGCACCGTGAAACAACTGAGAATATCCGTGTCACCGTCATCCCTTTCTATATGGGCATGAGAGTAGGTTTTCTGTTTGGGTTTCTCATGGGCCACCTTGACCCCAACCACAACCAGCTTTTCATGTATCTAGAAGATAGTGATTATTTCAGTGTACCAAGCAAATGAGTTAAGATGTTACCCTTGGCCAGTCCAGATAATGACTTTAAGATATATAAGTTGTGCTCTCTAACTTGTTTTTCACTTCCATCTTCATTAATTTGTTTGTTTCTTTTTAATCTAATCATAGGAAGCTCAGAACTCCCATGTATATTGGGTAAGTACAATATGCAAAATTAAGCTTTAATGCATGTCAGCTATTGTTCTCTATCTCTGTAGAAGGGACGAAACCCAACTGAAAGAAACATGGCATCATAAAATTAACCATTTTCCCCTTTTTTTTACTCTTTTTTTTATTTCAATAAACCACTAAACTACAGATGTTAAAGTTTTTAAATTGTAACTGTGTAAATGCAAGGTTTAATAGGTCATTGGTTCTCCAGTGCCAGTCATTCATGTTAGTGGACATTGTCAGTGGCCTTTGTCTCTCTCACTTTTTCTTTTCCATATATCTGTGTATCTCTCTGCATCTGCTGGCCTATAGTGGCGTTACTGCATCCGCCTGGAGAACATGGGCAATGAGGTGGTACAGCTCCGGGAGCGGCACTGGAGAATTTTCAGTTTGTCTGGAACACTCGAAACGGTTCGAGGCCGTGGTGTGGTAGGCCGGGTGGGTTACTTATTCATGAATTTTAGTTTGTCCATTTTTGGAGGTTTAAGTTGTTTAAATGTCTCACTATGCCTGAATTTGAATGAACAATAGAGCAATTTAGTTCTGTATCTCAGTGTTTTCAGCATTTTATTTCTGCTAAATGTTTAAAACATTTTACAATGAATAAATAACAAATAAAAATAAAAACGTTCCTTACTTCTTTTAGATTAGATAAGATTTTTGTTTCTAAGTACATGCATGTCCACCGAACAGGAACCAGTGTTATCCAAGGAACAGCCGGCATTCCAGTACAGCAGCCATGTCTCACTACAGGCACCAAGTGGACACATGTGGTAAGTCACATTACCAGACCTGGCACCCTCTTCTTACTTTCTTTTAGTACCCCCTCACCTGTTTCCTTTAGCCTCACCAAGGGGTACTTTGCCAAGGGAAGGGGTGCACGAGCACACAAACACAGACCCTTAATGACTGCATGTATTTTTTTTCTGTATGTTTGCTGTGTGTTTTTGTTTTCAAGCTACAGTTAACACCATTATCTCTTAGGAATGTGAGCTTTTTCCCTTTCGTGTGTGTGTGTGTGTGTGTGTGTGTGTGTGTGTGTGGAAATTCAGTCACTCTGAATTTGTACTGTACCACAATATTTTTGCCACAGCCAGTCGAAATAAGGGAGGTGACTAATTTTGGTGAAACAGTGTTACCTGTTAAGCTGCTTTATTTATTTACTTTGCCTGTTATAGGGCATGATAGGATAGAATTTTACTGAAATTCACACATACAGCAGCTTAATACAAGATAAGTAACAAAACGGTGCAAAACTTCCAAGGAATAATAACAAGTAAAAGACCATTACCAATTGCAGTAAAACTAAAAAAAAAAAACAAACATAACTCTAAAGGCACAGGCCACTTTTCTGCTTCTGTGTGTAGAGGTACAAGTCCTTGGCTGTCATTAGAGCCTTGTTACAGAAGTAAATCTTGCAGATAACTTTAGCGATCATGTAGGGTTACCCTTTGCCAGTTGCATTATTCAGCAGTGTTTCGGTAGAATCATGTGAACTGGAGAAGCTGCATGCATTGGAATGGCTGTGACAGTCACTTTCCAACCTGGAATCTGATTTTGTTTTCGTAACAAGTTTCGGTGCATCTTGCAGTGATGGCGCTTGTATCGCTTGTATCTACATTGGGGAATCTGCCTTTTATGTTGACGTGACCAATATGTTTTAATTGTAGGTTAAGGTGTGATTTTCGGTGCCTAACATCTGTTTGACTGTTAGTGTTGTGCATTGTCAGTTGATATAAAACATTAAAATACTCCTGCTGATATTGCATTGTTTGCAAGGTAGTTAAAAGGTTAAATGAAGTAATCTTTTAGGCTTTTTCTGTAATTTGCACAATGACGTGCGTCATTTTCCACATTTGTTGAACCCGTTGCATTAATTTAACTAAACAGCATGAAATTCTTAGTAAATTAAGCATGCATGTATTTAAAAGTCGTTGCATTTTTTTTAAACCACACTCTGGTTCTGCTTGACTACACGAAAGCAGTGTCACACCTCCACATATGGAATTACACAAGTGCACTTAGAGAGAAATGTCATTGTTGTTTATTAGTTAATCCTTGTGAGCAGAAATATCTGATGAATTTCACAGGGTCTCAGACTGTCAGTCAGGTATCTGTATAATAGTTATTGTGCTGAATTAGGGCAGGTGCTTCAAGCAGAAAGTTGATTAGGGAGATACTTGAGCCATTGTACTTGAGGAAGGTGCAGTTACTGCTGGACTTTGTGCAGGTATTCTTGGCCTTGCGGCCTAGTTTACCCGTGTGTGCTGGTACTAGTAGGAAGTGGACCAGAAGGTATGTCATTTTGCTCATGGAGTTGAGCGTGGAAAAGGGCTGGCAGTCGGGCTCTGATGGTGCCTGTTGTCTCTCACTCCCACAGGGGTTCTTACCGCTTCGAGAGGCCCAACAGCACCTTCTTCGATGTCCGCATTCCACCCTTCTCGCTCGAAAGCAAGAAGGATGATACTCCTGACGGCTTCCTGCCAGGCCCATTCTCCTCTCTAGCCTGAGAGTGCAGCACATCCCCTACCTCCCCCTCACTTCAGCCCCAACATGCTGACAAGCCCCCCTGCCTGTCTCTGGTATTGGATGGTCTTGGCTTACAGCAGTCTAACTGCAGTTCTGCCCTTGTGTTAGTCATGTCACTTCACATGTGCCCCTGCACCTCAATCTGAGCACCTGAGTTGCATTTGACAAGGGCTGGAGGTACCTCTGAGTGGATGCTGCTTGTATAAGGCAAATATGAAGATAATGCTAGTTGGCACTTACCTTGAGAAATGCTACAAGTTTCTTATTCTTTTAATTATTTTTGTTTCTTTATTTAAATGTTATTTTCAGAGTTGTGAAGTGGAAAAGTTGAGTAAAGATTTGATACTATAAATAAACTGATAAAATCACTTTATTTAGTGCCTACTGGAGGCCAAATGGGTGTACTCAGCTTTAATTTTGTAAAATTTATCCAGTTATTGGTACATTCAGGTCTGAAATTCTTAAAAAATTTGGAGAAAATTAAAATGACTAATATTTTATGTCCGAAATATCTTCCCGAACATAGTTTTTCACCGGAGCATATGGCGTTCATGTCTCAGGCTGGATGTCATTTTGTTGGTTTTGGTTTGACAGTGTATTGAAATGCTTTTATTTTTTATCTTTAAACTAGGGTTGGTCTGGGGTATGTTTCATTAGCATTGTGATCTGAATGTCAGTTTCTGTGATTTACTTTGTGTTTGTGCAGTTTAGAGAGGAACATTAGTCAGAGTTCTCTGAGATTGTGTCTGCAGACTTTAAGTTTTACTTTCAGCTAGACACTTCTGAACTCCAGAAGGCACTTAAACAGAACAGACAACTTCTTATTGATCATGCATGAACAAAAAACAGCCTTTTGGTGGGAAAAACATGGCTTAATGTTGCTATGCAGGTGAAGCATAGAGCACTTAATATTAGTTGGTCCCCTTGAGCTGGACTCTAAAGCTGTTTTGTATTATCACTCAGCCCCTGGGCCAAAGCCCTTGAACAGTAAATATACAAAAATGTGTTCAGTTTTGGTCAATTTTATATGATACTGTTGCAATTGCACATTCTTGTTTCCCTGTTTAATTTGAGGTAGCAGGTAATGTAGTGGTTATGGTTGCTGCCTTGCACTCAGGGAACCTGGGTTTGACTCCCATGACATTCTCTAGTACCCTTGAGCAAAATGGTTACCCAAAATTGCTTGTGTAAAAATGACCGAGCAGTGTAATAAGGCAAATTATTGTAAACGGCTTAACATTAAGTGATTTTGAAGAAAAACAACAGGTAAAAAAAAACAACTTATTTTAACCACTGTACTCTTTCTTAATCAGTTTTTCAGTCCTGCCGTTCTGTTTTAGCCTCCAGTAGCCTCTTCAGTTGTCAGGTTTGGCTCAGCATGGTATTCTAAAGCAAATGGGTTTTAATTATGACTCCATTTGTTAATGGTATAGGCTTTGTAAGGGTACAAAGATGTTTGATTTAAAAACTGTTAAGGTGTTGTGTATCTTTTGCCCTAAGTGCTATGAACTAGCACAGTATTGGTTTAAATGAAATTCACTGCAGACAGTTCACCAAAACTGTAAAATTTCATCAAGTTGCAGAAAAGAAACAATAAATAAACTAGTAAACTGTGATGAGAGGCATTTGACTTCTTGTCTCCCTACATGCATACACAGAGCAGCATGGCAAAAGATTGGTGGTCTGGTGCCCAGCAGTACCTCTGGCTGTACTGAGGAATGTTGACAGCTTTCCAGAAAGGGAGGAAGCGGCAGATGTTAGGGAATAGTCATAGTGAGGAATAGTTTCTGATCAGCTTCTCCCGATGCCTGGCTGGAGTCAGGCTGTATTAGGACTGAGGCACACTTCTGAACTTGTGTTGCAAAAGCCCCCTAGCCGTGTGCAGACAGAGGCAAATTTATAGTGTCTGCTCCGCTTGAGGTTGCAGATTACATGTTAACATAAGTTGTTTGTTCTCAAACTGAACATTAGTTCAACAGTGGAAAATGTAAATTGTGACTATTTGGAAGGCTTTCATGGATTGATGGAATTCCTCTTCAGGAGTGTGGAAAAGTGTGGAGATGCTGTTTTCCTCTGTTTTGATGGAAAATGTCTGGCTCTACGGGAGCTTGTCATAATGAAGTGCAGTGATGTATGGACTGGAAGAGGTTTTGGTGGGTGGAAGATGTGCCGTGGTGGATCAGTACCAAGAATACATGCTGTTTACTGCAGAGTGGAAGATGCTTCTTGGCCGTGTACTATTATCTCCACCCCCAGAAGGAAAGATCTTTGTGAGAGTTTTCATCCCCCAACTCTGATTTTAGGTATTTCCACATTCCACAGGGGGACTTTCTCATTCCAACGGACCAATAGTGACATGTTCAACATTTCCATCCCTTCCTTCTCCCTTGACAGCCATGGGCACACTAATGGACCCTGCTCATTCCTCTTCTGAGGCATATGAAGGATATGTCTCCCTCTCTGTTACATCACGTCACTCCCAGTTGGTTCAGCTCTGCTGCAGTTACAGACCATCATCCCTGAGAACTTCTTCTTCGTGGGGCACCTTCTAGTTCCTTTCTATGATTCTACTGATGCAGTGAAGTGCACCTTTATCTTTGTATAGAGAAAAAATACAGCATGAATCACCTTATTCTATCAGTATTTCACATCAGACCATTGTGTGCTTGGCTTTTGTAGCTCAGCTACATTTCCTCATGTACCTAGAGTACATATCAGCAGTGTTTACAGCATTGTAGTTACTTGATCCCGTTATAAATCTAAGTACTTACTTGTATAAATCAGCAAAGTTTCTCAGGGACTAGTGTCATATCCCGTTGGGATTTCTACTTGCATCTTTGTGTGAAGAGGTTTGATTTCTTGACTGCTCCAGCACATGCTGGACAAGTAATTAAGCTGTATTCCCCTTTTTTCGCATCTTAACATTTTACACAATACTAGATAGAATACTCCCCAAGTTCAAAAAAAAAAAAAAAGATTTTCTTCTTCCTACCTTCACAATCTACCTCTTAAAATAAGGAATTGCGCAAATGATGACCTCTGATCCTATGTGGAGTGTTTATATGTTTCTGCAAGCGAGTGAATGGGAATGTTTTCTTTAACATATATATATAAAATTATATGGTACCAATACACCTATACAGTTATAACAATTATAACTTTTTGTAGGATCATCCGAGAAGGTCCAGTTAATTTCCCCAAAATATTCCCAATACGGATACCTATATGATAAAGAAAACCTTTAAAAACCAGTTAGTTAATGTGATGTAATATGCTTCTTTCCTTATTAGTATGGTAACGAACATTTCATACTCGCTCATGTAAAGTGTGAAGGAATAAAAACAAAATAGCAAAATTTGCCTGCTTTAATGGGCAGTTACTGGGGAACTTTGACAGAAGCGAAGGAAATCACAAACTGTGAGGCCAAGATCGAGAACATAGATGCTGTTAAATTGCTATGTGGTTGTACTTGCACACATTTAGAATATTTCCCTGTTGTTTGGCTTCGCTTTGATGTAGTGCTTGCTGTGCCAGGATTTTTTAACTCGGGTACCGAGACGGGTATAAATGTGTACGGCTTGTTATTTCGGGAACTCTGAAACCAGAACCTCGGGTATAAGTGTAATTTTAAAAATGCAGGTATGTACAACACTGCATGAATTTTGTGCTAATCACATAAGGTGTTTATGAGACTCTAAGTAAGCATTCTCACAAAATAGAAACTTTCAGAAGATTTGAAATGACTTGGTAGTACAATAGTGTACTGTTTTTAGCAATTGGTCTACTTTAGGATTTAAACCTATGTCCAGAAAAGACAGCCAGAAAATTAAGCATTCGTCTTCGGATCCTGACAAGTCTCATGGATGTAAATAAATTGTGGGGTGTCGTGTAATCTTGTAACTGAATAAAAGTGCAAACAAAATAGATATCAGGTCTCATATTCTGTTTGTAAGCCGATGTGCTGTGATCATTATACGGTGATGTGTTGTTTATGAGGAGAAACTGGAATAAGATTACATTTTCTGTGAGCCCGACACTATCAGAATACCTGTTCTTGGCGCTGCTCTCCCATAAACCCTGAAACCTCGTTTTCTCCACAGGGGGACGTTCCGCATTGAAAGAACTGATGGTTCCCACTTCGACGTGCGGATCCCACCTTTCTCTCTGGAGAGCAACAAAGATGACAAGGCTCCCCCTGCTGGCTACAGCTGGTAGAAAAGAAAATCACAGCCAACCCTATTCATGTGATATTTTCCTAAGCTCTCCTCTTTCGGATGGTATATTTCTGTATTTATTTCTCCTGTATACTTAAGTACTTAAAATCTGACGCCCAAAAAGGAAATGTTTATACAGTATAGTTTTTCCAAACTCATGGCTGCAGAAGGAAGGATAATAAGTGTTTGACATCTGGAAACGTTGTGCTGCACAAATTAGGCAAGATGAGCAGAAGTGGGGGTGGGGGGGAGTTAATGTTACTTTCTGAGGATGTTGTTACATTTTGACTAGATTTGGATGAAAAGCCAGTAACGATTTTTGTGCGGTATAAAGTACTGCGATGCAAAGACTGATTTACAGCAACAAGTTCTATAAAACCCTGTTTCATTCATGTTGAAATAATCTCTGTCCCTTTTTTCTAGTTCTTTGAACTTTCATTTATCTGTGTATTTTGGGGATCGTGATACTTTGGGGAAGTTGCAATGTGTGATTTGACAAGGTAGCATTCCAGTCACCTCGCTATAGACTTCACTTCACTGTTAGGTTACAATGGGGGAAAAAATACTGATCATAAACCAGAAAGGTCTTATGGATTAAAGATTGTGGGGAGGTTTGAAATGCTAGTTTAGTCCTTGGAAGAGGAATATTGGTGCAAATAAAAGTCTGGGCACCATTATTGTCGTGGTCACCATTTCCTACTTATAAATGGTAACTTCTAATTTTTGTATGCCTGAAATTTAGTGCATACCTTCTGAAACATCACAAAAACTATATTAGATTTATGGTTCCTGGGTTAGAAAAGCAGCATATAAATGTTCAAAGTAGTTTCCAGGCTTTGCTTCTCTGCTTGAAGTCTGATTTTGCAGTTCCTCTTAAGTTCAGCACAAATGGTAATTTAAGGGAAATGGAAAAAGCAGCACAATAGAAAAGAAAAAATATTTACGTAACCATCACACATTCATGAGTTTTAATTTACAAAAAATTACTGGTTACAAACAGCCAAATTAATGTGTCAACTTTTTTGCAGTTTACATTCCTTTTGTACATGGTTACTTTTATTAATACAGTTTATGGCTTATGTGCTATTACATATTGTGGGTAAAGGTATTCTGATAGGACTGTTGTCCCTGGTTAAAAAAATTACCAAATGCAGGATGAGCAAGAAATCCTTTTTTTTATTTCACAAAAGAGAGGCCACTAATTTAATCTCAACAGTATATTTTGAGGCAGGACAGAATTTTAAAACTATCATTAAACTGAAATCCTTCACTATAGTATTAGTTAAGGCCTTGTTGAGGAGTGATTGGTTAATGTCATTGAAACAAAGAATTAGATCTTTATTTGGATAGTGAAGGTGTGATCCCTATTTTTTTTAATTGCAGAGTCTGTTTGATCTTAGAACAGATTTAATTATTAATTGGCCCATTAAAGACTTTCATGCTGTGAGTAACTTTAAAATTCATTCCTGCAACAAAGTATCCTATCTGAATCAGAGTCAGTGGCAACCTAATCTTACACTTTGTGGCTTATCAAAAAAATAAAACATTTTTTCATTTAATTAAAAAAAAAAACTTAAACTTTCATTTTAAGGAAGTCTCTCAATAACAGAATCCAGTTCTGCAATGTAAAAAATTTATAGTTGGGGGTGGGGGGGTGTCAACAAAGATGCCAAAGAGTTGCTGTTAAATAAGTTTATTGCTGTATCCTACTTTAAGGTTTCACTGGTACGTAAGTTTTCTTTTATACATGTAAAGGGTTTATAATTTTAATGGGGGGGGGAAATCAAAGGTCTTTTGTTAATGAATAATATTCTGTTGCATATGTCAGTAAAATACAACTGAATGTTAAAGCTACTGGCATCACATTTAGCAAATTGGAGGATTCTTGCTTCAAAGATGCATAAAAATGCTTTCAAAGGTAACAACATACACTCTGCAGCTTTGGTGGCAGTAAATATTTTTTACACAAAAGCTTAAGGTACAGAAGTCAATAGAATCAATGTACCTTGGGATAAGAGACTCCATTGTCCATCTAACTAACTTATTAGAATGCACGCTTTACAATACAAAAAAAGCACAGAAGTAGAAAAACAACCTTTTTTTGTAAAAAGGGATGGAGAAGGAAAATTTAACAATGTACAAGTCCTAGCTGTACTTCAAACTGCTAAAAAATACCTGCAAGTACAGCTTTACTAGTTACAGCAGCTTTGGGAGTTCATGGAGGGAAACTGGCTGGCCTACAGTTACAACTGCAGCAAAAGGTGCTTCTATCAAATATCAATGTGTCATATAACATTCAAACATATACAGTGCTGTGCAAAAGTGTTAGGCATGCAACTTCAGTGTCTGTTGAGAAGTACAGGTAGATTCTTTTCTACCATCAGGGAGGTTTCTGATGGGTCCCAAATTCATTCTGCAGTCTGAGAATGACCTCAAACACCCAATCTCAGTCATACACAACTGTCTTGAGCAAAAAGAAGGAATCCTGCAACAGATGGTCTGGTCCCCACAGAGCCCTGATCTCAACATGATCAAGTCAGTCTGGGAGGACATGCAGAGACAGTCACAGTGTGCAGAACTGTGGCCAGTTTGGAAGAACCTACCAACCTCTACCTTAAACTGCATGCAAGTTTGCACAAGAGAATTGATGGTGTTTTGAAGGCAAAGGGTGGCCCCACCAAATATTGATCTGATGGAGGTTTTTTGTCTACTGCACTTTTTAGAAGGTTTATCGATTAATAAGTATTCATGGCATTATTTTTGGAACCGTCCTCGCATTTTTCCCACAGTTGCCTAAGATTTTTGCACAGTACTGTATGAAGTTATATGTTTGAATAATTATGCACGAAACATTTCAGTTTTTCATTGTCTTTAAAATATGTACAGTCAACTTATTTTGGCTCTGACAAATTAATGTTAAGATCATATGAGTTCATAATAAAAACATTGAATGGAAATATGTGTGTAAGTATAATTTGTAATGTAGGCAATGTTGATAACGTTCAAGGGGTTTGAAGGCTTTTGTAAGGTACAGTATGTGCTAAATGCAGCTATTTTAAGGGTAGTAAAGATTGGTCATATATAATGTCTTTTTTTAATGTTTGACCTTTTCGCCTTTCCATTTTATGACTCAGCCAAAACCAGGTAGTTTTAATAAAACTGAAGTCAATTAGATTTTTTTTTGCATTTTTTGAGTTAAAAAGGTGCTGTATATTATTCCTTCTTTGTCACACAACTAAGAGTATTTAAGGAATTAAAAGTTCTGGTTGTTGTGCTGCTAATGTTGTTACTTTAATATCTATTTCTTTCATTCGATAAACAGCTCGGTGAAGACTGGTTATCTAGAAACTTAGGCGGAGACCGATAGGATGATCGGCGGAGCTGCTGGTTTAGTCCTCGTTGTGACTTCAAGTGAGGAAGTAAAAGACCCAGTTAAGGTCGTTTCTTAAAGGGTTTTATTACAATTCTTAGGGAAAAAAAATTAGTTCAGTGACTTTTATTTTGGTGAGTGTCGCCAAGTATCTGTTTGCCCCACTGCGCATGTCAAAAAAGAGGAAAAATACTGTAGGTTGTGGAAGAAGTAGAAGTTCGCGCCGAAGGTTCGAATCAAGCATCTGACTGAAAGGGCGAATGAGGTACATTTTTGTTTTATCAACTAAATGTAATTTCGCGCATTTGTTGAATGTATGTTTATCAAGTCACACACGCGCGAATTTCTTGTGACAGCTGTATTTTTTAAGTGTGCTGAGTGACCTTTTCTTACTTGTTAGAAAGACAAACCGCGCAAGATATGTTCGCGAATGTTCTGTGAGAATTGTTGCCTCGTCTGGTTGTGCTTCATTGTTCATTTGTTTGGTTTATATATTTGTACGCTCTTGTGTTTATGTTTAAATTAACACGGTTAGGGCTCAATAATATTATGGCTTCTGCCTCTACTTTGTGGTTTAATGGTACGAATAACCGTGTCGAACTTGCTGTTTTCACTGTAATAGACTTAGGAATGAAGCTACATGGTATTAATGCTAATTGATTCTCTATAGTTGAATTTTCGTACTTTAAGGTATAAGGACTTTTTAAAATGTATTTTCTTTTCCTAGCTCATACGTGAATTCATGAACAATATGTTATTAAACACTTTGTGAACCATCAGTTCTCGAGCGGACCGTCGTTCAGCCGGGACAACAGACCTCCTTGATCCTCCTTAGCCTGTGGAGCTACTTCCAAGACTGGTGTTAAAGACAAACGATTCAGAAGGTTCCACTCCATTCCCGCTGACAGCAGTCGGACAGGTTTTCTGCGATGGTCAACATACAGCCACAGCGATGGATAACCTAAGCGGACACAGGCGAGTACTATCTACAGGTCAGCAAGGGCCACCATAAAAGGAACTGTGAGACTTCAGAGGTATGTTATATGGTTTGGGATCAAGGCAGATGGTGTGCACGTTTCTAATATCAACAAACTTGACACACTGCAGCGATCGAGAGAATTGTTACACTTAAAGGATGTTATTTGATTGTGTCAGAACTGTCTAATATATTTCATGTTTACCAGTTCAATTTGTCTTGCACAGTTATTAAACTCCATCTATGTGTTGTGCTGTACATGTTTAAGGTGTTTATACAAGTTGTGTTGTAAACAGAAGGCAAAATGTTGGAGTGAAGAACGATCATTTTGACTTTAAGACAGTTGGATGGATGAATCAGCAGTCTTGAGCAAGAAATTCAAGAACTTGCCGAAATGCTCCTAAATGAATCTGAGTCTTTGAGAAGACAACACCAAGAGAGAGAAATTCAATCCAAACAGCAAAAACTGAGCGGTCTTCAAGGCCAACTACATGGTGCTTGAAGGGGAAGTAAAGGTCTTGGCCACTCTGAACGCAAACATCTCCCTACTGAGAAGATGCTTGCATTTAAAATGAGGGAAGCCTAGAAAAAGGAAGGGAAGCTTTTCTCAGCATACAGCCAATGGAAAAGAGCACTGACATGCCTGACTGACATGGGGCAAGCCTTAGAAGATAACTTATCTCTAAGTAGACTTCCAGTTCCTGAATCATCTGTATTCACTGGGGATCCAGTTCATTTCATTGAGTGGAAATCCTCCTTCATGGCACTCATTGGAAGAAAGTTATTTCTTCTGCTGACAAGTTGTATTACCTCAAGAAATGTATTAGTGGTTCAACCTGTAAGACCTTGGATATGCACCTTTGATAAAAAAAAAAAAGGTGATGAGGAGGCCTACAAACATGTCTGGAACAAACTAGTTGTTATGGCCAACCATTCATCATATGGAGGGTATTCACCGAACAACTGGCAAAATGGCCAAAAATCCACTCAAAAGATGCTGTAGGTCTTCAGCATTTTTCTGACTTCCTCAGTGCCTGCCAAGATGCAATGCCCCATGTCAAGCGCCTACAAATACTGAATGGACTGTGAAGAGAACCAGAAACTTTTGCAGAAATTGCCTGACTGGGCAGCTTCTTGCTGGGATGGGCAAGTCACACAAGCCTCAAGTTAAAATCAGGAATTTTTAACCTTTCGGTAGTTTTTTGCCTTTATGTCGGCCAGGCATTGGAACCATCTATCAGCCATCGCAGAAAAAATCCCATCATGGAAGGACTGTGAAATTGGTCCTTTGATAGACTGCAGTTGTTCAGTGGCCCCAATGAGGGTGATTGTGGGAGAGGATGATGAACCCTAAGCTGTACAGATTGTAGGGTGTTCAACACCAACACCATGCCTTCATCTACCAGTAGTCTGTGTCACCATCTCGCAGTCGAGGAGCTTTCCCCAGTTACTCCAGCAGATGCTGTTCTTGTATTAAAGTCCAATTTTAACCACATAAATAAAGATGGGAAGAAAGTGTCCTTGGATGGCATTCTCTTTCTGAACAAGTTAAAAGAATGCACAAAGAAAAATGACCGTGTTCACTATGAAATGCCCTTGACGTTTAAGGAGAGAACTCGCAAAACCATCTCAAAAGGAAAAACGTTAAGGAATGAGATGTATGAAAAACATCACATTGAGTTTATAAAAGAGGTCAGTAAAAGAACAGATGCAGAACAGACAAGGGATGGCAGCAAAGAAGGGGAGAAATGGCACCTTCCTCATCACAGTTATCTATCATCCAAAGAAATACAATAAACTGTGAGTGATCTTTGACTGTTCAGCAAAATGCAAAGGTACCTGCCTAAATGATCACCTGCTTCACGGCTGATTTGATTAACCATTCACCCAGGGTTGAGACACGTAGGCCATAAAACGCTCCCTTCCAGACGCGAGGTGTTGGTTATTCAGAACTTCAAGTTCAACGCTGCTGTGTCTGGGCAGTTCTACCTTACACCAGCAGTCGTCAGTGTAAGGCAAAAAAGGGATGATACATTTTTAAATCGGCCAGCCTGTGATCGCATTGTTCCCTTCAGTATTGTCCTGTTTCTTGCAGTTTATATAGTATAAGTTTAAAGTATGCGTGCAACAGCTTGGATCAATGTAATCTGCCACATATCTGTACACTTCCCTGACTGAAAGAAGGTTATTTGATGCATTTAAGTGATGCATTTTGGGTCAAAGCATTTCAGCTTTTCTGTGCGAGTCAAAAATTTCAGGTGAATGACATAACTATAAATGTAAAATGAACTTTTTCTCAAGTTTGTTTAAAGCAGTCAATATTGTAACCGACGTGCATATTTCCATATAGACATACATTTAACACTTGCGTGCAGAGAAACGATTTTATTCTTCAACAACTTTTTTTTTTTTTGAAGCTCTTGGATATGCCGTATCACGCTTTGAAACACGGCGAGCAGAGAGGAGTTTTGGGTCGCTTGCATCGTTCTCAAGCTCAGGCTTAGGCTGAAAGGAACGTAACGGCTGACAAGACCCGGTCGCAGAGAGATGTGACCCCCTGAATAGAGTTATTCTACAGTTCAACAAGATGATATTCCCTTGTGTGGAGGGCACCTTGACCTTGCCCTGGCTGGCCAGGCAGAACTGGAGGTTCCTGAGATGGAAACAAAGGAAAACGGTGTGGATGCTTCAAAGAAACATTCTCTGCAATTGGTGAGAAAAGAAATGTCTCAGCGGCCTTTAGCAAAAGTGCTTCATTAACCATTGATGGCTCTTACATATAAATGTTTAATATTATGTTTATTTTTTAACATGTTTTGGTCCTAGAGGAGTTACAATATTAGATTTTTTACTTATAGAGCATGTATTCTTACTGTATCAAAGCAGGGTGATTAGCTGTTTTAAAGGCAGTAGCCTACAGCAGGAATCGAATTCAAACCGGGAACCTTCAGATGACCGCTTTAACTTCCACATTACTCATTGCTCTAAAATAACAGGTAAAAACCTCGTCCACGTCTGTACCAGTACACGCTTGTTCTGCAAGGAAGTCAACAAGGTCCATTATAAGTTTCAAAAGATGAAAAAGCCGCTGCACCCATACTGTGGTATCGGGGTACCCTGACTTGAGAACGTGAAAACTGCGAATCGTCTCCCTTTGTCACTTTCCCAAAAGTCATAGATTCTGTGTTTGTTCTTAATTTATTCAGCTGACACCTCTGGCCAACATGACCTGCAGTGCTAGGAAAACTGTAAAACTATGTACCCATTTGTTCTTTCGAGGATCAGTTCGGAGTCAGTTACAAAGAAGTAGGGATTTGACCCGGAAACCTTCCGACTACCAGAAAACAGGCTGGTCCAGGACACCACCTGCAGCCTCACCACACTGAAAAGATCCATAGGAGCAGCAGCATCGGAGGAGAAGGCTGGACCCCCGAGCTGTGGTTCACAATAGGAAGCCTGTTAGGTCTAAAACACAAAGCAGTTGTGTCGGAGGGGAGAGCTGATGGTGTTCATGAACCAGTTTGCTGTGCGTGTCAGGGCCGATTTCACACTCTGCTTCACTATCACGGTGGCGGTTCTCAACTTCAGTGGATCTTAGCCGCCGGGATGTACGCGGAGGCGAAAATCCACGGTCACACCCCACGCCGCCGGCTCAGCGCACTCGCATCTCCCGGTTTTTCTCCGCTTGCTTTTCCTGCTGCGTCTGACCGATGACACCCCTTTCAGGCACTGCCTTGGGATTCTGTTTTTGTTTTTAGATCCTTCATATTTTCAATCATGGCGGAATAGCCTAGAAACAACTTTAGACGGGTGGTCTTACGTTGTGTCCCACCGGGGCGTCATGCGCCTTTGCTGCGAACTCTCATCATTTAGGCTGTCGGGTGAAACAGTCTGTATAATTTTTGTACTTCGGCGAATATGTGAAATTTTCTTGTACGATTTTTGAAGATCTTGCAATGGAACTCCTCGATCTCACTTGTGGGAATGAGCGAAGAGCCACGCTGAGCAGGAGGCGCGCGGCAGGATAGTGGTTTATTTTCCGTGTTCACTTTTATTCTGCCGTATCTTCTAAATATCCGTTTACTGTACTTTCTGGTCGCATCGTAATGAAAATGGTGCTATTGTTAACGAAAAGGCAAGACTTGTTCAGTTTTTTTCCGAGCGTTTTCTAGGCTATGAATCCAGGTGGGAGGTAATAAGTTATTACAATACTGTATTCCAGAAGTGGGGCTGTTTATTTTAAGTTGTAATGTATCCGTGTCTGTGTACTTTAAACAAGCCGCGTTTAAGTTAATTTCTCATGACCGGGTGGCGCATCAGGTGTATTTGTATATCTGTTCGTTATGGGAACCAAACACACGAAAGGCTCGGTTCCGGAGCCCGGCCCAAGTCCGCAGCCTGGCGCGTGGAAGCGGACCCCCACCAAGGAACGCGGCGACATTTTCGCCTCTCTCGTGCTGAGGTCGGGGGACCGCTTCGGCCGCCATGCGCCACCGCCCTACCAGCGGCGAGTGGTGATGATCCAGGAGATGATGGCCATGGCTAAGGAGGGGAAGCAGGACGAGGCCACCGAGCTGCTGAAAACACTCCGGCAGGTGAGTGGAAGAAACTCGGGGATGCAGCCTTTATTACCTGCTGAAACATGTCCTGAGGTCAGTGATGTTAATGTTAAACAGCTTCATGTGCCATATTTCTATAATTCCAGTGTTAAAAGCTGATTGCGTACTTCTGAAAAGCTTTATATGCTTATCCTCTTTTTTTGTCCAATCTGTAAGCACTCCTGTGAACGAGAAAAGAGGACCTCCAGAGCTGGATGTTAGACCCTCTAACAAAAGAGACCAGCTAGAGGGTCTCCAGTTCCAAACTAGCGGAACAGGCAGTCAGCACCTATTAGGGACATTGGGTGTGACACCTAGCACCATGTATCCAATCTCAACCAGTAGAAGGAACTACATCTCTTTTGCATATTAAAGTCTCCCTTAGGGGTATGTTAGCACAACTAGGACTATGTTTTGCACAACACTGCCAACAGTATAGAAGTGAAGTAGACAACCTGTAACTGTATGAAGTTAATGGTCTGCATAGTGTTTTAAAGCATTCGGGAATATGAAGTGGCTATCAAAGCCTCCACACTGAACTTGTAGTTTGCTGTACTGAAGTGGCTTTCAGAGGCAGATAAATTATTGAAATTATGTTTGTGCTGTATTTTCACAATTGGAACAAGAGGCTTTCCTAAAAGCACAGAGCAACATACAATTCAATTCAGCTTGTTTTTATAGAGCGTTTCTTCTCACACAGTGACTCAAAGCACAGAACAGAAAACAAGTGTATATAGTGAAGCTATAGATAAAGGTTAAATGCTAATAAGAACAACTATAAAGGGTTTAAGTGTAAAACGGTAAGCCTGCCAGCAACTGGGTTTAAGCCAACTGCAGTGTGAGCACAAAGACTTGGCACCAGAAGTCAAAGGACATGGCTTTCCCACCTCCCCACAGTTTGCTCATAATCAGTCGTGTCTCGGTGGCTCTGACCTGCAGCTCGGCGGACCATCTGAACGTGTGAGGGTTTCCTCACCTGTTGAACAAATGCTGCCTTGTCTGAGACAGAGAAACATGGAGTGAACAAGGGATCAGGGAGCAAGAGCTTGCGTGAGACAGCAGGAGGACATTGTTTCTACACAGCAACAAGCCAGCCAAGTTGATGTACCGTGGAACTGTTAGATAACCAGCTAACAAAGAGAAAAGGCAAATCGACCACACGGCTATCCAACTCTTGAGATTCATCCATTGTTGTTCTCTTCTGCAGTTCACCCTTCGCCACACATGCCCTCTCTGCCCATTAGATTTCAGAAGCCTGGAATACCATTTCTTTAATGTGACACCCTAGCAGATGATTGTAGTACAGAGTTTTATTTGAAAGCTAATCTAATTTTATGGCCAATGCTATCCCCTGTCTGACTCGTGATACCTCGCATGGCTCAAATATTCTAGCCAGGGAAGAAGGTAGGGAGAAAAGTCCACAAAAACTAAGCGGGAGATGTGAGGGAAACTGGGTTTCTCGAGGCCAGGGCAGGGGCTAAAAGCAGCACAGCTTCTCAGTTACATGTCAAAATTAGTATGTAAACCACCTGCTATCATTTATCCTGGCTAGTAAATGAGGTCGTTCTTATAGGTGTGACAGCGCATTTTTAAATCCTAAGAAGGGCATAATTGTTGTAAAATTGCAAATTGTTCTTATCCCAAGTACTTTTGTGAATTATTAGGTTTCATGAATGGGTTGGTAGTTATTTGCCTACCTTATGATTTTATACAGGGAAATATTTGGGTTAAGCGTCTTCAGAAGATTTTACCTCCTGTTTAGTTTTTATCTGCTTTTGTCCTCTTCATCTATGCTAACAATTTAGACAGTAGTTGTTGTTTTTGGGGGCATTCGGAGGTTTTGCTCCTTCAAATTGCCTGCGGTCATCCAACAACCAGTGCATTCTGGGATGTAAACCCATGTGTGACTCCAGACGGAACAGTGCTCTTTCTCAGACACCCACTGACATTGGGACCCTTTTGGCAAAAAGCAGGCTGCCTGATTAGAATTAATGAGGAGGTTTTTTTTCTTAACTTTCCACCCCTTTTGAATGGACAACATTAGGGTCTGATGTTTGTGCTTGTGAGAAGGGGTTACAATAAAAGCTCTTTTCTCTCGTTGGTCTTTGGCATGAAATACATATATAATTTACTACCTGAGTTGTCCGGTGCTGCCTGGGTCAAAAAGTTATAGCAGTGTAAAGGTAAATAGTAACAACACATTATGTAATCATTAAACTGTTTTACCTTTAAAGTGGTTGCATTTAGTACATAAGTATTGTTAGGGCAGTCAGACAAACATGCTACAGAAAATAACATCCAGGCCAGTGGTAGTCAAGTGGAAAGGAAAAAAAAAATACATGTATTCCAAACCTCTATTGTCTTTACGGGCATTGTACTTGGTGAAGTGCAGACAGTAATAACAAAGTATTTATTATCAAACTATCTTCCAATTTGTGTGTGCTTGAGTGAGAAAGTATGTATGTGGGATGTAGTTGAGGTGGTCCTATATGGGTGAGAGTACATGCATTGCTGCAAGCCTTGTAGGAGAACAAATTTGAGATGTACAAAATAGTAAGTAGCCTTTTTGGAGTTTAATGAACTTCACAACACAAAAACCTCACTTGGGGTGAGAAGTAATCATGCATTAACTTTTATGTCTGTAGCTTGAAAAACAGCCTGCCTGAAGAACGAACAGGCTGAGATGCACACACTATTTATCACGTCCCTTGCAGGAGTCAGCCTTTGGCTCGCTATGCTTTAATGCTAACCCTAAAGCTTTGATACCAAGGCTGTTTGTGTGTCCCTTTAACTTGCCCTAGTCTCTTGTTTTTCCCCTGAGGTCTTTTAATGGTCATTTCAGACTGTGCAGCTGTGGAAAAGCTATTATTTCAAAAGAAAACCCATTGCAATATGATTTCTAAATGACCAAGTCAACTGCAGTGTCACAGGAACAGTGGTTTTTCTAAGCCTTGTAGCTGGGTTCAAAACAGGATTTGAATACACTTTTTTCTGCACTGTAGAAAGGTTTTAAGATCTGTGGAAAGACAGGGTCTAGGGACAGGGTGTGGAAGCAGTCGTTACATTCTTCCCTCGACTTCTCCTACTACTAAGGAATTCAATTAGTATATTAAATAAAGCCAGCTTTACTGGGTTCAATTTATAGGTGATGACTTAAGATTTGTGTGTTCTGAAACGGACAGGAGAATTATTCTTTGTTACAGCTGTGCGTCCTCTTCCGTTTCCCTAGGACTTGGGTATGGAGTCAACATCCCTGGATGATGTCCTTTACCGCTATGCGAGTTTCCGAAACTTGGTGGACCCCATCACTCATGACCTCATCATCAGTCTGGCCCGACATGTCCATTGCCCTAAGACAGTAAGATTCTCGTACACATATGTACTCTTTTACTGCCACTCACACACAAAAGCACAAATTGTAGGATTTGTCTGTACCTCTGCACGAGCCCTCTCCCGTACAGCTCATACAATATAAACAAACACAGTAGTGTATTTTCATATACACAAGTACATGGTGACACAGATACATATCCTCACATGGCCCGTAGTTCACTTCATCCACATTCACATGCATGTATACATCAGAAATTCTTCAGAGCGCAGGCTACCAGCAAGTCATCTACGGCTATGAAATTAAGATGTGCTGGGTAACGTTTGATGACAGAACCCATGTCTGTTTACGTGGTTGAAAAAGGTGGCCTGGTGCGGGACTGTTTGGAGATAACTGATAGGATGAGCACTCAATTGGGTCCATTTGCTATTCATCACCCTGGAAGACTCATGGCTAAAAGTGGAACTGATATTTGTTCTCTGCTCTGACTAAGGATGCTCTCTTGCTGCCTCTCTCTGCTCTGGTGTGGCATCTCTCAACAGTACTGAGAGTCTAACAAGCCTGGAGATTCAGTTTTTTCCCCACATGAAATTTCTGCACCTTGGTAAAACATTTTAGCAAATATTGCTGAACAATATTGAGAAACATTCAGTTTATTTCATGAGCTGAATGTTACTGGTGTCAAATAATTAAATTCTAACATGTTTAATGCACAGTACTGTGCAGAAGTTTCAGGATGCTTCCAAGAAATAACGCTACAAATACTTTTTATTGCTCAAACTTGCTATGAAATGCAGTAAACAGGAAAAACAAAAATCAAACCAATATTTGGTGTGATCACCCTTTACCTTTAAAATGGCTTCAGTTCTCTTTACTGCACTTGCACGTAGTTTTAACGTACTATCTGTTGCAGGATTCTTTGGTCTTCGGTTCACTGACGATAGTTAATGCAGGGGGGAGATTACGAGAGCAATTCAGGAAAAGTCTAGAATATGCCCAAGACTCACTGGTGTTCAGAGCTCCATACTGCTTATTTTTTACCAACATTGTTATGAGTGTCATAGCTGTTGTTATCACTGTTACGATGGCTGTGGCACGCAGCCATGTTTGTCATGATGGATGACTGTCACCGTCCTGACTGATGGATAAAGCGATCTCAGACCATGCTGGTGAATTGCCCTGCAGATTGACATTAAGCTGAAGTGAAGCAAGGGTGCTCCAAGCAGATAGGAGTGATATTCTTGGGAGAGATGGGCTTTGTGGGTCCCACCACACACCAGTGGTGACTCAGACTCTTTCCCCTTTTGGCAGCTGTGCTCATCTGGGAAGACTAGTCACCAGTCTGACATGACTAGTCACCTTATCCAGTTAAAATAGGTGCTGTAGGGCCCGGACACTGGGTTTAAAAAGGACAACAAGGATGGATTCAGTTTTGGAGGCGGGTAACATAAAAGGACACAGGTGGTATATGAGGTATCACCTGGGGCAGTGAAATCAAACTTGCTGTTTGTGCAGAAATGCCTGGAAAAGTCTTGTGTGTGTAAGAGAGGATAAGAAGAGAGACTGAAGCAGAACGCAGGCTGTCTTGAATCTTAACATCTGTACTTCTGTAAGTGTTTTGGGTGGGGAAAAAAATCAGTTAAGTTGGGATTCTAGCTGACCTTTTTCTCTGAAGTTCTCTTAGTGAATCTAACACCAAGAGTCGCATATTTAGATACAGAGCAGCAGGAGGAAGCAGATGTAATAGTTCTAGTCGTTCGTCATTGTTTGAAATTATTTGCTACAACCTCTGCTTTGCCAGCTTTTACTCATGCTATAGTGTCCCATTAAGAGCAGAGGCCAATGAAGATCAAAAGAGAGAAACAGAAAGAGAGGGGTGACTTATGAAGAAAAGTAGCTGAATCCAAGCTGATGCGACTCACTGCACTTACACACATGCACAGCGTATGCTTCGATGAGAATACAATAAGTCCCAGTGCTTAGGGGTGAAAATCTCCAATGCTGTTGAGATCTTGACAGGAAAGAACAAAATCCTAAAGCAGACGTCCTAGGGCCAGATGTTTGTTTTGAGTACGAGGCAACAAAGAAACATGGTAAATCTTTTGACTGTATATCCACTAGTAAGACAATGACAATGAAAGGATGATTCTCGGTGGTTTTATACGCACGTTACCATTTGTAGTGTGATAGCATTGTAAAATATCACATGGTGATAGATATGAAATGGTATAGTTTAACCTGGAAAAGACAGAAAGATGTAAACACAACATTTTTTTTCAGCATTAGAACCTATGTCACAAAAAGACACCCAAAGGTTGCAGTTTAATTACTCCGTCGTCCACGTGTTATCTTTTTATACAATATTTTGTAATCGCGAGTCCTCAACTTTCTCTCTCTAACGGGAAAAAAATTGTCTCCCAACAGCTATAACTATGCTGTTACTGGGTATCCAGCCTCAGACCCTCATTGATTACTGATATACAAAGGTGTGTTTTGTTTATTTTAATTTTGCCTATCTGACATAAAACAAAAGTCTTGCAAGCAGTGTGAATGAAAGCAATGGAACAAAAAATATGCAATAAAATTTGGAAGAAAGCCTATTGGGAGGTGATTCCTCTATAAGAAAACCTTAAAAGGAGCTGTACGTAACTGTTACTTTTGCTTTGTTTTGGTTTGAGATGTTTATAGTTTTAAAGGAATTTTCAACAGGCTATGCAGGCTATAACCTGTGGAATTTCTCAGCTCTGTGCTCCCGTTCTTTCAGCAGAGCTGCTGGAAATGCTCAGAAGGCCCAGGGTTTGTGATCAATAGGCTTTCTGTCAATAGCTGTCTTCCCTGAGGCTTGTGCTGCAGAGGGACCCTGGTGGCTTTGTTAGCAGGCAGCCTCTGGCATTCTCCCACAGCTTAATTTTACAGGGCTATGTGAATTTTTTTTTTTAATGTTTAAAATACCACCTGCATCATGTACTACTTGTTTGTGTTGCTAGGTCAGGGTTTAATGCTTAGTTAGTATAAGAATATTAACCAGTAACATTTTCATGAAGATCTCATTTTATGCAACGTAACTAATCACCAGATGAAATTCTGAATTGGAGGCAAAAGAAAAGCCGTATTTCATATGATTATATACATTGATATACATAAAAATGGATCTGAGAATGAACATTTTGCTTTTATGCTTTATTATTGTTAAGGTTATACATCCACTGCTTTCAGTCAGATTCTAAGCAGAGGTGTTTAAGAATGGAAGTTGGGGGGGGGCAAGGGGGAGAAAGTTAAAAGGGAGATCATATTATCTCTGTTACAGATTAGGGTTTTTAAGTCCACAGGTTTTATTCTTTGATGGAGTATATGTGAATTTCAGCTTCTGGTTGTAAGTTTTGATGAAGAACCTCTTGGGAGTGTTTGAAATATCTTAAACAGTAAAAGCTGTGTGAGTTTTGTCATATACTGGAATCTTACTGAGTGTATGATGGTATATGATTGCAGTATTATTTGTTTTACTGTACTGTAGTTTTAAATTAATTTGTTGGCTGTTATAAAAGTTAGAATTTGTTAAAGTTTTACAGGTAAACAGGGCAAATCTTTGTATTTGAAATCCTGGGTTGTGACTGTCCAATGTGGCTACTGGTCAGCAGCTGCTGTTTGTTTCCGTTCGCGAACTAAAGCAAGGATGAGATATGCTAGGTGACACGTGGGTGGCCCCGCAAGACTGTTCTCTCTGTCTTGGTCTCTCTCTCTGATTCCAGTGTGTTTCAGCAGTTGAAAGAAAAATAAAAAAAAAAGACAAATGACATCTTATGGAAATTTGGAACTAGCAGCAGCCATCAGTGCAGAGCAATGGTGTAAAAACTTTTCATAATAAAAGAATATTACCAATAGGTACTCTGGAGTTATGCACAAATATTGTGGGCATACATTAGGCTCGACTGAATGTTCAAGCGGGCATGTTGCTCCATTGCCCCAAGTTATGTCTGCACTGCGAAGCCTGCAGCCGAATGAAAGAACCAGTTCAACTGGCACTTAACTGCATGCCTCTCTGTGCCTTCTGTATGTAATACATGAGTTATTTCATTAATTCTCCTTGCTTGAGTTTATCTACTGTAAAAGAACAGAATTTAATGTATCTGAGAGTACTAACAGGGTTAAGCTGATTACTCAAAACTGCAGGGGGTATTGTTGCCCTGTGTGAGAACTGAGTTTATGTTTCTCCTCTGAAATTTCACTCAGCAGAGTTTTTTTCAGCTTCTTGTGTGACATCTGCTGTTCCATCCAACTCCCTAGGAAGGGGACACCCTGAGCTCCATGGAGAAAGTGTGTCGGCAGTTGACCTACCACCTGAGCCCCCATTCACAGTGGCGACGGCAGAGTCTGCTGAAGAGGAAGCCCCAGGCCTGGTGAGGATGCAACTGGTGTCTGTGGGGTGGGTGCAAGGGGGCAGCGAGAGTGCAGTAGGATTATAGGGAGCTGATGCAATCAGCCTGGGGCAGAATTTATTTTTGCTTAAAAATAAACCAAATAACTGATGCTCTCAGCATGCATAGAAGATGCCATTCATTGGTGAACAGTGACATTCTGTGCACTTCCTGTACCTCCATTTTACCTTAAAATGAACATTGTAAAGAAGAGAAGCATCGCCAGAATGAATATTGCCCCCAGCAGTATTTGAATAATTTTTGGCAGACCGTGTGGGTGATGTAGACCAGTAGAAATACCCCTTCAGAAGTCACAGAAACTTAAACATGCTGAAGTAACTGTGATTTGCAGATGGAGGGTTTTATGCAGTATTACATCTTCTTGCTTTAACATGTAGTTATAATAATAGTGAACGCACCAAACAGTTGTTTTTCTCCCAAATGAATCAATGAAACATATCAATTCAGATGATTGATTGGAGTTGTATTGTAGACTCGGTTGTTTCTGTTCCCAAATAAGAGTTGGGTGTTGGTTTAGTGGAAAAGAAGCCGTGTTTGCAAGGGCGAGGTACTGAGTTCAAATCCCATTTGGTGAACTGCAGTGATGTAAGGTGAAACTTATCCAGTTTTGTGTTAAGGTCTCTAAGCAGTAGAAATGCTTCTATGAAATGTTGGCTTGTACTTCTGTTCTTGGTTTTTCTCTGCATCCCCTCAAATATTGTACAAAAAAACCGCCAGTGGCATGTTTGTGCATGTGTCCCTGTGGGTCTGTTACGTGTGTGGGGAAAAAGCTTTTTTTTTTTTTTTTTTTTTTTTTTTTTTTTTTTTTTTTTAAATTTACAGAACATGGGGAACCTATCAGGAATTGGAGAGACATTCCTCAAGCGGTCAGCTTTCTTTGTGGCACAACCCACTGCAGGGGGGCTGGGGAGATCAAAAACTTCACATGTTCTAGACCTTTCCCTTACATTCATCTCATTCTGCACCTCTGTTAATTCTGTGGAATTACCAGCGCACAGATCGAGGCCTTTATGTGTGGCATTAATGCGATTAGGCTGCAAATACCTAATCTGTCCTCAGTGTTGTCGTCTTTCATTAGCACTGTGATTCTGGCTCTGTTTTTTGTCAAGACTTGCTGCAGTCCCACTGAGACACCCTCTATACTTGCTGTTGATGTGAGGAGTTCTTCAGACAGTCACTGGTGACAGAAATTATTTCCAAAGACAGGAAAATAGGATGTGTTCATTACTAAAATGTAAGTCCATGGTTCCCACGTGTTTTTGGTGATGGAATGGTCTTTTCCTAGTCTAGCAACCCAAAATGCTGATGCATAGTGTCAATGACCACACATGTAGTGTTTATTTGCGTTGTTTTGTTTATTTTATAATTTTATTTATTACATATAATGATTTTCAAAGTGCTCTTAATCGGACAAAATGAAATACTGATGTACATAAAAATGAAATTTTATTATAGAATGAATTTAGGACATTTAAGCTTGCTAAAATTACATTGCTGGATTCGGATAAGAATGTGTTTTAACAACAGGCTCTTCACTGCTCCGGGTACAAGTGGGGGAAAAGTAGACGTTGCTATATTACCTGAGTGTATATGAATATTACTATATTATCCACAACTATTCTGCTTTACTATTTCAATAATCCATCAGTGAAATTATCCGTTTATAACGCCATAATCCGATTATCCCCAACATTCAGTCTCCTGATATCCATTTTTAGGTATCCAGTCATCTGTTATTAATGTCATTTATCATTAATCAGTCCAGAGTTTCATTTGTCTCATCTACAGGAACCAGTTTATACTCCTAACATTTTGTCCACTTCATAAACTGAGATCACATTTAAATTGTGTCAAGCAGTTAAGCAAGAGACTGTATGAAGCACTGCATTGTGGGAACAGTGTTGTTGTGGTTTTATCTATTTATTGTAGCGCTGTATTTCTGAAAAATGGCTCCTAAGGAAAGATTTAGTGTAGCTAAAGTGAAGAAGCAGGCAAAGTAAGCAAGGATGGGGCTCACAGTTTGGAAAAATATTGGCATTGCTAATGTGCGTAGAGAGTAGTGAAAGGATTCTTTTTTTCTTTTTTTTTTAACATTAGATTGGTTTAAAACCACAGTGTTGGCGGTTTAATCTGTGAGATATCAAATAAAAGCAAAAGCTGAAAATGTTGTTTTCTCCATTGTGGTCTTCTCAACTACCTGCCTGCCATCCTCTGCCTAACACCAACACTTTCAACTTCTACAAGCCAGTCAACACACATTATTATGTTTATTTTTTTATTTATTTAGTTTATTTTTTACATTTATTGCATATGTAAAATGTTGTCATTGTTCTTTCTATTTCCATGTGTGTCACAACTTTTTTTTACTTATTTCAGGGACTGTTTTGGCTGATTTTGGATAAATTTAGGATGGGGTTGGAACAATTTGTAATTTGTAATCCGTAAAGATCATCATTTGAGATGTGACCAAAGGTTTGGAAACCAGTGATGTAAGCTGTCCATGTGAACCTGTTGATAGTGATGTGTCAGTGTTCACTGTCAGTGGATACATTTTTTTTTTTCCCCCCACACAGGTTTCCATGCTGGTTTTTTCCACACTGTGTTCTAAAACAGTGCATCACATTATGCATTTTTGTTTTCGTTCTGGGTGATATTGTCAACTACTGAATTTTGCTGTCTGCTCTTAGTTTTACTTCAACCCATTTCTTATTTTTTTAAAAGCAGTTTAACAGAGGGTTTCACATAGCACAGAGAAATTAAATTATATCTGGAACGTAATAGATACATCCATCTTTGCACAATTACTGGGAGAGGAAAACTAATCAAACCCATTACAAGGACTGGTGACTGTACAGATATAGTGTCTCTGCCTCTGGATGCGAGACCCATAAAGAGGGTGTACACGAGAACTGGATTGTGGTTGAGAGATAGAAAAAAGAAATCTCATTTCTTTGTAATCCTCTGCCTTCATCTGTCTTTAATGGCACAGTCCCCTAGTTCTGTTTAACTGACATTTCCTCATTAAGAAGCAATGGACACAGGAAAGGCTTGTCAAAAGAGTAGTGCTTGTACGCTGCTGCCTTCCCTGTCTCAGTTGTTTCGCATCTCATGCCACGTGCATTACGGTTGCCTTTCACCTATGGGAATGATGAAATATGCATAATATAAAGGGTGTGATCTCATTTGCTGTGAAATAAAGCAACAACTTCAGCTGCCTGCTCTTTCTAGGAAGTGGAAGGGCTTGATCAGAAAGTAAAACAATGCCATGTTTTTCCATCTCTGCATTTGTGTTGGAACAAAAGGCTTTTGTCACATGTGTAGATGAGCGGATGACCTTTATTGGAGGGTGAGGGCATCTGTAGGTATGGTACTGACAAGGGTGTACCCAAGGGACAATCTGCATGGTACCGCTGTGTCACAGAAGCTTGGTAAAACTGTCATTAGGAGGATCTTGTTCCCAGCAAACGCATTTAGCAGTGGATTAACTTTATTTGAAATCCCTTGACTTCAAGGTAGTTGATCTTAAAAACTTTATTTCAGGTACCTTTTCTACTGAACCTAGTTTATTGAGATGATCAGTGTTTCTGTTGCACTTTTTCATTGAGTATCTGACCCTCTGTATATCTATAATCTGATTCATAATTCCATACTGTGTGTTGTTATTGCAGCATTAAGACATGTTTGTGTGAGTATGTGTGTCTAACTTGACTGTGCCGTTTATTTCCAGAATACCAAGGACCTACAGCCATAGTCTTTGACACTTGGTTTAGTGTGAGGTTCTCTGCAACATGTGTGTGTTTGTCTGTATGTGACAGAGGGAATAGAATATTCTGGCCTGTAACTCCCAGCAGGATCCTCTCCTCTCCTCTTTTCTTAAAAGGAGAAATGTCTTTTCATTTTATTAATCCCTGAAACTATTTCTCTGTCTGTGGTCTAGCAGAACCTTTATGTGCAGGAACAAAACCAAGATAGGAATACTGTGCATATCCAGGGATCTAACTGATGTTAACTGACTGGGATCAGTTAACATAGTGATGTAATTTCTTTGGTGGAAAAAATTATTGCAGACAGGTGGGCAAGGCTGTACTCAAAGTGTTTGTGTGCATGCATGTGTGTGTTTGAAAGAAATTTTTGAGGAAGGGATAACTGTAAAAGAGCATAGTAGGAGGAAGGATGGGGATCTGGTGTGTTCATATGTCTGCGACGAGAGATTTTTAAGGCAGGGGTGATTGTGTGTGAGGCACAGAGAGGTGGGCGTATCTTGGAGGTGGATCCTATTGCTTTAGCTCCTTGTCACAGAGCCATGATGTCCTCAGCTCTGAAGCAAGTTTGGCAGACTCCCCTTTTACTTTCTCAATTCACACTGCTGTTTTCCTGTCTTTTCTGACTCATTTCTCTCTCCTGTCCCGTTTATTTTTTTGCTCTTGCTGCTGCTGTCTTCATTTCATAGCTTTTTTCATCTCTAGTTTTTTTTTTGTTCATTTTCCAGCTGCTCAACATTACTCCTCATTTTTTCTGTGTTTTTTTGCATATTCCCTCAGTATGGCATTTTTTGTACCCTTCTTCGTGAGCCATCCCTCCTCTCCTGACTGGCTCATCTGTGCTTGTGTGAGATGGGGCTGCTACAGTTTATCTTCAATTCAGCAGACTCCATTCAGAATCCATTTTATGGATTTTGGGTTTTATGGGCCATCAAAAAAAAGTTTAGAAAAAAAATTATACGTGTTTTAAAAAAAACATTTAGGTATAATATGAGGGAAATATAAACATTTGACTTTTATTGTTTAGTTTTTTGAGGAAGTATTTTAATGGATAAAATGAAATTTTGAACAGTTTTTATATGGTGTCTCAGAAAAGAAACCATTTATCCGTCTACATTGTTTCATGAAGGCATCAAAGCGGCAGCAGGTCCTCCTGGTATCTGATTGAGCCACATTAGCATCTTATGTACTGTAGGATGTATGTTCATGTATATATTAGTTTAATAAAGTTTTACTGTAGTTCATATTGCAGTATACAGGCGTAAAAAAATATGCTTAAATTATACTTTGGATTTTCTGGGCGTTCACCATATCTAGACAACTCCCATCATATACTCTGGAAATTGAGGATGGACTGTACGTTGCTTTTGTTATGGGTTTACAGTCCAAGTCTTAGCCCTATTTGTTCTCAGACCATGCATGACAGATAAGTCACATACTTTGACTCTTGTTGGTCTTGGTGATAGTCTTGGGGTTATGCTGTTCATTTTGATTCTCTGTTTCAAACAAGATGGCATTGAGTCCATTCTCATGTTCAGGTCTCATTCAGATCATTCAGAGTTTTTTGGTGGGTGCTCCCTAAAGCAGCCATATTCACATATAAATCTTTGTGGTTCCCTTAAATTTTCACTCAGTCAAAGGTTCAGTGGGAGGTCAAATGAACAAATACGCTTAGTATAGAACTGTATGCTAAACTAAGTCCTAAAATTCGGCACTAAAGTTGTGATGGACAGGCAGACAGACTGATGACTGGGGTGGTGATCTTTCAAGCCCAATGCCAAGCCCCGCTCTCCCTGTCATTGATGGAGCTCTATCAGTAGCCTTGGACACCACATGCTTCAGGTCAAACCTAAATCGTCTTCGTAAAACTCTCTGGATTGATCCGTAGCCAACAAAATTAATTTTGACTTTTTATGGCATTACTGCGTTGCTTTAGTAAATCTTCATCAGGTATTTCAGACAGTGAGCTACTAACTCAGTCTAAAACGCAGACTGAATTGAGAGCAGCTAGTGTAGCTTTCGTGATCCAGGTGACCAGCATCGCCTGGACCAACACAAATGCCACAGTGGGATACGTCCTCCTTTCTGAAGAAGTTACAGTGAGTTTCAGTTCAGTTCAACAACATCTCAGGTTTCTTTTCAAAATAATTTTTCTCTGTCTATATATTTCTCATCTTTAGCAGCACAAATTGAAGGTTTTCCTTTCAGTTCAAAAACTGAACCAATCACTGCCAATTAGATTTTGTGTCTGTTTATCCCATGAAAAATAAGTGTAAATGATTTGGAAATATAGATTATTTCATAGTTAGAGCGTTGCAGTTTCAGTGATTGGATCAGATTTTAAAGGAAATGAGAGCACACAGGTGACAGGTGCTTTCAACATGGAATAGTGGCAACCAAAGTTTTTCTTTTCTGTGTGGTGATTAAAAATAACCCAAATAATTAATAAATATATATATATATATATATATGTATGTATGTATGTATATATATATAAAAAAAACAACGTATTCAAATTTGTTCTCAGTCCACATTGAATTGTATGTAGGTCTAGGTCCAAATCCAGACCAGACTGCTATTTGAGTACTGCTGCTTTAAAGGATAGGATGTGTTACAGGTCCCTGTGGAGGAGCCAGGGTAACAGTTGCTTGTTGAGATAGGTTTACAAGGTGAGATGCGAAATGACAGCTTGTGGCTCCAGGTTTCCTCTCAAACTGAGGGAAAACCAGTTCTTGGTTCTATGGTTTTCATACGCCACTTGGTGCCAACCACTGTCACATGCCCCCTCCTGGTAACAGTGCTCTCTTATATGCAGTAAATGGCACTCTTTGGAGGACCAAACCCCAAACAAGATAACATAACAAAATACATAAAGGCAAAATAATATATAACCTCAAATGTGACCACACTCTGATGCATCCTAAGTATTTTATGGCTCATTTTGGAGTTTCTCCCTTTTAGTTATATTCCACTTTGGGAGTATCCCCACTTATGTCAATAAAAGGTAAATGAAGAAAACACATTGTACTGTATGTAAAATGCATTTTGGATATTATATTATGCACTAGGTATAGTAAAAGTGTGTCTGGGATGTTTGTGCTTTTTGTGACATGAAACTACAAACTGCCACCTCATCTTCTCTTCTAGTTAAGCCTGCAAACAGTCATTCTCTCCCCCCATGTGCTCTCAGCTGCAAAACACCATTGGCATGTTCAGTTAAACAGGCAGCTCAGCTTAAGCGCCACAGTCTGCATGGTGCCAAGCTGAGTTTCCAATGGCTGTCATTCCAGGTGCACCAATAGTGAGGCCTGACAGGACCTCAGTGCAGCCAAAATCTTGTCAGAGGTGTTACGTTCTTTTTGTCAGCATTAATGAAGTCGTGCAGCATTTTATTATGGGAATTGTATTGATATGTCATTTGCCAAAAGTATTTAGCGCAAACAGACATAAATGCATTGTTATGTTGGTACTTTACCGTTGGGTTCCCAGTTACATTGTAGTAAGTGATTTGGTAAAACTGCCTATTTTGGGGAGAAAGGTGTATTTTGATTGTTACGTATCGGTTTCACATTCCCTCTGCTCACGTAAACACCTCTGTAATGAAACGGCCAGTTTGCTGGGAATCTGCAGGAAACCTCTGCATGCCAATAGGCAGGTCTTTTCGAGTCTCTGTAGCACTGTGCCTCCAGTTTAGCCAGAGCCTGTATCGGTCTCATTAATCTTAGCCTCAACTAATTGAGAAAACCAGCCTAACTGTGTTGATATTGATCGCAGACTGATCCAAACTCTTTTCATTTGATTATATCTTTTCCCTGTTTTTCTTTTTGTTTCCAGCTGGGCTTCTACAGGTTTTGATGTGTCTGTGTGTGCATGGGTGTTGGGGGGGGGGGGGGGTTTTA
>UFQX01000225.1:265394-300872 GCA_900497675.1 Arapaima gigas
GGGGGGGGGGGGGGGGGGGGGGGAATTAATATGTCAGCATAGTGCCTCTGTTAGTTGTGAATGGGAGATGCATGGCTTGATGGCTTCTTTCTTTCTTTGAGTTTATATATGCATCTGCCCAGCCTCTTCTTGGTGGATATGGCATTTAAGCAGGATTCATGCATTAGTGAACCAGTTCCATTAAAAAAACTCATGGGAGCTCCACAGATTGCCAGAGAGCTGTAATTTGAGAGAAGGTGGGGGAGTATTACGGAACAACAAGCATCATTATTACTTATTGTTGTTCATAATAATGACATATGTTTATCTGGATTTTTCATGCTAGCTGACTTGGAAAAGGACATACTGTGCATGGCATATGCAGAGAAACCGGCTACACAAAAGCAGTTTGAACAATAAGGACAACATGGGAAGAAGAACCTTTGATGAGAGTTCTTCTGGGTAAAGCAGTGTATTTACAGACTTTTCCACACCAAGCATTTCAGCTGTAAATCAAAACATCTCCCACAAACGGTTAACTTATTAGCCCCACACACACTATACAGGCACCAAAAAGCAATTTTAATCAACTGAAATTTTGAAATTAGTTTTTTCTCATGCACCTAACAAGGACAGGTGAGCACATGTGTGAAGAAACTGTTGTGGGGGGTCACCCCCTATGAGAGACTGTGACAAGAGCATAAGAGGAGTCAGGATGCAGTTCTTGCTTAAGCAATGCTTTATTCGAACACTAAGTGACTCAGTACTGAGGGCAGGGTTGATCTCTGAGCCTAGGACCATCTAAACCAGGGGGAGGGTTTGAACGCTGGGGACAGTTTGAACTCTTATGGTGCTGTCTTTCACTCTTTCGAGGTGATTCTCTAGTCTAGAGAGAGAGAAGAGAAGGATTGAAACAGGATGACAGGGTGTCAGGGCAACTGGATGCAACAAGGTGCATCTGGATACGACCGGTGTGGCAGGGAGCCAGGGCGTCCAGGGACGCATGTTTGCACGGCTGCCTGTTTGTGTGAGTGTCGACAAGCTGAGTGTGTGCTGCATGCTGTGTCTGCAGGGCTGTGTGTGGGAGGCGTGTTTCATGTGTCATTGAGATCTTGACCTCCATCCGTGCGTTCCTCTTTCTTTCTCCTGGAGAGCAAAAGAAGCTAGGAAGTTAGAGGTGGAGGAGAGTCATTACCACTTGTCTACAACTTTGTGGAAAGGAAGAGTGAAAGAGAAAGGCCTGGAACACATACCTGCTGCCTGTGAAATAACTGGTCTTGAGCAACAGGTGAGATGAATAGGCAGTAAGGAAGGGGTGGTGGAGCAGTTGGGTAGAAACAAGCAGAAATTATAAGGAATGAAGGGCAGATTATTATTGCTATTGTTCCTTGTTCACAAGCTTTTGCCTCATTCNCGAACCAACAGGTGAGATGAATAGGCAGTAAGGAAGGGGTGGTGGAGCAGTTGGGTAGAAACAAGCAGAAATTATAAGGAATGAAGGGCAGATTATTATTGCTATTGTTCCTTGTTCACAAGCTTTTGCCTCATTCCATTAGCATAACTTTTCTCTTAGTTCACAGTGTTTTTCTGTTTGGTATTGCATACCTTTTACAGCTTTATCCAAATAACACTTATCCTTAGACATCTCAAAAAACTTTATCCATCACATCTATGTATCATATACAGCATTATTGATTCTATATGTTTTATTTACCTGTTCCTATGTCACACAACTTTATCAGTGTTACAATTTTTTTCAAGGGTAAAATGGCAGTTTTCCCTTGCTATGTTAACAGTTTGTTGTTACTTCCATTCTTAGTCACCATATCATCTGTTACCACTAAGAAGTTGAAGGAGAATTAAGAAAGGATGTGAAAAAGAAGGGTTTTTTTTGGCCAGACACATGCTTATTTAAAACATGGAACTCTGGCCTGTAGGTTTTGAGAAGAACTGAAAAAACTGTTTCGAGTAATAATAGAAGACTAGTGACAAATACAGAGATAGACTTAGTGTGAAAGGTCATGAATGGAGATTATAGCTTAGCTTCGACATACAAAGTATGCTATCAGGATATCAGCTAGAAGCCAAAGAAAATTTTCTTTCTTTTTTTTTTTAACCTTCCTTGGAATTTATCTCTGGTTTAAAAGCAGCATTCAGATGAAATCACACAAAGTTCATGAAAGTAAAATTTCATGAGCATAAATAGAGGCAGTGGTCTCATATACATAATAGTGAAAGACTAAGCACTTGTTTTAGAGGGTATGTATTTGATGGGGGACAGGGGCGAAATATGGAAAATTTGGAAGGAAACAGAGGAGAAGAGTAGAAGCATATTCATGATGGGGCTGTGACCTTCCATGTCTAAACAGAGAAACCAAAAACAAAATTATAAATCACAGAGAACAACATTTCTGTGGAAGAGTCCACATGAAGTCTAGAGGTGACAGACTGAGTCAGCATGGACTAATGAATTGTCTCACAAAAGAGGAACACCTCCATATTATCCCGCTGTCCTCTCTGCTCTCAGCAACAGCAGGAGTACCATTGGGTGGACCCAGCTCTGCCTGTTCATGTTTGTCACGTCATAATTTTGACCTCATGTACCTCTAGGCTACTTTTTTTTAAACTTTAACATTACAGTAACATTAACAGCTTTACATTGTCCAGCTGCAGCTCAAGAGTGTGGAGTCATATTCACTTGAACATTTGCCAGTTAATGCAACAGGTCTGCGTAAGGAGGCAGGTGAGGAGGTGTGAGTGTTTTTGCCCATCTGTTAGGGACTCCGCATGAATCCTGCCTGTTACCATTTAATAAATTATGCTTGTATTATGGGTGGAATATATGGCAAAATAATGTAGTCTCTGAGTTGTCTTGTATGTGCTATGAATTTTTATATTTGTTTGCAAATGAAAAAACGGAATGTGCAATTTTTCCTAATATCTTTCCATTTGTAATGTGATCTGTCTACCTCTTTCCAGCGTGAAGACTGTGCTGTCCACTCCACCAACGAGTGGCACCGTAGACCTGTCTGGAATATCGCTGTCTGCCCGGGATGTAGAGCACCTGCGAGTTCACCTACAGCGCCACGCTGCACATGTACGGAACTTGGAGTTGAGCTTCACAGAGCTCACAGACGAGGCCCTGCTGCACCTCCTACCCTGCCTGTCTGCACTGGCCTGTCTGGAGACACTTGCACTCAATGGCAACCGGCTGACGCGAGCTGTAGTTCCAGAGCTTACAGATATGCTGAGGGACCCTTGCCATTTCCCCAGTGTCACCTGGATTGACCTGGGCAACAATGTGGACATCGTCTCACTGCCACAACCTTTCCTGGTGGGTCTGCGCAAGCGCTGTCCCAAACAGGGAAACCTGCCCACCATTTTGGAGTTTGGGGAGAGTCAAGCCAGTGAGGCTGAGGGAGCAGAGATGGCAAGCTTGAAGGGCATGGAGGCAGTTGGATCACTTAACCTGGTGTTACAGGACAAAGTGAAAGAAAAAATACTGACAGGGTCAGACAGGCAGAGAAGGAGGAATTTACAAGGGCAGGAAAACACAGAGGGGGAAATAAAGAGTCCTGCTCAGTTTCAAATGTCAAGACAATCACAGCAACATTCTGGGTCAAATAATTCAGCAGAAGAAGAAATAGAAGATCAGGTGACAATTCAGATTGGCCATTACACTTGAGAACCTCAGTGTGGGTTTCTGCACCTATTACTCCACTTATCTTACTCATAGTAAGCAGAAGGCAGATCCAGGCTCATCAAAGATGTACCTGACCTATTGAAAAGAAAACCCTCCTTTTTACATTGTGTTGTCAAATATGACTGTCAAAAGTATTCTCAATATAATAATCTATAGAGCACCAGAACATAAACTTATATCACGTGTATTTTTGAAGAACTGCCACAGTATATCGGATTGCTGTGGGAAATTATTACCTTTGTAATGTACTGCACGGTTGTATTTGAGCTTTGACACTTTGTGACACAGTTTTTATTCCAGTGTTAGACCATGGCAGTTGAACATAGCAACTTTATGTGTCTGAGTGGAGCTACAAGATAAAGACCTTAGCGCCAGGTATGAGGTTTTGATTAAATTACATACTGCTGTGTTTTAGCAGGAAAGGTAGAAATATTTTTCCTAAACATACCAAGCTGAAAACCGTTGCCAGTGGTGACCCTTTGTCAGCACTTGGAAGGAGGACAAAGTTCAGAATTCAGTCATAGAAGTGGTGAGTAATCTGAACACTGTAACCTGCTGCTTCATGGCAATCTTTGTCCTGTGTGGTGTAAGAGAGAAGGCACCATAAGGCATGGGATTAAAAATGTTAAAGATTTATTAGGAAGTAAAGGTAATGTTTCAACTGTTAAACTGCATCTTTAAAATGTTTTTACACAGTTGTCATAGTGGTCATTTTATACCTTAGAATCTTTGAAACTGAGAAGTCACTCATATATGAAATAATATCTCTTTAACAACTTAGAATTTAAATAAAAAGCATTATACAGCAATTTTTAAATATGTATTAAACCAAGTATATATTGAAATTTAAGAAAATGTTCTTCATATTGCTTTTTTAAATGTGATAGAGCAGTGCGAATGGTGGCTCAGATTACTCAGAACTATCCGGTCATGTTTGTTCAGTTTTTCTCAGACCTTTTGGTGGTTTTGGAATATAAACAGGAATGGGAGGTATGGTGCACCTGGGATACTAAAGTGAACCCACTCTGTGGTCACTGTTTAAAATTCCATCAACTTGCATTTGAAAGGGAATCGGTTGTCTTCATTGCACAGTATCCTTGTCAGTCAAAGTGTTTGTAACACATTCTGCAACGCTTGTTTGTCAAAAATACTGTAATATTGCTTTTTGGCTCGTGGAATTGAAGGGCAGCTCAAGCGATTTAAAAGGGGCATTACAGAAGTTTAAACCTCACGGTGTAATGCTGTTTCTGCAATCAGTCAGTGCAGTAAAGTGTTACTTTACAAAGAGAGAACGTTACTAGATTTGGTAAAATTAAATATAAAAATATAAAAATGACCCGAGTTGCTGTGACACGGTGAAATAGAAAAGACAATGAACATGAAACGTGACTTTCCTTCAACAAGATACTGGTATTTTTCTTGTCCTTGCTTTTTTCCCTCTGTCTGCAGGCCGGTGGAAGATTTCCGACAGCTGAGCCTGTGGGACTGAATCCCTGCTGGCATGTCAGTGTAGGCCTGCCAATCTCCTGTCTCTTTGTCAAGGGAATCCCCGCAGAGGTTGGGCTATTCTGGCGGTAATGCCCCGTCTCCACTCTGTTAGCCAAATGCATTTCACAAGCTGGACGCTGGACAACCTCAATAATTTGTGAATTAAATCGCTAATTCTATTACAGCAGTTAACTGTCTTCACTCATTAAAATGGAGACCCACAGATCCAGGAGCAGCTCATCATTGTGACCAACAGAATGTGTCAGCAGGATCAGGTGGGTTTTAGTAAAACTTGTAATGGCGAGGATGAACAGGAAAGATGTGGGGAAATCAGGAGTGGATGCAAAGGTACAGTGGGGAAAATTCCTGAACCACAGGGAACAAAATAAAGAGCATTTCTGAGGATGACGGCACAGTAATATATTTATAATTTAACAGATGGATTTTCTTTAAAGCGATCTGCAATATCGAGTAAATAAAAGTATATTTCACCAACAGATGAAGAGTTATAGATACACAATTTTACAATTCGTCCAACACCACTTTTTTTGAGAGACACACACACACACACATATATATAAAAAATTATATATAAAATTTAGTGAACACCATATTGGACTACATTAGGAGGAATTACATTACATTAGGGATATAAAGTTATCTGCAACAGATAAAGTAGTACACATTTATGGAGCAGATAGAGAAGTGGGCCCAAAAGAGATGTGTTCTGGGACTCTTCTTAAATTTTATTCAATGCTTTTGAGAGAGAGGGAGAGCGAGCGAGCGAGCTCATTCCAGCACCTTAGACTGAAACCCAAGAACATTTTTGTTTTTGTATATGGACCCGCCAGAGGTAGAGGACAGAGGTAGAGGAGGGTCGCTGTCTGGCTGGGGCATATAAAGCGATCAGATCCTGGAGGTAACGGAGTGCAAGTTCCTTTGATGGTCTTGTAGGCCTTAATCAGTCTTGAATTTGATACAAGAAGCTGCAGGAAAGCAATGGAAAGGGAAGCTTTCTCGCAGAGCATTTTTCTTCATCAGCTGAAGTCAGCTTTCCACATAACCCATGCTCACTCTGTGCAGTTTATTTCAGTCCTTCCATTTACATGTTTGCATTGCACTTCAAAAAGTCCTGGGGCAAAAATAATCCAGCGTGGGGGTCAAAACTGAGCACTTACAGATGCCAGTGGGGTAATACATTGCTTGACAGTGGCACCAAAGGAGAAAAAGAGGATTAATGTGGTAACATTTTGACTTTTTTTTTTTGTGCCACACGCACCCATGCAGACATACCCACTACAGAACCTCACTGAGACATCGTCGTCTTTCAGAATAAATAAAGTGGCACTTGTCAGCACACTTTTCAATGTACGGGCCTCCACATGCCTGGAATATTACTGCTTAACAAGAATTAGTGCAAAATATCTATTAAAAAAAAAAATCTAACGTCACATCAGTAATATCAGGTTTCCGATGTGCAGCTTCATATAAGTTCATACAAAATAGAATAATTCTTTCAAAATATACCAAATGTGGAGGTGCAAACATTTGTGGCTAAAATACCTACCACAGTCATTAACTTCTAAGACTGGCCCTCGTGATGCTACTAAGCAACAAAATACCTGAACACCTGTTGTGTGCTTTTAATACCAAGTTGAATGACTGGTATCTGTTCAGGCTATAGGTGCAACTTCCAGAGAGCTGCAGCGAAGTGCTGTTGGAGTCGCTTGTTCACAGCTCTACAGCTTAGACCTGATGATGATAAGTGTGCTCGTTGTCACGGTCACGGGAAAAGAGCAAGGTTACTAAGTGACAGTCGCTGTGGAAATGGAAGAGCACTTGCTTTTCTTCTGGGGATGGTCACTGTAAAGGGCCTCAAGTTTGCATAAAACTGGGCTTAGCAAGGAAATTAGAAGAAATAAATACAGTACTCAGCTTTATCATTTTATGTCACAGGGAACTCCGGTTGATCGTGTTTTTATACTGTTTTTATTTACCTTGGTATTGCATTTAGGAGGGTTCTCAAGTACAATACCAAGCTTACTTCCAGAATGCACTCTATAGATATTTTATTAAAGGCTTGTGCTGTGTCCAGCTCAGTGCTGCCCTTGAGGGTGTACTTTAGAACTGATACCTACCCATGTACACCTGCTGTGTCACACACAAACTGGCTCCTAGTAGCAGCACTGTGGCCTCCTTTGCATATAGCAGAGTTAAGATGGAAGCTATTTTTATGCTCACTATAACTATCCTCCTATTTTATTATTGCAAGGGTTCTTATCTGTCACAGTTCAAGGAAACAATGCAAACTGGGCTTTCCAAATACATGCTGCTGTTACTGCAGAGTGTTAAATACTCCTTATTTATCTATGATGCAGCTCAGCACTTTCCCACTTACACAAACCCATCCTTTTACGCTTCAGAGTATGAAGGAAATCATCCATCGGGAGAGAAAATGGATGATGAAATCGCTCGGTCTTAGTTTGTACTGGACAACTTCGATGAGTCGTTCTGGGTGTTTTTAAACTCCAGACAGTGTATTGAAATGTAAAGTTTGGGAATCTGCTATTTGCATTTAGGATGTAAATGATTAAGCTACGAATAATTAAACCATAGGCTCACATCCCCTGGCCAACTGAAGAGTCTAAGTTGTGTTAGTATCCAGGGTTAAGACCAACTTTATTCCTTTAGATAATGATGTTTTGGTACGGGTCGGTCCCCACCGGTGCTGTAGGCCGACCTGTGCTGAATCAGGCCCTGCAGATCTTGAAATGTGCGGGTGTGGCAAAGTACAGTAAGTCAGAAAAACGGGGCTATTGACTGCTTCAAATGTCAAAGGTTTTGACAGGGGTCACGACTAACATCGGGGTATATCGGGTAAAGTGTGGCGTGCTAATAACTTCTCCCATACCAAGACATAAACTGTACCTATACTCAATGTAGATTCATCGTTTAGTTGAAAAAGTGATGAATATCAACATGCAAGTATTACCTATACATGTAAAAGTAAAAAAAAAAAAAAAAAGTCAAACTTTTCTGAAGAAAGGGCTTGCTGCAACTGCGAGGGCATGTATAGACTTTCCAGTTTATTTATTATACTTGTTTACAGCTAACGTGCTAAATAATTGAAATCCAACACCAATGTTACTGATACAATTGATCTACTGGGTTAACTTTGTAATGTTTCTCCCTAAGAAATACAGTAGGTGGGTATTTCGACACTCACTCGAATTTTATTTGATATTTTACTGACACCTGGCGGTAATTGAATAAAACTGATTTGCGTCCAACGCGTCGGTGCTTGGAAGGCACGATAGTATTTTATATTAATTAAACGTTCGTGTAATCGCTACATAATTCGATGTTATGTAAAGGATCGGTTTTAACTATTATTCAAAATGTTTACTTTTAATTGAATTATGATTCATATAAATCCATCACATACAAACGCTGAAGTTTAGGCAAAAACGGGGATAGCGGTAAACGCCGCGACCTCACAAACATGGACGAGCGCGCCGTCCGTTCCAACGTTTTCGCCACGCCTCGGTAAACCTCCTTACATCAGTTCCGGTGAATGAGGTCACTTCCCCACCAACTCCGATCCGCCATTTCAGTTTGGAGTTGCTGCTACAACTTCAGAGATTTTATTCAAATGAGGTTAGACAAAAATTCAAATTCTGCGGACCTGATAGTGTCGTTTTCTTTCCCGACCCCGTAGTACTCGCGCTTTTCTTTGTTTAAAGCGCGGCGGTTGGCGCGGAGGAGAGGGGGACACAGAAGGGAGGGAAAAGCCGCGGTGCGGATGTCGTGCATTTTCTGAGCGAGCGGCGCAGCGGCCAAAGTTTTGTATGAGTTGCGCGCTGGGCGCCTCTGCAGGGAGGGACGGCTGCGGACGGGCCTGAAACCTCGTTGTCCAAGCGGCAGACATGGCTGGCAACTTCGACGCCGAGGACCGGGTGAGCTGGTACTGGGGGAGGCTGAGCCGGCAGGAGGCCGTTTCTCTGCTGCAGGGACAGAGACACGGCGTGTTTCTGGTCCGGGACTCGATCACCAGCCCGGGCGACTACGTGCTCTCGGTGTCGGAAAACTCCAAAGTGTCCCACTACATCATCAACAGCGTGGGCGGCGGCGGCCGGCAGTCGGGCGCAGGTGAGCAGCAAAGGTCGTGGCTCAGCGCCGCTTCACTCGCGGGTCCTGGGAGCGTTTCCTCCTGTTAACTGCGACTGGGTTCATAGCTGCATGTTCCTCAAGCAGTATTTCGCAAAAGAGCACCGGGGGGGGGCTTTGTGTTTATTATCAGTTCCTAGGGTGTCGGCAGCGGTTTGGTTTATCACACACCTTCTCTGGGAAAGTTCTAGTAACCCCGAGGATGGTGATGACGGCAAGCGTGTGGTGCCAAGGTAGTTTCAGGGGGGTCAGGAACCGGTGGTCAATGCTGTATGATATCCACCCTGTACGCTCTTTTTGTGAGATTCACTTGGAGAAGTGAGGTACCTGTGGAGCTTCGCCAGCCGCAGGTCCACAGGTGTATGCATCCAGGTCAAGTTCAGACTGAGTTTTCTAATGGATCCATGGATTGCGTTTGTGTGCTCTGGACTGTATAAAAAAAGATGGACAGTATCTGTACTGTAAATATTAATTTTGGACAGGTATGTTGAGTAACAAGTCCACAAGTCCTGGCTGAAGTTTTATTAATGGCGGGTTAAGGATGGGTGGGTCTTGTTTTACCTCCTCTACTGCAGCAGTGTGGTTATTTTTTTCACGTCGAGTAGAGCTCGGGCTCCTTTGTAACTCGTTGAACGAAGGGTGAATTCGGGTTCGTTGCCCACCGAGTAGTTGGGTCGATTGTTCGACAAGAGTATAGATTTGCAAAGAAATGAGCCATAGAGCGTTCTGGGGTCATGCTGATACAGTAAAGGGGTCTGGAGTCTTGTGTCTTTGTGCATCTTCCTGCTGTGTGTTTGTCTTGAAGCTTTTTGATAAAGGGCTCTGGCATTTGCAACCTGACCCCTCCTTCCCAGAATACCAGGGTAAGGTGAGGTATGACAAATCCAGGGCCTGGGGCTGTGCTGCCTATTTTGGATTCCAGAGTGCCCTCGATATACTGCTGCTGTTTGCTCACTGGTGCTTTTTTTGTTTTTTTTTTTTATTGTTGCATCTTTTTAAATTTGCATGCCACAAAAACACCCCTTTCAGGTTTGTGTGTCTACTGGTGCGCACACACCTGCCCCAGGATTGGCCCCTACAATGGCGGCACCCTGATCCTTCATTTCCTCTCAAGCAGATCTTTGGCGATACGAGTCGCAGATAAACCCGCGAGGAACAAAAACCTTTGTTCTGATATCCTCCACAAAAAGAACCACTTATTGAGGCGGGCACGAAACTGCACAGTTGGGAAGTGTGTGCTGGCAGGCGGGGGGTGGCGGTTGGACTTTTCCAGAGGGGAGGGGGAGCTAGATAAACAGAGAGGCAGCGGACACACGTTTGTCCTGAATGAATGGGCTGGTTGTCACAATGGGAGGATGACTGGTTGGAACGGTGTGTGCGGAATGTGTTTGATTTTAGGCACTGTGTTCCCTCGCCACCAGTCTGTTAGTCGCTTTGCCGGTCCCTGCTTTAAATAAACGTTCCAACCCAGAGTGAACTCAAACCATGTTGCCTGCTGGTTGCCAAAGACCTCCGTGGGGTTCTTGTTGTTGGGAAGCATTCTGTTTGCTTAAGCTGCAACACTTAACTGAGATGTTAACCGCATCATTCAGTGACTCAGAGTGTTAAGATATTTGTCATACAAAACACGTTTCTTTTTGTTTCATAGAGGAATTCACCTTTGTCTAAGTAAAGGATTTTTGAGTTGATCTTCTCTGTTGTGTTACTTTGGTGTGTTGTATGACATTCCATTATAGAGAATCTGTTTTACCCCATGTAGATTTTTTTTTTTTTTTTTTTTGGGTGGTGTCCTAGCATAGCGATCTGCCAAAATCAGAAGTGTAGTAGGGAGTACTAGGTGTGTTTAAATGTGCTACTCGCAAGTATTGCGTCCTCTGTTGGTATTTATCTTCAAAAGGGTGAAAATCTGTGCATGAATTTCTCTTGACAAATTAGATGATGTTTTCAAACTGTTTACAGGTGTTAATGTAATTTACCTTTGGACTTTGAGAAAGTTTTCAGTTTTTTTTTTTTAGCGTTGCTTGTTTTTGGAACGTTGTTTGACAGTAGCCATTGCTCGTAAAATGTTTTTTTTTTTTTTAAATTGTTGATCACTGTTAATAGCACCTTTTTGTGTTTGTTAGCAGCTACAGACGATTAGGAGTTGAACCCTTTGTGTTCCTCATGCGATAGCCTGTCACACAGTGGAAAACTGTATTATGATGAATAGAAGTTAGTTATAGCTACTGCTTTTTCAGTGTTTTAGGGTTTACAGATTTTTGAATTTCGCTTATTTAAGAAGCAGTGGATATATCACTGAAACTTTCCCTGTTTGTGCCCCCCCAAACTTCCATTTCTGTAGGTCTGGCATCTCCACGGTTCCGCATTGGAGACCAAGAGTTTGACGCACTCCCTGCTCTGTTGGAATTCTACAAGATACACTACTTGGACACCACTACCTTGATTGAGCCCATCAGCAAGGCCAAGCACGCAGGGTTTGTGAGTGCCAGCTTGGGACCAGGAGGTGCCCCCCAGAGGCTGGAGGCAGCAGAGTATGTGCGTGCCCTCTTTGACTTTCCTGGCAATGATGAAGAGGACCTGCCGTTCCGCAAGGGCGAAGTGCTCCGGGTGCTGGAGAAGCCAGAGGAGCAGTGGTGGAACGCACAGAACTCGGAAGGCCGTGCCGGCATGATCCCTGTGCCCTATGTGGAGAGGTATCACCCGGCGTCCCCCAACTCAGGCACTTCGGCTGGGGGGACTGGAGATGGTTCTGGAGGTGCCCAGCCCTCTCAACTGCTAGGGGAGCCGGGTCCCTACGCCCAGCCCAGCGTCAACACACCCCTGCCCAACCTCCAAAATGGGCCTGTCTATGCCAGGGCCATCCAGAAGAGGGTGCCCAATGCCTACGACAAGACAGCACTTGCTCTAGAGGTACCTGTTCTCCTGTCCAAAATAGCTCTATACCCACATGCTTTCACACCGTTCAGTAGGGACGTGGTGTATTTGTTGTCTGGATTCTTTCCAGAAAAAGCAGCAGGAACATTATCTTAGTCCATCACATTCCACTGTCAGTGTGGTGTAGAGCCAGACCTAAACAGTTAGTGGCTCCCAACTTACTAGCTGTTGCTGTTCTTATCTTTATCCACACACCTTTGTTTAGCTGTGAGAACCATAGTGTTATGTAGGTTTTCCTTTGTCTTTAGATGGGCTCTTTATAATGATGTATGAAAGTTACAGTAGGAAATTGAAACGCTTCAAACATCTTAGTTGTGGTGGTGCTGTATGTGTCGTTTACTGACCTTTTTGGGGGCAGGAAATGCATTCCAGGAGGCCGTCTGTATTCTCCGGCCTGCAGGGCATCTCGGGTTCCCTCTGGCACACTGGGGGGGTGGGGCCATAGCGGCAGCATCTCAGCAAACAGCCCGAAAACTTGGAATGGATGTCTGAGATTCCTGATCCCACTGGTGGTCCTGCAGTTAAGGATGTGAGCCTGTGGTCAAACGTTATGTGTCAGAACTTGAGGGGAGAGCTGCAGTTGTTTATCTGCGCACAGCTGAGATGTTTGAAGTATTTCAGTTTCCTCCGTAACGTTGTCATATTTATGTAAGTATTCTCACCAGCCCCCCCTTTGTTTTTTGCCTCACAGGTGGGTGACATGGTGAAGGTGACCAAGATCAATGTGAATGGCCAGTGGGAGGGGGAATGCAAAGGCAAGCACGGTCATTTTCCTTTCACGCACGTGCGGCTGCTGGACCAGCACAACCCTGAGGATGAGCTCAGCTGAGGGTGTGGCTTGGGCCTCAGAGGGCTCGCCCCCCACTCCCCCCAACCTGTCCCATTCTGCCGCCTCCTCTTGAATATATACTCGTAAATGAATACATACCCTCCGCAACTTGTTTATTCCTCCACGTAGAGTCTGCTATACTCTTTGTCACAGTTGCGTGCTCATGCTCGCTTTTCACTGCCCACCCCGTGTTGGCCTGAAAAGGTGAAACCTTATCAGTGAGCACTAGTGTCCACTCGGTAGTCCTCTCCACTGTCTTTTTGCGAATCCCTCTCCAAATTCCCAACTGACATAGAAACTGTGAAGTTTTGACAGATGTGCCGACTCCCGTCTCCACCTATCGCCAAAATCGGACTCGTTCACCAGACACACTAATGCACCTCATATTACCACTGTGACATGGGTGTGATGGCAGAAGTTTGGACAGCCTTTACACAGCCAACCGTTAAACAAGTTGTGTAAAAACTATGGGAAATGACCACGAAAAGACGGGGACTCCCGATTGGCCCACAACCTGTGGGCGAGTTGTCCCCGCACTGAAGCTGAATGACAGGCCAAGACCCTGCCACTCCAGTCGCTAAAATAAGTACTGGAGGTGAGGTTTAGGGTGGGACCTCCCTTCTGGCTCGCAGGCCACACTGTTAGTCCCCAGCCGGGCTGAACCGGATCGCGCTGGCAATTTGTCGTCTTTAATGAAGTGTAGGTGCAGCTGTACGGTGTAAAGCCCCATCCCGTTGGAAGTCCAGTACAGAACGTTGATGCTGCTTCACACAGCTGGAGAACCTTCGCTGCCCTGGGAAACGATGTGGATTCTCTCTTCTCGAGGAAGTTGGGTTTTTTGGGGCGTTTGGTGCATTTTAACCATTGGCTCTTGCCTTCCCCCTGTCACCATCAGCCATACCAGCATCCCTTTCCGTTTGCCAGATGCTGTTTTGTTTCTGTTGGCCTCAAAAGACCCAGTAAAAGGCAAGGCTGCTTGGAAGATCCCTATCAGAGAGACTTTAGATGCAACTACTTTTTTTTTTTTTTTTTTTTTTTAAGCATTTACTTTTCAACTGGCTGACACTAACTGTGGTTTTGAGTGAAATCTGATCGGTCTCCAGCTACTGTTGTGTAACTGTCCCAGTCCAGCCTCCTTTGAAATCTGCCATTTTTAAATTTTTGTTTTGTTTTGATTGTGTATACGGAGCAAGAAGGAACGTTGACGGTCTGTGAAGAGCAGTGAGGTTTTGGCCGTTCTGTGAGCCTCGTGCTGTGGTGTGCGTTAGTCTGAGCTGTACTGCCGTGTCCTCAGTTGTTGTCTTTAGTCCTCTGCGTCTCCCCACTGCCGTGTGTATTCAGGACGACTTGACTGGTTTTGTTCTTATTGTTGGTTTTGACTGAACTTGCAGAGAGTGGGCAGCTCCAAGTGTTTGCTGCCCGTCATTCTACCTCATGTCTTAAATGGAAAAAGTGAAGTCATTATTTAGACAAGAAGTCAGTTTTGTTGGCATTCTAGGCCTGAACCAGTCCCTGATGGAAAGGTAGGTTGTAGATGGACTCCCCTTTACCAAACGTTCAGAAAGCACTGAAAATTTGACACTAATTTGTAAGCTTTTGTTGACACTACCAGTTGCGGCATTGCAGCAACCCCCCTGACATGGGGTTTGAAGGGGTTTTTTTGGGGGGGTGGGTCACCTTGCAAGTTGATTCTGGTGCACCTGTGTGCCTCTGCAAAGGCCAAGGGCAGCATGTCAGTCTAGTACGGGCCTGTGTGCATTAGAATCGACATCAGGCCAGTGCGGTGGTGCAATCGTTCATGTTGTCCTGCTCATGTTGTAAGTATTAAGGCCCAAAACCGTAGGTATGAATTCCTCAATGTAAAATCAGTGTTGAAAGCTCTTGAGGACATCGCAGGTTTTTTTTTTTTTAAGCAACATTATGTAAATTTAATGGTTCCATAATCATGTTGGATACTGTGTTGACTTTATGGTTTCATGTGGTTTTAAACATGTTAACTCAGATGATGTTTGACACTATGTATTTAAAATAGCTACACAGCCTGCGATTGTGGGGTCAGTTTGACAGGTTTGGAATGCTGTTCATGATCTGTTGATTGTGGAGGTTTCTTCTATAATTTTTTGTAGTGGTCTCATGGGCTTAAACGTGGCACCTTTTGTGAAAGTTTTTGCTGTATTCAGTGGCCACAATCACCAGGAAGGTTTTTTTTTAAAAAAAAAACTACAGCACGTTTTACATAACTTGTTCTGATTTTTATATGTAGTTGCTTTATTGGGATTTACTTAGTTTGTGGATTATTGTAACAAAAGTCAGAGCTCCTACAGATGTTTGGCACAGAAACATCTGCCCACACCTTGTTGCGGCCCTGGTGATCCCGGGCTCTTCCGGTGCGCTGTCCACACGGCCAATGCAAGTTTCTCGCTGCAAGTCTGTCCATTCCTTCGGTCACCGCTCATTAGTCGCAGTTTAGTTTTTCCCTACCTAGAAATATTTTTAAAGTATCTTATTTTTGTAATACCCTCTAATTTTAAGTATTTTTCACTTTGAAAAGTGAGGCGGGAAACTTTTTTGATTGATTTTTATGGAGGTGCCATAGTAGTATAACACTATTCTTTTCAAGGCTATTGACATTTTATCTTTATTTTCAATAGCATGCAATGTGTTCATAATATACTTAGTGGAATAAAGCCCAGTAGCAAATGAATATAGTTGTTCTTGTCTTGATTTTCAGTGTTCAGCTTTTAACCTACTAATGGCTCTCTTTAATGCATTAAACTTAAACTTTTTGAGGTCAGTAACAAAATAACTATATTCCCAAAACGTAGAGATCAAATTATACATGAACCACGTCTTGTCTTTACTGCATGTCACATTATTGGAAGTACTTGGATGTCTTTACTTGGTACCTCAGTTCCCAAGACCTAATTCCCTCAGTCCTTCACTGCCTGCATCACCCCGCTGTTGACCATCTCATGATCCTCACCATTGGTCAGGAAGTTGCTGAGCTACCGGAGGCTATACATCGCTGAAAGCCACGGTGATGCCAAAGTCCTCCTTGTAAATGTCCCATGTGTTGGGTTTGTGTGGGTTGTCCAGCTCCTCCCTGGACAAGAACAACCTAGGAGACAATGGCAAAAAAAACATTTCTCAAGCCTTTTTATTTGAAACTACTTTTACGATTGTGCTTGCTGTTAGTAATGGGCCTTTTCATAGAAATAATTTAAGCATATTTATTTACTTGGGCACAGTTTAAACAGAGAAGGCCTACCTGTTATTTTCCACAAATGAAGTGTTAAACCAAAAATAGAAAGGGCAGTCTTCATATCCTTTCGGAATGCCCTAAACAGAAAAATGGATAAAGCTATAAACACGAGCATAGCAACCTAATACAGACAGAAAAAAAAAACTTTCTGATATCCAGTTTCCTCAAACAATTCTCAAAAGTTACATTTCTGGATCATATAAATGTTAGTGCATCTACCATTCAAAATACTTTGGGTTTAGGCATCAGCTGAGTAACTACTCATTGTGAATCACTTTGTAGAAAAGTGTCTCCTAAACGAAAAGCAAATGTCTTGTGTTGCTCAGACTGTGTTGGGGTGCAGGAAACCTAGATTCAGCCCTCAAAACACAAAGAAATACCTTGTTCGATGACGTAGGGATATTAAATGAAACTTGTTATAGTCAGTCTTGTAACTCACAGGGGCATATTTTGGAGGATGACCGTACGTCAAAAAAATGGGTCTTAAATTTGATCAGTGGGTATCAGATAAAAGTGATGAAACTCACCGCACTGGACTCAAACATGACCTTGACATCCCCACTGACAGTGGGGCCTTCCTGCAAACTGATGACTACAGCATTATTGCCAGTGTCTGGGAACAGCTGCAGAGGAAACAAAATGGAGGCACAGGTTGGGCTGAGGGGAAGAATATGCAGTATGAGCACATCTCTCAGAAAAAACAGCAACGACTGTTATGGATGTGCCAAAAGCATACTGATGGTCTAGGCTTTGAGGTGAGCTTAATGATGTTGAACAGGTCAATATTAGATGGCTGATGGATCTTCCATCCCAAAAAACACTAAACCTGAAATTAGAGTCAGAGAGCAGAGAAAACTAAAGCCCAGGAGGATGAGTTGGTTAAATAAACCCTGAAGCTGGCATTTCTGCTACAAACATTCCTTTAACAGTTATAATTTAAAGGAGGGAGTAGGAGTTGTTACAGGCTGTCAAGTGAGTCGTGACTGCAAACAAAAAATTAACCATAGTACTTATCCTGAGTTGCACCAGTAAAAATGACCAGGCTGGGTAATGGAATGGAATGCAGCTTAGAACATAAACACCTACAACTAAGGTGCTGTGAACAAAAATGTTAATAAAACAGATACAATTTTCCTTGAGATATTTTACCATACTAACAGAATTATTGTCCTGCCCTTTCAGCCTTTTTTTTAAGACTGTTTTCCCTCATAACAGTTAGGTGAGGAATCCTGACCATCAAAGGTGCTGCTAAGAGCTTTTTTTAACACAACACTTTAGTGAGACACAAAATTTGTCTTACCGCACAGTTTTCTTGTTTGTTGCACACACACTGAAAAACAGTCTCCTTCCTCATTATGATCTTCACTGTCAAATCACTGCCGTTGCCCTTTCCAACACCTGTCGTAAACAAAAGAGATACTATTTGGCACCGAGGGAACTGTAATAATAAAGTGACAGTAAAATCTGTGGTTCAGTCACCAACCAGTGAGTGTCTATAGTGTCACAAATTGGGTTTTTGTCTCATCTTTAGCATAGACTGCGATGGCTAACACGTTTCCACATTTCCTTGTAAACAGTTATATGTTTATGTGTGAACAGTGGGTTTTTGTGCAACACAAAATAGATGAATACGGATTTTTTTTTTTTTTTTTGTCTAAATGAGGAAAGCTGTGGTTGCTCCTTACCAGCTATGGAGTGGATTCGAATGCTCCTTATTTTCAAGTGCTTCTCTGGAGGCAGCTGTCTTTTGTGCTTATCCTTCAAGATCTCATAGTATCCCACATACCTGCCCTATTATAAAACAAACTATAAAAACCAGCTTCCTTTTATTTGCCTTCACATTTACTGCCATACTAACTGCTATTTAAGAAGAGCTTCTGCCGAGATCCAATTCCCTAAACTCGACAGATGTCTGCAGGCGCTTTCATTACCTGTGAAGGTGTCTCCACTCCCTGGAACTTGTGGCTCTTGCTTTTGTCTGTCCTCCTCTCCCCAAAGTAATCTAAACTGTCCTGCACAGCCAGAAAATACACAGCCAGAAAACTGACCCAGGAGTCAAGATGTAACAGTGCCTTTCTTCTTTTTTAAGCACAACACAGGAGTCTCTTTTGCTAGCATGTTTAGGTTGAACATACAGATATACTGCCACATCACCATGGTTAACAGGAACCCACACAGAGTGTTTACACTTGTAAACTGCAGTTCGGAAACAGCAGACTCGAAAACAGTGTATTTTGTCAAAGACAATATCATTGTTTTGCTACATTGTTTACCTGTTATTTTCAGAAATGTGCTTTGAGGCCTAAAGTCATAGGGGTCAGGGTTGTGCAGAGAAATGGACCAGTTCCCAACTATCCCCCAGTTCCACCGTGTATTCCACATATATTCTAATAAACCACAACATATGGAATTTTTAGAGGCTGGTGGTTAAGGGGTTACAGCTGGAAACGCTGCATTCTCACTTAAAACTCCCACTCTGCTGGGACCAGAGTCATTGGAGAAGTTTGGAAGTACGTCATACCTGTGCACTCTTAAACTGGTCGCTGTCAATGAGCCAGGTGCACACCATGGTCCCAGTACGCCCTGCAAAACATGCAAGACTGAGTACTGCTCATTAGATAACAAAATCACAATTCACATTTAAAAGTATGAAACATTTATTTTAAAAAGAACAATTAAGTATTACAGATATGCAGACTTTCTCCATTTGATGATTAGCTGGAATTGAATCTGGCAGGATTAAGAATAAGACCCCTGATTTGACACTTTTGCAGTACGTGAAAGTCTGCCTTTATTCTGCTAGATTTTCTATCAAAAATACAAACTGACCGTTTTGCAACATAAATTTAGGACTGTGGATTAGATTTTTTAACCTTGTCAAATGAACACACAGTGGACCTTGTAGCTGAACCTTGGAGCACATGTCCAACCAAATGTAGCCATACTCAACCCAGTAACCCAAACTCACCCTTCCCTCCCTTGCAGTGGATGGCAATGACATTCCTGGGGTCAGTGGACATCCAGTCCCTCACAGTGGCTGTAAACTTCAGCATGTCTCTGTATTTCACAGCACAGAAAGAGAGAATTAATTCTGAGGAAATCATGGTCGCCTGACTAAGACTCGGTGGTTAAAATGTGTTCTCACAGCTACTTACTCGAGAGAGGGTACATTGTGATCATCAATAAACACCCGCTCCACACGATAGTGGAAGAACTGGGGGTCATAGCCTTTCTCACCTGGACAAATAACCAAAGAATAATGTCAGTACAGGGCTAAAGCCAACCACTCGTTTTCAAAAATTTTCTTTTAAACCCTCCTACAGAAAAATGCTCCACACCAAAATATTTATTTCAAATTAGTGACTCCTGTATTTATTAACTCTTACTTGAATTACAAATACTCCTGTCTTGGCCACTTTGGAACTATTTTACTCATCATCACATTTCATATATTTGGATTTTAATAAGAAGCCTAGCACAAAGCAGACTGTAGGGCACATACTGCAGAGGTTGTACACTTTGTAGTGGTCCTTGTGTTTAGTGTCCAGGAACCTTGCTACCTCCTGAAAAGAAGGTAGAAATATCCAGTATAAGACACGACATTTTCAACATTACAGGATGTCTATGGAAGTTAAAATGCTCTTGTATGAACTTGAATATGTGGGTATAGCTTACTTTGATGGGATTTCTATACAAGGATTGCTTTCCAGATGATGGGAATGACATGGCAATTACACGGTCTGGAAAATACAGATATTATTCTACTGACAAAAAAAAAAAAACTATTTAAATGAAAGCAATGAAGTAGTACCTAGACAGATGACAACACACTCCAGGTTTGCCACCTACCTGTGACATAAGTCAAGTCCAAATCAAACCCATCCTTTTGGTATCTTCTTTTATTTTCTGACACCTGAAATGATAAAAACACAAAGAATCCAGACAACATTTCTGTGACAGAAATTCGAGGAAAAATCCTTCATCTGCACCTAAAAAAGAGCAGCACTGTTACTGCGTCTAAAACATTCATTTAAATCATAATGTAAAGTACTTTATACAGACACTATGCACCTCCCACCCGTGCCTTCAACATAGCTCACCAACCCCTACCGCTCACTCACCATCCTCCTGGTGACCTTTTCCAGCTCCTTCTTCTGGGATGCCAGTCGAAAAATGCGCACCAGAATGATGATCCTCAGTGCCCGCAGGAAAGACACCACTCTGGGAAAACGTAAAAAAGCACATTCCAGTTGGGTAACTGGAGAACCAAGAGGAGAAGCAGTGCGTGCTGAACTCAAGTCAGTCCTGGCTGATGGGTTAATCGTGTCTAGCAGTTCCGGGATTGCAGTGTAGTGGTACAGCAACAGACAAACTGGAAGGCAGAGACAAATAAGACAGAAACACTGTCAATACCTGGGAATGAGGTGGGCTCCAGAGAAGTCACTGAAAGTGTAGATCATAGTGACAATGAGGGTAAGTACAACGATGCAGGCATCACAGATGTTCAACTTGGAGCTGAAGTACACTGTAAAACTGTGAGGACAATAGACATGAAAAACCAATGTTTCATGAACCATCTTCCACAAAAATTAAAAAGAAAGCCTGCAGACAGCATTAGCCGTTTAAATTTTAAGATGTAATAAAATAAATATTCCAAATGTTTAAAAGTTTGTTTTAAACCTTCATACTTTTTGTAGCTTCAGTTGATATTAACACTTCCAAACATTGCAAAAGTGAAAACTTCCGGTCACCAATTGCTGGAGTCTGACTCACCCTTCCACATAAACCCTAAGGAGCACGTCCACCAGAAAGAAAAGTGAAATGGCCAATGATGTAGCCTCTAGTGCCTCTCCCACCCAGTGACTGCGCTGTGGGAGAGCTAGATCAGCGATCACCAGCGAGATGTCCACCAGGATGAGCACCACACCAAATACCCTTAAGAGGAAAATCCAAAGGTAGAAGTTATGCGGTCCGTATACTAAAAACACAACCGTCGAGGCCTAATTCACGGGTCCCTCTGACTGTAACCAGCCGCTGGGTGGTGGCACAGGGACAGGAAGTGCTGGGAGGCTTACCGGAAACTGAAAGACATCACGAACGGAGCAATCGTCTTGCGAATCCGACTGTAAAATGAGGAGCGTGAAAAAGTTTTAAAAAAAAAAATGTTCTTGGTTCTAAAGCTTGATGTTCATCTTACAGAGTGTTACAACCATTTATCAACTTACTGGTGCATAGTGTCAGGATCACTGCCTTCCTCCTTTCCATCATCAATGTGAACACTGGCCTCCTCCTTAACACTGGCACTGATACCAAGTGGGTGCAAATGTAATATGAAAAAATTAACTTAGCGCTACAGTTCACAAGGGGTTTCATGCCACTGCTGCAAGACTTATCCATTCCAGATGCATAATCATTCAGAAATGAAACAGAACCTTCATCTGCAGATCGTGATGTGGTCTACACGGTGAGTACAGTAACCTTTATGTTATGCACGTGCAATGACACATACAAGAAATGCAGTGTGAAGCCTGTGTAGGTGGCAGTAACTGCACAATAACAAACATTTAATAGGACTGATGTTGCTGGCTCACCCATTAACTTCTGAGTCTGACCCCAGGTTGAACAATACAGAAGACATTTTTCCAAAATAAGTTCCCTTTCCAGTGTAGAATATTTACTCCAAAAGCCTGAAATGCAAGCAAAGTAGGTAAAACATTTGATGCCAAAACTCCACTGCATCACATAAGGGAGTACAAGCAGGGTAGGGTAAATAAGGGTTGTTGTCTTATTTCAGTGTTTCCAGTCTGACTCCACCTGCTTCTGTAGTACTTTCTTGGGGTCACTTAACCGTTACAGAAAGACGACTCTGCGGTATAAAGGGGTAAACGAATGTAACGTTGTAAATTGCCTTAGATGAAAGGCGTCAGCTAAACAGCGTAAAGCATCTTCTGCCACTTTACCCGAAATTTCTGCATTATTTTGTGTGTAAAATACCTTTAAGCACGACTAGTTACTGTCGACAAGCAGAACCGCGACTGCGGGGCGAGCGCGTTTCCGCACCGCTCGCGCTCCCCTCGTGCTCCTCTCGCCGCCTCTAAATGACTCCGCAGCCGAGTGACACGTTTCTGCTCAATTTAAATTTCTACTTGGCACGTCGTTGTTTTTATATACACACCGGCTTTAAAGAATCAGTTTTTCCCTTCCTGCTCTAACAGAGAAAAAGCTGTGGAAAAAGTTGGCTTGCTCTGTATATATCAACCGCGGACTGTGATAATTTAGTAAATCGGAATAAACAGATCGACGAGATAGTCATCAAACAGGAATCAGCAAATGAGTTAGTGTTAGTTCTAAATGTACGTACTTTGTAAAATGTTCACTTTTTTCCAACAGGACAAAACGGAAATTGAAATTTAGTTTAAAAATGGATGAAACGCCAGACATACCTTCCTTCAGTTTGCTTTTTTTCCGCGCAGAGATTTCCAGCCCTCAGCTTTCTGAGGCTTCGGGATGCGCCGTCGGGCAGCTCAAGCAGGCTGTGTCTCGTGACTCCTCCTGGAAGCGGGACGAAAGGAGTTCAAAGGTTTCAACTCCGTCTTCTCCGGCGTGCAGCCCGTCCCGGAGCCCCCCTGCGCCGCGTCCCTTTCCACTCTGCAGACACAGCGCGTTTCGACTTCCTGAAGCTTCCCGAGCGCGTGGCCTTTTCTTCTGCCCCTAGGTGCCGGCGCGCGCGGTTTCTCGCCCCCCCACAGCTGCTCGCGACGAAATCAAACCACCTGTGCACTATGTACTCTACATCTGTCTTCCAATACATTATATTTTGTTTTCTGCTTATGCCCTACACAATAGCGGAGGTAAAATATAATTAAATATCGGATAAAATATTACTAGAAGGCAATAAACAACTGTAATATTTCTCCTTTGCAAATATCTTCTACTGAAGCCATTACAGTGCAACACAGGGAAGGAACGGAGGGCAAAAATTTAGATTAAATGATTCTCAAGAAGAGGTTAAAGTAACTGAACCATTTTACACATTGGTATTACCTCGTACAGAACGGAAGTTATTGTTATAAACTTTATAATGACACCGTATATAAAGTATAAATTTGCTAAATGTAAAACAGCCCCAGTCGTTCTACCTCACCTCGTATATCAGAAACATTTCAATATGTTGAAGAAACGCTTTTCGTAAACCACAGAAGCCATGTTTGTTATGTATGTTAACATATATTGACGTCATGTTTCTGTAACTTTTTCCGAGCCCGCCGAAACCAGTCTGCTCGCACGTCAAGCAAAGTCCTCTCTTGACAGATCCTGAAAAGATCAGAATAAATCAACTCACTCAATGTATGTTTACAGATGTCAAAAACAGGTAACAAAACAATAGATCGAAATAATGGTATGCAGCGTACGCAAAGGGGAAAAAAATGGCATCGTTGGAGCTCAAACCAAGGAAGGATGGAGGAGTCTTACGTGTGTGGATCCCAAATAGCACAACCAGAACCACATGTCGTCTGGTTCCCCAGACACTCGGGGGGAGCCGTGGCGTCTTCCTCGCGCCGATGCAGAGCCCGCCAAAACAAGTCTGCTCGCACGTCAAACGAAGTACTCTCTTAACACAGACGCCCACCAACCACTATTAAAGATCAGAATTTAAACTGCTAAATGCAATAAAAGTAGGAATGGCGTCTGCAAATCCTCGGTTGGGTCACATTGCCATTTTCCCGGCCCCTCGCCTACAGAAGACGCAGTTCCACTTAAAGTGATACCTCACCCCAGAAAACAAAATCTGACAAAGTGCGCTCCAAACTATATAATGTTATACATGTTTCAGTCAAACAAGGGCAGTTTGACGGTGAGTTACATTCTCCCTCGCTAAAAGCTGAGACACTGAAAAAACAAACGGTCAGTCCCATTTCCTGCTATTTTAAAGCAATAAACTGCATAATGATCTCATTTTGTTTCTGCGACAACAGATTTTGCAGTGTAATCATATTACTTAGGTGGGCTTCTCCTTCACCTGGATGATGTCCATTTACACTCTGCATGTGAATCTTAGCCACCCACCCAAACTCATAGTCTGTCCACCTACTGGGCAGCTTACAGTCCCTGGTAGATCTACAGGACACTCTTTCAGCTACAATTCTGGGTTCCAGAACCTCTCCATTGGTGCTTTCCTCAAAAACTATAGGAAATACCCCAATTATCTCAGCAGCTTGAGAGGAAGGTCTAATCCATGTGGCATTCAGGTGCACAAGGATCTAATCTGTCCCCATAATGACTGCTTGACCTAAGCCAAAACTGCTGTGCACCTCCTCCTCAGGTTCCTCACGCAGAAGACTTTCTTTTGGCGTTACCCCTTGTGCTTCCGAATCCACGGGGAGCAACAAACCTCTCTGCATTCTACTCTCACATCTTTCACCTGTTTCAGGTTTCACCACATACACAGGAATCTCTTCATTAGGCTGCCTGCGCACAACGTAGACTTCAGACTCCCATTGATCAGAAATTTTGTGATTCCTTCCAAGGTTTACGTTCCGGAGTAAAACCCTATCACCCACTGCAATAGCAGAAGTCACCACTTTTTTGTCCCATCGCCTCTTATTAAACCGCCGACTCTTCTCCGCCATCTCACATGCCAACCGATAAGCATGTTTCAACCTTATTCTCACATCTCTTACATGAGAATGAGCTCCCTTCCTGTGGCCAACAGGGCTAATCCCAAAATAAATGTCTATGGGAAGACATGAATCCTTCCCAAACGTAAAGAAGAAAGGAGATTCCCTTGGCACAAACATTTTTCCTCCAATTCTTCATCTTCTGCTCACTTCAGGTGCCCAGCATATCCAGCAGAGTTCTATTAAACCTCTACAGGGTTACCCTGTACAAGGTGGAGAAGCTGCTGAGATAGTTGGGGTATTTCCTTTTCATAGTGACAAAGGAAAAAATTAACAAATAAATTAAATTCTCCCACAACTGTTTGATCTCTTGTGGGGCAAGCCTGTGCATACCCAGTAAAATGATCTGTGATGACCAGGATATTTCTTGTGTCACTGGTATCTGGCTACAATGTCCAGAAATCTATACAAAACTACTTCTAGTGGTTCAAAAGCCTTGTTGTTTATCAACTCTGCAGATTTCACAGCACAAGCTTTTCTTCTTATGCACCTTTTACATCTTGCATTTTTCTTCCACATGTGCTAGCATTCTTGGCCAAAAAAAAAAAAAAAAAGCTTGAGCCAAACTCAGGGTGTGGTCATAACTCAAACGACCTGTTTCAACATTAACCCCCTCCAGAGCTTGTGCACGATGGCTTGTAGGGATGACTAGTCGATTACGATACGATACTCCCCTTACCGATGTGACACCTGTCTGTATAGTACTGTATAGTACTCCCCTTTTCAAAATAAACTTGGGCCATTCCTGCAAAAGGAGGCAAACCACCAAATATCCCTTTGTCTGCTCTCTGTCACATGGTTTCTTGCCCTTTTCCAGAAATTGAATAACTTTTATTCAAGTGTTCACCTGCTCTCTGCAGCTGTCTCCAATCCTTAGCTGTCATGCTGGGCAAAGTGGATTGCCCCAGCCATGGCTCCAGGTCTTCAAAATCTGCAGGCGAAACATGCCGTGTCTGCTCTTTGAAAGGAGTGTGAAATTTCAGAGACAAACTATGAGGTAGGAGGAAACCTTTCTTTGCTCCGTTTACTAGCTTTTAGAGCAACACTGCTGGGAAAGCCCCACGCTCACAGGGTGAGATAAGGGAGTGTCCCTGAGCAGCTTCAAATACACATTTTTATACATTTCAGTTACCTTTCTTTGAGCACCTGATAAACGTATGCTTTCTATTCCATTGGCCACTAAGTTATCAACTTTGTTCTAATTGGTTCTCTCGTTTTCTGTCCTAGGCCTTACCATGACTTAGCAACCTTAAGCAGAAGTGACTTCTTTGTTTGTTCGGCCTTGTATGTCTAGTCTCTGTTGAGCACAAGCAACTTGTATGTCTAGTTTCTCCTTTTTGATAACAGATAACGGTTAGAGGTAACCCCTGCATATCTTTGCACCCAAGCTTCTAGTACTACTTGTGTTCGTTTCTAAAGTACTCATAGATCTGCAGGTGAAACACTCAGTAATTCTCCACACAATACACTCAGTGACTTCTCATTCTAACACTGAATAAAGCTGTTAACACTTCAATCTGTAACTTAGCCTCCACAGGTCACTCCCTCAATGTGACCCACATCCAAATCATCAGAGAAGAAGACCTGCCCAACCTCTTTCTGGAGTTGAGATATCATACACTTCTTAAGAGTCTGACACGAGCAATTCAGCAAAGTTAAAATTAAAGTCAATTGGACTCTGCAGTGTTACTGTGCTGCGGTACTAGAAGACTCTTTGCCCACATCCACCTCTCTCACCCAATCTATCGCCATGCATTCTGCTACTATCCTTTGTTGGCTGTAAAACAATGTGCTCTGAAATGTTGTAAACCATTATTTTCAGTTTCTGGTGAGACCTAGGGGAAACCTCAACCAACTGGTTGCATACTAAGAGGCCACCTGGAAAAGTAAAATGTTCAATTTCAGTTAGCAAAACTTATGTACCATGTTTCTTGACTTGAGCATGAAATGAACCTGTCGCTTCCATGACCTCATCTACCCGAATAGTTGCTGGCAACGTACCGTGAAGCCTTACATACATAATACATGTAACACTGACACAACACCGGCTCCCTGGAATATAACTAGAATATGCTATGGCCCACACCATCATCCTTAGCTTATGCATGGAATTTTCACCCCATTCAGTATGACAATAAGGTACTAAATTCCGCAAGACATTAGTCCATACTAGCAGTGGCATTTCAGCATAGCAAGTCTGATCTGAACAAATCAACACCAGAACAGAAAATCTGGCTGAAATCCCATACAGATTCTTTGGAATATGCACTTCCAGTTCCAGTATAGCCCAAATAAGGGACCACTTACCCAGCTGCACTGTCAATATGTAAAAGATATTTAATGACTGCAGCTCCCTACATAGTAGATGTTGTCTATAAAATGGCTCTGACAAGCAGGATACCTGGGGCACAGTGTCTATGGGACAGGTACTCTGGACTCCATCTAAACAAACAAACCTCACACAAAACCTACCCACCATCAGGAGTTGGCAGTGCGGTATTCTGCTCCAAACATTGACCCATACTGGCTGCAAACTTAGTTCCCTTTAAAACTTGGGACCCATTCTGAGACTCAGTGCTCGTTTGTCCCACAACAAGCGCTCCTGCATGTTTAAAGTTTCAGGATTCTGCCATCCAGACTGCTTGGCCTTATGAAACTGACAACTTCTGCTGAACCAACTCAGCATTTACTGGATTGGGACAAGCTGGCATATGACGATCATCTTGTTCCCACTGATGGCAAAACCCCATTGGCTTCCCACTAACACCTGGAAACCTTGGAGAGGTGAACTGTATTATACTGCTCCCTTCTACCGGAGTTGCCGTAGATGCTTGCGGCTTCTCCTTGATAGCGTTTTCTGTTAGGAAAACCGGGTTTCATCCCACTCAATTCCTGCTCTAGTCTCTCAGTCTTTTCACTCAAGCTAGCATCCCCATGCAACATCCTATCAGAGTCTGAGGAAGCAACAAATCGGTACTCGGGCATCACTGGCATCTGAACGTGCATTTGAGCATTACATTGCAAAAAATATCTTTTTCGGCTCTGCTTTGACTCCCTCTTGCCCTCAAAAGACCTTATCGTGAAGAGCAGTTGAGAATAAGCAAGGCTGCGATCATGCACTACAGGTAGCATCTCTTTCAGAATTAAATGAAATATTAAGTTTTCATCCCAACAACTATGCAGAACCTGTTTCAGCAACTGTGCTAAAAAACTCTCTACAGCAACACCTTTGTGTTCCACCAGCTCCTGCTGAAAGGTGTGTGGTCCAGTTAAGTAGGCAGAACACCTCTCTCCACCCTTCTGGTGCATTTCCAAAAATTTTATATAAATTTCCTTCCCACTAGCCACACTCCTATATGCCAGCTCCAACTTCTAAAAACACTCCTGTGCAGTTGCATCATCACCAGGACCAGGTTAACAGCTGGGAGCACTAGGCTATTCAGTCTTCTGCTTTCCCCCCCTTTCAGTGAGGTCGATATCCTTAGTGCCTTGCTTGGCCTGAACTTCCCAGGTCTCAACGCTTCCTTCCTTCCTGTAAGTACTGTACCAGAAGATGTACTATACGTGCACTCCTGAGACCTCACTACCTTGTTTTCATGTTTCAGCAAGTGCTCGATGATAATTCATGGCATCTCTGATAGCACTGACACAGGGGGTATGTTGTTGCCCTTCTGTAGCATTAAGGGCCATTTGTGAATGAGGAGCTGAAGTCATAAACTCTGTTTTTACCCCACTTAAAGCCAGCAAAATGCAATACAGCTTTCTGGGCCAAATCAGCAACATTCCCGTGGTGTATGGCTGCTAATTCATCATCCTGCTGTTTCAGATCTTCAACTGTGTCTTGAATAATTAGAACTCAAAAGTATATCTTTTGACATCGGTTTCCTAGTATTGACTTTGTTACAATCCTGAATGTGCACAACTTCCCAACACTGACCGGAATACTTGTGCTCGTAGTCCCCATCAAATAGCGTTACAGTATCACCAAATTTTGAGGGCAAAATTCATCAACTCTTCTAAAATTGGTTACTGTCCCAGTAAATGCTCTTTTCAGTCCCTCAAAAGTTACAGTACTGTGCAAAAGTCTTAGGCACCTGTGGGAAAAATGCTATAAAGCGAGGATGGTTCCAAAAATAATGCCACGAAGTGCAGTAGACAAGAAAAACCTCAATCAAATCAATATTTGGTGGGACCACCCTTTGCCTTTAAAACGGCATCAGTTCTCTTATGCAAACTTGCATGCAGTTTAAGGTAGAGGTTGGTAGGTTCTTCCAAACATTTTGAGGAACCGGCCACAGTTCTTCTGCACACTTTGACTGTCTCTGCATGTCCTCCCAGACTGACTTGATCATGTTGAGATCAGGGCTCTGTGGGGACCACACCATCTGTTGCTGAAGATAGTTGTGTATGACTGAGATTGGGTGTTTGAGGTCATTCTCAGGCTGCAGAATGAATTTGGGACCAACCAGAAACCTCCCTGATGATAGATAAGAATCTACCTGTACTTCTCACCAAACACTGAAGTTGCATGACTAACACTTTTGCACAGTACTGTATACCTCGTTTAACATTCTTCAAAATAACTCAGCGATGACTGTCAACTGATAGTCGGCACAGGTCCATCACGGAGGAATATATACTGTTCACTTAGATGTGTTCACAGACTCCACGGCCCCACGTTGGGCGCCAGAAAAGTTCACCTATGTAACTCTGCCACCGATGCTGTCGGTGAAGTTTTACTCAGGGGACAGCTTATATTGGCACGAGCTGTGGGTTCGGGTAACACAATGGCCGTCTGTCTGCGAAACCCAATTCAGAGACCAGTAGAGTCCTACGTGTGTGGATCTCAAACAGCACACCTAGGGAGGGAATGGCGTGTCTGGTTCCAAGGGCGCTCCGAGAGGAACCGTCACGTCCTGTTCGAGCCGGAACAATGTGCTCGCGCCGACGCCGAGCCCGCCAAAACCAGTCTGCTCGCACGTCAAGCGAAGTCCTTTCTTGACAGATACCCGTCAAGCGCTATTAAAGATCAGAATTTTAACCGCTAAATGTAGAACATTGCCAGAACGGTACGAGCTGGAACAGCGCCTGCTTAAACATGAACGGTAGCAAAGCTGCTGCTCTGCGGCTGCTTAATGGAGTCAGCCATTGCCTCACGGCGAAATAAAATCACAAATATTCCTTCCCATACAGCCAGAACATTAAAATTAGAACCATGTATAAAATGTGACCAGTTTACAAGTTTTAGCAAGTTTACGTTCACTGACAAAATTCTCTTACCTACTAAAGATAAGAATTTTAACTTCTAAACGCTGAACGTTTCCAGCGTGATAGGAGTTGGAAATGGCATCTGCAAATTTCGCGCCTCCGCACGTGAGCCGACACCGCCCTTTCCCCCGCCCCCTTGCCTCAGAAGACACAGTGCGCTTAAAGTGATACCTCACCCCAGAAAACAAAATCTGACCAAAAACTTCAAAATATATAATATAATACATATATAAATAAAACAAGGGCAATTTAACGATGGGTTACATATAGATATATTTAATTTACGGAGCACGTTTCTTCGACATGCTAAAATTCTACCCAGCTGGGTACATATATATATATATATATGTATATATATAGAGTGAGCAGTGAGTGTAGCGCTTTAGTCAATTGTTTTTTCGACCTGAAGGCTTCCAGATCGTATCCATGATGGAGGAATTTACCATGTCTAAGTAGGCAAATAGGCCAAATAAAGGTTTATGAAGTGTCTATTAATACTTACATTAATGTATGCGTTATATACCGGTAGATGGCCGAAGTGGAGCGATCTCTAACAGCAGAGGCTGTTGGAGGGATCGGGGGTCCCGAGGAGCTGCTGCGGCGCGTGTAATGAAGACCATGTGGAACGAGCAGGTCCTATAAAGGGGACGATTAAAAACATCTTCTGCAGAACATACTTGCGCAGCACTGGCAGGGCTGCCGGAAAGACTGTTTTGTGACTTACGAAATAACGGTATGTTTCCACATTTAATATAATACCGACATCGAACAAAAGTTTAAGACTCAAGTTACCGTAAAATTAAATAATGTCAAGAGCGGTACTTTGCAACTTGCTGTATTCTGTGGTTCGTTTCTTACATGTTATTCATTACATATCAAACGGTAGTTTGGAACTTTTCGTCATTGTCACGTTGGACAAATGTATTTGTCAACACTGAAGTGCTTCTGTTTTCTCGTCTTTCCGAGGTCGTATAAAATGAACTTCATGTTTGTGATGTTTCTCCTTGTCTTCATTCGCCACATAAGAGCATCGTCCCGACCCTCAGTAGGTACCGCTACTCATATCCTATGGGTTTCTTACCTGTTAGACCTGCTCAGCATAAACTTAGCGGAGGTTCGTATGTCATTATTAATGTTTTGTTTGCTGAACTGATGTTTATAGCCAGAGAAACTAAAATGACTGGTCCTGGTTATGCAACGGGGTGTTTTACTGGAGTATTTAAGAGGAAAATACCTTAAAAAAGGGTACTGTGTGATTAGCAGAGAGTGGAGTTTAAACCAACAACCCTATGTGAACATGTTTTGATTGTTGGGTGGGTATTAAAATGTATTATGCAGGAGTGATATTACTTCTATGGTAACTGTGTTGACTCTATCAGCCAGAAGAAGAATGTCGTGTGGAGCTGCTGGAACTAAGACATACCATAAGCAGTCTGCAGAACAGGCTGCTCATTGGGGAGTGGCAGCTGAGAAATCTGCAGGAGTACAATCACTTCTACCGACGGCATAAACCAACCCCACCACCTGGAACTAACATGACTGCCATAACAGCAGAACTGATGCCAATCTCACTGCCAGGCACATCTGGGAACCTGATCGTCTACGACCGGGGTGTGATGGATTCTTTTGTTGACTTTGATTTTGTGCAGGCACTGTTCAGAAATATAACCTGAAAACCTGCTTATAACATGTACCTGTTTGGCGCTCTCTTTTAGATTGCGCTGCCTTGCATGACAGGATCCAGCCGCCCAGTGGGTTCTACAGAATCAAGCCAACACCAGGCTTGGAGCCGTTCCTGGTGTATTGCGATATGTCTGATGGAGGTGGATGGACTGTTCTGCAACAGAGGCGTAATGGCAAAGTGGATTTTAACAGGTAAATAATTAACTCAAGCTCAGGCAATTCATCTCAAAGCAAGTTTGCTGTAAAAATGTACATCTGTTTATAAAATGTAAAATTTTTCTATGTTCTATTTATTTTAGAAACTGGAATGAATATAAAGAAGGATTTGGGAATTTTAAAGTGAAGAATGATGAATTCTGGCTGGGAAATGAGTACATGCGTGCACTTCTTAAGGGAGGTATAATGAACGTTATCATTAACTACAGAGATACAGTACTTTTAGGAACTGTTCTCTGGACTCTGAGATTTTTACATTTTAACTACAGCTGGTTAAAATTTGAGCTTTCTCTCCCAGGTGAGAACCTAATGAAGATTGACTTAACTGACTGGAGCCGCAAGAAGACTCACGCACTATACGAAAACTTCAGAATAGCAGATGAGAAGGCAAGTTTTAGAACTTCTCCTGTGTTTGTCCAGCAGTCCCATGTCAGTTTTAATAGGAAGCAAAGGGTTCTTCTAGATAAACAATAGTAAAATGTGTTCCAACAGGACAAGTATCGTCTTCAGTTTGGAATGTACAGTGGCCGGGCGGGCGATGCCTTGTCTGGAGGGAGCCGCATGGAAGATCAGTGGTCCGTCTCCCACAACAGTATGCAGTTCAGCACTAAAGATCAGGACAATGACCGCTATATGAAGGGCAGCTGTGCTAAGGAGAACAAGGGTGGATGGTGGTTCAACAGGTGTGGTATCGTGAGTCACAGGGGCATTCATACAATGACACACACTTACACCTGCTCATAGCCTCATGAACATAAGCTTATTGCTCACTGCCTCACAAAATGACAGAAATATACCATTAATCAAAATGTAGTAACAAATTCTGCACCTTATGCCTCAACACATAATAAGTTGATGTGATTGAAAATTAGAATGTCCATTTGTAACGCGATTCGTTAAATGCTCAAAATTGGTATTTTTTTACGTCACCATGTGTTAAAAAACAGTCACTTAATGGGACCTGTGTGGTTGGTGCGGGTGTTTCCTGTTATAGATGCCATGCAGCCAACCTGAATGGGAAGTACTACCGCAGAGGAGAGTACAGGGGAAAACATGACAATGGTGTTGTGTGGTCCACGTGGCGGGGACTGTGGTACTCCCTCCACCACACCACCATGAAGGTCCGGCCCCTGCGTTTCATGGACAGCCTGGGCAGTGGGGCTGGGGCTGGGGACTAGCCCAATAAGAAAGCTTCTTGCTTCTGCCTCTCTACAGTCTGAAGAATGTGACTGAATCTGATCACACTGATGATCAATATTCTGTCAACCCTTTACATGTACTTTCTGACTGCTAAAGACCAAGTATTAAATATAAACCCAATTCCTTTATCATGACATCTCATCATAAATTTTTTTTGTTTTTTTTTTTGGTAAGGCAGGATATTAACAGACAGCAGCTGCTTATGTACAGTTTTTGCATCGTCTATGGATATTGAGGCAAAAAAAGTAGCACATTTACTGCAATAAAACAGCATAGAAAAAAAAGAATTGGTTCCTGATGTGAAATCTTCTTTTATAACATTCCAATCATAACACACAATTTAGTAGACCCATTTTAACATCAATAAGATTTATGAGAACAGAACACAAAGTTAAAAATCAAGCTGTGAAAAACACTGTCCAGAGATACATCCCTTGTCCCTGAATGCATCGAAACCAGCATTAATGAGGTACTCCATTACTTCTGCAGGTGCTGCAAGGCTATACTCTCTCAACCCAGTGAGGTGCTTTCAGGTGAGCTTGTAAACCTCCAACACCTCCACAGTGTCCTCCTCTGCCAAATAACCGGACAAATCCATCATGCGCTGCTCAGACTCCGTCAAGCCATACCGAGATCCATGATAGCCACGGAAACCATTAGCATCAGTGGACAGCGGAAGGCTCCGGCACTTCTCTCGCCGGAGGTCAACCTGCGAGGCAGCAGTGGTGCGGGGGTGCTGACAGGTGGCTGAAGAGCCGGCCTCTTTTAGCTTCCGCGCCAAGATATTCCTCTGTATAGGTGAGGGGCCCCTCTTGCTCCAGTTGAGCTCTGCCCTCTCTACTCTATCAGTCCCCATATTGGGCATATTGGCTCTGTGATCTCTAGTGTGCTGGTTGCCAAGGTAGTTCGACTTGCTGCTGCTGCTGCTCAATCCCACTGTCACCCCACAGCTTGGGTCCAACTGACTATTAGGTCGTTCAGACCATGCCTGGCATCTATTATCCATCGTGGTCTCTGCTGGTCTGACATTGTAATGACCCCCACCATCCCTCTCTGGATTGTGGCGTAGATCCCATGCCCTCATTCTGCAGCTGCCCTCGGGGACCTGACGCGGAGTCACCTGAGTCATACTCCTCTCCCTGAAGGGTCGAGAAGGTGGTGGTGGCTTGGCTTCGTGGAAGCTAGTGGTCCTCCGGAAATTGGGGTTTCTCAGGTGTCCCCCTCCAAAACGCTCTGCCATCTCCACCCAGTCTGCCACACGTTCGTGCTGCAGGGCCTGGCTGCTGTACGTTCCCAGGATCAGGTCTGCTTTGGGGCTGAGTCGATCTGGAGTGGTGGCTGTGGAAACCCTTTCTGTTCTTTGCATTTCTATGAAGGGAGACTTAATTCGAAAGCGATGGTTGGCCTCCTCTTGGCTTTCTGAGTCAGGGGGCACTGGGTTAGAGCTGGTGGTCTCCATCATTGTGTCATCAATGGGACTTTGGGAGACATGGTACACTTGAGTTGCCTCTTTCAGGCCCTTCCTCTTCATCTCCTTTAGTTGCTGTTGGGCTAGCCGGTACCCAAAAATGGGTGGGACAATCTTCTGGATGGTAGGAGAGACCCTGTTAGGATCCTCCTGTGTTTGTGGGAGTGGCTGGCTTTGTTGGCAGCTTGGGGCAGAGGCCTGTAGGCTTTCTGAGAAGCTCGGGCGCTGCAGACTGTGACCGCAGATGGAAGCCTCGTCTGAGTTCTTGCGACCACCAGGTGAGTGAAGGGAGCCATGCCGTACTGTGCTGCACTCAGGGGTGCGGCACACCTTCCGCCACACCGTCACTAACACTGTCGTTATAATCACCACCAGGCACAGAGAGATGCCGACTACTGCAACCAGGTTGCCTCCCAGCACAGTGTTGTCAGGGAAGTTGGGCGATAGAGAAGGAATAGGTGCTAAATTTAGAGACAGGAAGAGAGAAAAATTTACCCAACAGTGTAAGTAACACTAATGTGAGGTATCACAATACTAACTCAAACCACTGACAAAGCAAAAAAAAAAAAAAAAAAAAAAAAAAAAAAAAAAAAAAAAAAAAAA
>UFQX01000225.1:300899-344694 GCA_900497675.1 Arapaima gigas
AAAAAAAAAAAAAAAAAAAAAAACACAAACAGAGAACGATGAATGATTTCGGGCAAATGATGAACAGTGGACTAAACAGAAAAGGAACAACAACAAATATGGAATAAACGAGTAACTGCAAGTGTGTTGTGAAATATAAGGGCTTACATATGTATCCATTATTGATAGAATATTATACATGGGCATATACATATCTACTGTTTTATTCCTCAAAATCTGTCAGCAAAGCAGAGGATTGGACACCAAAATAGCCATTTCTATTATTTCTAAAAGGAAAATTTTTAATCCCTTTCCAGACTGAAAAATTATCTACATAACCTTTCTATACAATATTCCAAGCTTCAGCAGGAGTGTCCTCCACATCAAATTAGTCAAGTGTCATGAGGTTCCACTGTCAGTACAGATTAAACACGATTTGTTTAAGTACTTTGTTATGGATATTCAGCTTAAGTGGTACAGATTTTATTAGTTCTAAGCTACATGAAAGCCGTAGCAAAAAAAAAAAAATAATAATTTTTGACTGCATTTTTGCAGTCAGCTTTTTAACAAAGGGAATTGTGTACAGCCAAAATTTGAAACGAATTTCAAAACAGAAAACGCAAATATGCAACAGAGCAAAACATATCCATAGTTTATTAGTGGCTAATAAATAGCAAGAAAACGAGTTCTACAGTACCCTGTAGGGGACAATATATTTACCATCACAATTTTTTTCTCCCTGTGTTCAAAATACTTCAGCACGTCTAGTTTTACACTTAAATTGTTTTGCACATCTTTGTCCGAAGCAGTTTGCAGCGTTGCTTTTGTGGCATGCAACTATTTACCGGTTTATATGGCAGGGTATTTTTACTGGTGCAAATCAGGTTAAGGGTCCTATAATGTCAGTGGAATTTGAACCTATGGACTTCAGACCACAAGGCCAGTAGACACATAAGCAGCTCTATCTCCTTTACTATAATGTTTTTTTTTAAACAGCAAAGCTTTTTGCTTTAATTGGGCACATGATAAACCCAGAACAAACATAAATATAGTGTGCAAACCAATGAACATAATGATGAGCACACACAAACAGAATGTAAGTGTTCCATGTAAACATGAACTCAGATGTCTGTTCCCAACATCATCACCCTTTGTGTGCTCGTGCTGTTTATATGGTCATATACTGGAACGAGTTAAACATCTGAGCAGTACTCACAGCTGTCTATTTGTTTATTCTCTGGGGTTATGTTCTGATGTAACAGGACCAAACTGGTCAAAAAGTACAGAAGATAGAGTCCTTCTACTGGTGTGAGTGGTGCACATCCAAACAACAAGCATCTGTATAACAGAAAACTGTGCACAAGGCCACGAGTAGCACATTCAGAACCTTGGTCTTGCAAACTGCAGGCCCCAGGTTCAAATCTAGTTCAAAATGTAGTACGCTGGAGCACGATACTCTCCCTCAGTTGCTTCACTAAAAATGCTCCACTGTATTTAAATAATGGTAAGATGTTAACTTTACAGACCTAAACATAAAGTGATTTTGGACAGAGACATAGAGACAGTTAGACAATCAGTAAGACAGAAAGTTACTGACCTGTGCAGACTTCCAGAGAACAGTGTGACTGCTCTTTCACCATCCCAGTGCAACCTGGCCCACCACTAGGGGGCAGCAAACACGAGCGAATGCGTTCCCTCACACCCTCCCCACAGCTCACGCTGCATCTGCTCCATGATTGCCACTGTCCCCAAGTTACTGGAGAGAGACACATATAAAAAGAACGTTTGATGGCAGATTCATGGAAAACAGCGAGCACTTCTCAAGTCCTGCAAGGATTTTGCACTGGAGCTCACCTGTGCTCCGCTGCACAACAATGCAGGTCTGCGCTGGGCTAGGGGAAATGCTGAAGTTCAGGACAAACCGGAAGCAGTACTTGTTCTTTCCTGGGTCAAAGAGGGAACAGTTGAACTCTGTCTCATTCTCCCCTTGGGTGAGCCATCTGAAGGCCAGTGACGAGGTGGTTTCCATGACTGCAGATGCTGCTGCCGGTCGTCCCTCCCGGTACAGGTAGATCTTCCCGCTGGTAAAAGCACACGGAGGTGGCAGCAGGCGCACAGCCACTGAGCCCTCACATCTAGCTTGATGAACATTGTCCACCAGAAGTTTATAGGGGAAGATCCGTGACAGGTATAGAGGTCCTGATTTTTTAATGTCCTGCTGGGAGTGAGGGGACTTGAGAGCCACTGTGATGTAGTCTCTCTCTGTGAATGGGAAAACACACTGCAGCTCCACCTGCTGCGAACGGACCACGTGAATATCTCGGCGTATCCGGGCTCGAACCTTGTCAATACTGTTCCGCCTTATCTGATTGTATTCCAGGTATGTGATCTCCAGGTAGAGAGACAGCGTCTTGCTGCTTAGGCATGGGTGGAAGTTGTCATTGGTGGAGATGCCAATCCGAAAGGAGCTTGAACTCTGGTTGCTGGACCTCTCCACAGAAATATGAAAAGTTGGCCACTGGACCTGTAGAACTTGGCTCCACAACTTGGTAACATTATCCTGGTACTTAGCACTGTCATCTAATACAAATTTGAAGCTCCCAGCATACTGGAAAAAAGTGCAGCTGAACTCCAAGGCTCTTTCGGGCTGGTTGGCAGTCACAGGTCTTGATATCACAGTGACATTTGTGTTCACGTCTACAAGGGATACAGTCATGTTACTGACTGTTGTGTTGTGCGCACAGCTCAAATCTAAGAAAACGCTCTCGTTGCTCATTGCCACATGTGTCGAGGGCCAGTGGCAGATTCTGGCCAGAGCTGTTTGAGTTTCATAGATGGAAACAAAAAGAGAAGATACAAGACACTGTCAAATATATGCCAACGTATGTACACATCATGGGTGTTTTTTCCTAACCATCTGCATCATGAAAAACTACAGACACCTGGCAGCAGGTCTATTTCACTTGCTAAAAACTAGAGGCCACAATATGCGGTTCTCAAATGAAACTTGGCCATCGCATTGTGTGTTAAAAAAGAAAACTGCAACGAGAGGAAAAAATAACGTCCAAGTGGCCTCCCTCCTTTTCCTTTTTCCGGTTAGTTTCCTTTGCATGCAAGCAGCCCAAATATGTCACTAGTGACCTTCAGAATCACAGCTGGCAAGTGCCAGAGTGGAGTGCAACAAATTAAAAATTTCTGTGTATTTATAGTCATCAATGGATATTGTTCCCCCCATACAATGCCCAAATCTCAGTGAAGGTTTCTGTCACTTTGTTCTATGACATCAACAAGGTATTAAACATGTTTCCGCTGGTAGTTTAAATATTAGATTGTGGTCATATAACCATAATGTTGTCAAGTCAAGTTCCATTCCCTGCTACCACTCCAGTAAAACAGTCAGTTGTGTAAATGGGTAAAATACTACAAGTCATTTAGGATTAAAGTGTCAGCAATAAATTAGCAATAAGGATGGTGGTGATGAACGTGTGTCTCCTGTAGAAATTACGTTTACGGCTTCTCACATTAGGCAGGTTTAAAACTGACCGTTATCAGTCCTATGAGCGAGTTAATAAATAATTTTCAAGATGCATTCAGAAACTTAAAAAAATACATTGTATACACTTCATAATACTCCTGTTACAACTAAAATTATAAAGTTCCCATTTCCCCTCAGCTAACTGCACCTGAAGTGAGCCTATGGACTGCAGGATCTGGTGTACTCACCATTCCCCCAGAGTGTGAGCAAAAGCGGGATCACTGTGGCAGGACTCAGAGTCATCGCAGCAGTTGAGCTCCAGGACCCCTTCACACCACATGACCCTCTGGTGGCACCTTGATGACTACACTGAAGACACAGCAGGAGGGACATCAAGACCACAGGCCTCCTGAAAGAACCACAGTAGACCCCTATAAACTCCCTGGACAGACTCACAACACAGCATCGCTTTAAAATGACATCTTTTTAGTTTTCTCTGCTTTGAGAAAAATAACTGGCCATGCAACATACAAGTTATTTTTTACCTCGACCCTCAGGGACCATGAGTCCCACACCTCTTTTTGCCCCACAGCTGCAAAAATGAGATTTCATATAAACTATCATAAGGCAGTTTTTTTCTTCTCTTCCTTTCAGACCCGACAAAGACTGACCGTGGATGAACAAATGCAGAACATGCATAAGTTCAACCCTGTTACACGTGCAGAACCCACTGATCACTTTTGTTGAGTACAAATCCCTGAAGGATTAACTAGTAGTTACAGTGCTATAGAGTCCCGGACTGATCTGGAAAATTCAGTCCAATTAAATGTACATCAATTTCAACAGCATCCAATGTACTTACTAAATACAAAACTGTCTGTGGTCACAAGCAGTTTTTCCATTGAATGTGTTCCCTTCAAAAACTCAACTGCAATATTGTGCATTTTACGCTCCCTCAGTTTAATAGTGTCATATCTTGTTTCCACAAAGACTTTGAGCCTCAGTTGTTGTCCAACTTCTCCAAAACGTGCTACAGCATTCATAGGGTTTCTGTTACCAATTTAGGAATGAAATAAGTGTTAAATTTTTCATCGCGACATGAGTCTCAGGTTGTAAGAGTAAGCTTGCAGCTACTCTGCACGTACTTACAGCTGTCCGGAGCTCCAGAGACCTTTGATACACTGGAATCTAACTAAATGATGGCCAACTCCGTGAGACGGTGACAAAAAGCGTCATTAGCAGCGACAGCGAACGCGCGACAGCTCGGCTGGACGTGCACCAGGTGACGGAGCAGCGGCGCGACTGCATGCAGGGCGCGAGCGCGGGCGCGAGCGCGGCCGTGGATGTGCGCGCTCACGCGGATTTACAATTCGTAAAAACTTAATTCCACTTAAAAACACTTTTCAGTACAAGTTTTAATAACATAAAAACGATTAAGTTTCTACGTATTGTTCATTACTATTATTGTCCACCGCGACTTGTAAGGCTAGATAAACTTTACTGCGATTTACCCATTCATACAACAGGGTATTATTACACAACCGGACTAATGTTCAGTACTGAGCGAGTCGAACCACGAACCTGACTGCAGTGCGACCCCATAAATAATTTTCTATAGAGTCAAATTTAAAATATTTTTAAAATAGCAACCTGCACGAATCGAGTTTGTTTTCCTGTAAATACAGTGCAAAAGTAGCCGACTTGTGGTCCTGGAGCCTATGTGTGGTTCTGGAAGATGACCACCTGAATGAAGTCACCATTCCAGATTCCCTCAACATGAGAACCGGATAAACAAAATAGGTTTTTCTGCTCACACAGCGTCCCCCAAAAAGCACCACACTTGTGACAAATAAAACTCACCACGGAGCAGAATTTGCTGTCAGGGTCTTCCTCCAGAAATGCTTCTGTTGAGAACATTTTCTTCATCTGCTCTCCGCTAACATTTGAGTAGAGAAATTACATGTTTACATTAGTTAGGGTAGCTGACTTAATGCCTGGAAGAAGCTGTTGTCGATGAAATTTGAAACCCATCTTCAACTATGAAGTGTCTCTGTTATTTATATTGATTTATTATCCAAAAGTTCTCTCCTACTCCCGATATTAAAATAAATCCTACACCCTTGGCTTGTAGCCTGCTTATTGGGGAACAGAGGAGAGAGGAAAGAAAAAAAAAAAACTTCCTGGAAGCCACAGAGTGCCAGTAATAGTTATAATATTCTCCATACAGTTAATACATGGCAAGTCAGCTCACCTTTTTGACATTCAAACAAACAAGAAAGCCGTAAGGAAATTAACCGAAACCAGGCCTAACTACTCCGTGTTTACAAGTACTGTTTTTGGGAGATGAATCAACATAAAAATGACAATTTTGCATTATGATTTTCATATTTTCAATTCACAAACTTGACATCCTGTATTTTTAGGGATTATCCCTTTGGAATCAATGACAAAAGCAGCAAGACATTCTCTGCCTATTTACATGGTTAAAAAAGGCTCCCTCTATGAGAGCACAGCACACCAGCAAGGAGATGAATCAAAGCAGCAGGTCTTTTCTTTTCAATTTATTACAATGATTTGAAAAATTGCTGTCAGCCTCAAGGGTTCTGACCCATGTCATAACATGGAACGCTAAACAGCAAGAATAAAAGTGTATTTCACTCTTACCCATCAAATCAAAAAATTAGCATGAATGATGATAACAACAGGTTTCAAAAGACTGGAATCCGATTTATTTAAGAAGTATTCATAAATAGGAAAGCAAAAGGCAGCCTGGAGTGATACAACATTTGACATTACATATTCACCCCTGACCAATGCTTGAGGAGTAAACACCCATGACATGCGCAAAACCTTTTATTCTTTGGAAACAGTTCAAACTGAATACAAATGAACTCTACATAAATGTCATTAGTATTATACAACACAGCCGATTATATCAAAGGCTTATCGATACAGTTATCTTCTGAAGAAAAAAGGCTGAAACACATAGTCACAGATGACAGCACAGTTCAGCCCAGCGTTTGAGCTTCCCTTGTATAAGTTTGGAAGATGTTCAGCATCATTTTAGAGAAAGAGAGGAGACAGAGAACAAGGGAGTCCGCACTGGCAGATGCCAGTTCACCGTACCAGTAAAGGTACGCAACCGTCGAACAAACCAAGTTTCCCCTCAGTGTCAGAAACTGAAAAACTACCACTTCTCAAAAGTGATGACCATGCTTGCCTGGTACCGATAGCCTTTCTTATTCTGTGCTTACGTTTTATGCTCTGATACAAAACACCCATTACTGCCAATGACGTGTTTGCCCAAGTACACCTTTCAAGAGATCAACGTTATGTGAACATAAAATGTAGAGTTTGCTGGACAGGAAAGGAAAGAAGGCAATAGAAAAGTCTGCAACATTTTCATCATGACAGGAATGAGACATCTACAGCTAAAAAATAAGCAGTAATACTACACAGTTTGAGCTGTGTAGTTTTTTTTGTCCTATAAACAGCAAATTTTCCTCAAATGTCCAACTGAGGCAATTATTCCCAGGAAACAGCTCAGTTCTGTCGCACTCACACCCAAACACTTGCAGCCAACACAGGCCTCCTAAGTCATCTCTCTGAGTCAGAGAAATGCTTATATATCACAAACAGACTGGTGGCAAAGAGGAAGGGCATGAGTGACTGTCTGGTGGGTTTGTTAGAAGAGATTGGGATAGAAGCGTAGACCTTCCACTGAGTCATCTCTACAGAGATGGCCCATTTTCTCAGCCAGCAGCAACCTAAGGGAGAAAGCAACCGTGGAGTTAATTGATAACCACTGATCATTTCTATTGCAGTAGTTGAAATTGTTAATATGATTCTATCTGCAAGAAGAAAAAAAGGTTAAGTCTTTGGCACTTGTATTTCTGTATATACGCACAACCATACTTTGTGATAATTTTCACTCGATTATTTCTTCTTACGACTACAGTACTTACTCTGTCATTCAACCTGTGTGCAATGCATACGGCATGACACACTGATGTCTTCTTCACTCCCAAAGGAACAAGCCTAAACCGAAGGTCAAGATACACACAATATTCCACATGGGCCTGTGGTACGTTTACCTCTCTTTAGCAAGGAGAACAGAGAGTCCGAGCAGCTTGGCAAACTCCTCCGAGGTGAGGGAGCCTTTATCTGACACCTGCAGTAGAAGAGAATCAGATGTGATGAGGGAGATCAGCAATAAATCACCTTTTTTGCATATCTCTCTATGTGTGCATACACACATATAATGGGAGTGACCATCACTTACTATGAACACTCATCCCATCTTTCTCACTGAAAGTTTACATTTTCTCACTGTTTTTCCTTTTTTACTCCTCCAAAGTAACTTACAGCTATAGCCTATTTACAGTGATTCCGATATTTATACAGCAGGGTCATTTTTAGTCGAAGCAATTCAGTAGCCACCTTGCTTACACATTCTACAGCAGGTGGAATTAAAGTAAAGACCTTTGAATGTAAGGTGGCAGTTTTAATAACTACATCACCTGCTATCTGATAACTTTAAAATGATCAAAATACTCATTAGATCCACTTGTTTAGGACTGCTTACAAGTGGACCGCCCAGGTTAGAGTCCTTTTAAAAATGAATCATGTGAGACCATTTGTCTGCATGTGCCTTGGATTCAGATGTAATGGAAAATTAGAATCAGACACTCCCCTCCACTTATGTACACCCCTCAACTCGGCTTCTCAAAACTTCTGCCGGAAAAGAAAGGGGAGGCGGGATGTTTTTGTTTCATAAGCACATCTGGAAGTGATCTCTCCCCACACCATGATCTCTTATTGGTTCATTCCCAGGCCTTCTGCTGGTAATATAAGAGCTCAGAGCCAACTACCTAGTCTCAATTTTGGAATATATAGCTGGAAGTTTGACCAAAGCATTTCTGGTTAAACAACTTGACAACAGAACGGTCTTTCCTAGAACTTATAAGTTACACATAGCCACATGTCCAATTTATTGTGTTTAATAAGCCTACCAAGCACAGGCTATGTGTGGTGGAAAATCAAGCATAGGCTGTATGTGAAGGATCACTGGCTGTCTGATAAGGTCAGTGTACCAGGGGGAGGAAAAAAAAAAAAAAAACCCCAGACAATCTATATCAAGTTATATCAAAGAGAAGTACCCACATTGTCAACTGCAGAGGTAATCATCTCCTCCTCACTGTGGGACTGTAGCTGAACCACCATAACTCCACTGTCAAAAACACGCAACCTAGAGAAGACAGACATAACCACATTTACATCAGTCCCATTCCCAGGAAGACAGCCATTTGAAGCCACGCAGCCAAACTATTGACAACGGGGGGGGGGTTCATTTTCATAAATGAAACTGAGTCAGCCCTGATCTGCGAACGTCATACACTGCATAAAACTCACCATTAAAAAAAAAAAAAAAAAAAATCTTACTGAAAGTGAATCTCATATATATATATATATATACATACACACACACACACACACACACACGTTACAAAGTAGGGGCTAAAATCGTATGTATGTATGTATATATATATGATTTTAGCCCCTACTTTACTCCATATATACATATACATATACATACACACACACACACACACACACACACACACACACACACATATATGTTACAAAGTAGGGGCTAAAATCGTATGTATGTATGTATGTATGTATGTATGTATGTATGTATGTATGTATGTATGTATATATATATGATTTTAGCCCCTACTTTACTCCATATATACATATATATACATACACACACACACACACACACACACACACACACATACATATATATGTATATATATATGAGATGCTGTAGATGTTGAAACTAATGTTTTAACTGTACACTTCCAGGTTTTATTACCAGTCTTTATGGGAACCACAGCTGCTGATATTATCTCTGCCAGGATACTGTCATTTTCCTGCTCTTCCCCCCCTCAAGTTCAATGGCTTGTGTTAAGCCTTAGTTTCAAAACCTTGGTCTCATGCCATAAGGGCAATCTTGAAATGTTCAGCTCGGCATTCAGTTCTATGTGAATGTTATCAATGATTTTGATTGGTACCAATAACACTATAGAAAAACAACAATACAATTCCCAGAATACACAAGAACACTTTCTTAAATACAATGGATAACTGTTCCTCCTTTACTTAGCTTAAAAAAGGTCAGATGTTGTAAGAGGGGCCTGAACAAAAGGCGTCTACAGAAAGCAGGAAATAAGGAAGGAAGTGGCCGACAGACGTCTCTGCCTTGTTCGCATGAACCTGACCCCGCCATGTGCGCCTGCATTATCTAGAAGTACAACTCAAGTCTCACCTTAGAGGCAGATTCAGAGACTCAAACATCTTGCAGGCATTCAGCAGGTCCTCTGGTGAAAGCAACTGAGAAACAGGGGTACAAGAAAGGGAAAGGAGAGCATTGTGGTCAAATGTGTGGCCAAAAGATTTGTACCCAACTGTGTTTCTGTGTCATCATTATACATGTAGCAGTGACAGAAAAATGCAGCCTGTCACTGTGAATTTTTTTGTTACTTCAGGGCAGCAGATGTTACAAAGTAGGGGCTAAAATCATGCAGAGCAAAATCTTTGGAAGCACATTCACAAGAAGCCAGAAAGTCAGATTCCACAGCACCAAAAGCCAACACAAGTTCCCAAAGAGCACTCAGATGGCGCTTCATCAGCCAATCAAGGACTTTCCCTCTTAACTCCATAAAGCAGGGTGATCAAAGTCACTTCAAATTATTCCTGATGTGCTTGTAACTCAGAGCTCGTGGATTATCAAAAGGACCTGTGATACTTTCCCAGTCTCCATCTGGCCTACTGAGGAAAAGTGGCAAAAATATTTACAGTGAAGACAGATGGCAGATTTCCCTTTCTCTACACATCATGCTACTGTAGCGACAGAGCAAGGAGTACTCAGACCAGTCATAACCTTACCTCCATGCCCCTTGCACGGTTCACCAAGCAGTAGACCTCCGTCAGGGCCATCATACCCCCTCGTTCCTGTGGAAACAGATCCCATTACTGAATAGCACCCCCTGTCTCTAAAACCTCATCTGCTTTAGTTACTTGGGTAATTAAAACCCTAAATCTGGTTAAAGAATTGAATAACTACATCTCGGGGGCCATCTGGTTTGTTTGAATACTAAAAAAAGGGCGAGAAGTCATTTAAAAAAATAGCAATTGTATATGTTGTGCACTGGAGAATACCATAAAGACAGTGGGTTAACCTTAATGTGGATAGATAAATCTATGAACATCTCAGAAGGTCTAAACCCCAAACTTGAAGTCATACAACAGTTCAGACATCCAGTGTCATACAACTCAGCACACATGGACACACTCACAAACCAGATGGGAGTCAGAGATTCTACCAGAGATTTTAGCTCTGCAGGTACCTCGAGTGGAGCAAGGAGCATGTCTGCGAGCTGCTTGGCCAGCTGCATGTGGTAGTGAGTCCCTGAGCCGTGTGTCTCCCGTGTCACTGGGTTGGCAATGCCCATACTCAGCAAGTATGATTTAAACCTGATAGTCTAAACAAGAAAGTGAGGAGGTCAAAAAGGCAAAAGGTACATTTTCGACTCTGTACATAAAGAAAAGCTGCATATCAACATAAAGGGGAGGGCTTCCGATCATTCTGTCTTCTGACCGCTGTCTGTACTTGGGTGGTATCCCTGGTGATTGATAAAACAAGTAAAACATTTTGAATGGATCACATTCAATGCATACTATTCCATGGATATTATTCTCACAACATGGAGGGATTTATTATTCCCTAACACTATGTGTCACTTTGCTCTGTCACCAATGTTGTTTACTCTTTCAAATTGTGACAGGAAAGAAGCATGTGAAACTTTAGTGCAACTGCACTTTGACTACAAATACCACCCAAGACGTCAAGAGTCTTCATGTCTAGTGGGGAAAAGCCAAGCCCTGCTCAGTTAAGTCCCACATTTGTCTGAAAATGGGGCTTACTGGTTCCGTCAGCACAGCCCAAAAACAACACTGGCTGCTTCTGGGAGATGAGCTAGAAGTTCCTTCATAACGTCTGTTTCTGGGTTGACATTGTATATCAGACCCCAGAAAGCGTGTTAACTTGAGAACCTCCATTACAGAATTATAGAATCCACAAACCACTTGGGCTGTGTTGCAGAGACACAGTGCTGAAATACCACAGAAACTATTTGCTCCCCAAAGCCCTAATTATGGTTGATGCTAGGCAGCTGGTGGCAATAGCCCATTTCCAGGAGCATCCCACCATATACACAGAAATTGGCCTTTTCCACCCACAGGGATGCAGCTTCAGCAAGTTCCCTAAATGATAAACACACTGATGGAGCAATGACAGAAAGAGATTCAATTTCTCTTATGCCTTCATATTATATTGCGTTGGTAACCATGTTTTTTTAATTCCAGTAATATTCTACTCTCAGCTATGTACTATTTAAACAATTTTGGAAGTAATTATGACTAAAGTCAACTCAAATCATTTGTTTAAGAAATGACATGATTAAACCAAGGATATTACATTTTTTTCCATAGCCTTTATCAAAATGTAAATATTGTATATTACAGAGACCTCTCTGGAGTTTGAGTATGAGAAATTTTCTGTCATGAGCATTTTTTTTGATGGTGCTGGAGGCCAAAGGGTGTGGATTTATCTGTAGGCCACTGAGAAAGACTATACCTTGAGATCCCACCTACCTCATCCTCTGTAATGTCCCCTTGCTTTTCTTTGATTTTGTTCGCAATTGACCTGGACAGCTCCACCATCTCCTTGGCCTGAAGACGACGACGAGAAATTCAGCATGTGGACAAGCCAGTGGTGACATGGTGGGTTCTATGCGATATGTAAAGATATGATTTCATACCTTCTCCATAAGCTTGCTCAGGTCTTCAAAAGCCTGGGTAGAAGGCAGAAGAGAAGGATTGGGGAATCACTCAGTCAGGAAGGAAGTCCCAAAAACACCAAACAAGACTTGAGCACACAACATTAGCTACCACAAAGGATTCACATTTTTATGCTCCCCAACCCAGTCATTAAGAAGTGATTAGTCTCAAAAAGCACGTTAAATTCCTGCTTATAAGCATTACGTTAACATTACAGCCTATTTTATTAGACAGTACGTACTGCACAAGCTAGTTTTAGTTTAGCATGCTAGAAAAATCACTGTATTTTTAATCAAATTCCTTTGTCGGATACTTGTCAGTCCAGTGTACAAACTGGTCAAAATGGAGAAAAAAGTTTGAAGGTAGGTGAGGACTGGTATCTGAGACAGCATGGTGCTTCATTTTGTGTTATTTTGGTGCTGGCTGATGATGAAGAGGATGGCTTGGGAACAAAGGGCAGCTGCACACGCCTAGCATGCACTTCCGGCCCCATCACAAAGGCCTGCTGAGCCCCCCTCTTATCACACGCACACAGCTCCATAACGGGAGGGGCAGGACAATATGCACCTCAAATCACACAGACCCAACCCTATTCAGAGGTGCAGCACAAACACTGTGACCCTTTCAGTCTGGAAATACAGTAAATCACCAATAAAAAATAACAGCATGGTTTTTAAAAAATATATATATTCCAGGTACCAAAAAAAAAAAACATAACAGCTATAAAGACACAGTAAACTGTAGAGGTTTCTCAAAAAACTGGCATCACAATATACAGTTTAATTGGTTCTTTATGCATTGTAATTGGTGATGTGCATTTCAGGGAACTGAATGATTACTTCACGGGAAACAGTGGAGTTCATAGTTATTGTATTCAGTGAAGTCTCAGACTTCCATAATTGGACTCCCTGTCACAAGGTACTTAAAAAAAACATTTTTTCCCACACAAGTTTTTTTGGGAGTCATTTTTGATTTTAATAGCAACTAAATGGGGGGGGGGGGCAGAATTAGGCTGTGAAAAACATTTGCATGTCTGTAGTGTTGACAGAGTAAGCAAATGAACCAGAATAGGAAGGGGAAGCATTTGTCCCGATTCAGATGGTTGACCACACCAGTTCCCACCACCCTGCTTATCATGTCATAGCCCCACAACACTATTCCCATTCTTTCTCCTTCCTTAGATAGCCCCTTCGCCAATTCTCTCACCTCAGAGATGTTTTTGTCCGTCTCTTTCCTCTTCTCCTCCAGTTTCCTCTCAATGCCCACAATCCCCACAGCCCGCGTCCTTCCTGTCTGCACTTCCCCCAGCAAAGCGCAAAGGGAGAGGAAGGAAAGGGTCAGCCTGGGAGACGAACACCAGTGGCAGCCTCCCTAATGACACCGGAGCTATTATAGAAACCAATCTGCTTAGTAAAAATTTTTCCAAATACTATCAAAACTGCATACGCTTCCTCATAATACATAATTGCTGAGACCTACTATGTTAACTGAATGACAGAAATTTAAAAAGTTGGTTGTAACTGTCCACTAATTAAGTAAAATCTGTACTTTGAGGTCAGGACATGCATTGCACTACCCCTGACATCCATAAAAGGGAAACTGTGAACAAAAGCTTAAAGAGATTAAATGGCTAATCAAATGTTCAAAAAAAAAAAAAAAAACTTAAAATCATTTCTCAGTCCTTTACACCTGTGACCCTGTTGCTGTAGGGATAGGCTGGAATGCAGGAGTCCTCTCCCATCTTCTTTGAGTCATCTCCTCTGTCAGCCGCCTGTAAAACTGCAGACACAAGAAAGGCCAGAAGTTTACTATGACTGCAGAAAACCTGATACAGAGAGGTTGGAGCTGAGCATAGAATGTAGAACATTCAAAGAGCTGCAAATTACAGCCTCCTATGTAATAGCACTATTAACTTGCCTCAATCTGGCCATGCTCCTTGAAGGACAACTTAATATAGGAGAATTTACTGTGTTGGTAGGGTCCTGGGTCTTTGTTTGGGGGAGCAGGGTGCAGATGAACAACTATCTTGGCACTGCAAGGGAGGTAGAATAGAACTGTGACAAAAGACACCTGTGCTTTTTACATAACATCAACATTATTGTGTACTTATTTGGGCATATACAGAGTTCACATTTACAAGTGTACATTGACAGCTTGTTCATGTGGGCCGCAGGCAATGATAATCAATCAGTGACAGGTTGCAAGACAACATGCCAGATCCTGTTTTCAGACATTACCTCTTTCCAATTCCAGCAGCCTGTTCTTCAAAGAATATGATCTGAGACAGAGGAATTCCAATGCAACACTCCTATACAGAGGCAAAAACGAGATTTTTCTGAACTGGAGATGAGGTAAACCGTATCTCAGCACAGGGAAGATGCATGACGTGCACACAACAGTGAGCAAATGACTGAACTGAATTATTGAATGAATGAAACTATTTATCCCAGAGGGAAACTTTTCTGACACAACTAGTAAATAAGTAGCCCAACTCTTTTGAGACTGAAATTCAAATTGTATACTAAAATGAATAAGCACTGTTTTCATCTCACATGGTTCTTCATGTCCCTCCATATAAGACGATGTGTACTGAGGAGGACAACTCCGACATCCAGCTTCGCCTGGAGAAAGAGATGAACGACGTTAGTGGAGACAGACCCCACGACACTTTCACGCTGCAACACCACAGAAACAGTTCATGATGGCAAATGCTTCTCTCTTATACGGCTCATAAATAAACAGTACAATCAGTTTAACTTAAACAACAGGGCCTCAACTCCGTTACAAAGTGTAGGGGTTTGCTTGACAGAAGCCCATCGTGAATATTTTACCTTTTCTTCCCCATCATACAACCTCACACCTCTTTGCTGGATGACCAATGTTTCATTCATCTCCAGCAGACCGTTAGACCAGACAAATCGGTCCATCTGTAAATTCAGTCAAGCCGATCAATCAATGCACTTTATAAAGTTCCTCTCCTCGGTGACGGTTTCTGTTTACTTCCTGTAAAGCTGTCTAGAAAAGCCTGTATAGAAACCGACCTCCGGAAAAAAAAATGCAGCACGCATTGTAGGACATGCAATTAAAATGTATTAGAAGAACAATATTTAAACTAGTTTTAAAGAACGTTTTCGTTTAACGGGCTGTGTAACACTTTGAAAATAATTATTTCACGAAAGACAGCAATATTCGTCATCGGTAAGCGACTCAACAACTAATGGGCCTTTTCGTTGAAGGGGGTCCCCTTTGTTGATTTCAAAAAATATTATTTAAAAAAAAAATTCCAAATACATACTGCGATGATATACTTTTGGTGATTTCGTGTATAATTTAGCACAAATTCACGATTATGTTTATTCACTTTTGCGTTTTTACTTTGTTACACAGTCGTGGAATTCGATTTGTTAGAGTACCCCCTCGATTACCCCCATTAGCGAAAAAGGTCGTCGCACCGTAATGGGTCACAACAAAGGAAGCCACTTCAGGCGAAGTGCACAACTGGGGCTTACTTCCCCCATTGCATTTTATTAATTTTTAAAAAGTAGCTCGATTTTAACATATCTATACGAGCACACAGTGTAGAATGAAGTCGGCCGAATAAATCGGCGCAGAGGGGTTATTCTGGGCAGCACTGCGTTGTGTGTTTGTTCGCAGCTAAGCAACTAGCTGTAGACTGACTGGTGGCGTTTCCGCAAGCAGCCTGTTCGCCCGGCCGGCCGCGGCTCTCCAGCACCCCAGTACACAGCCAGTTATAGAAACGTGTTCTCATACTGTCGGTTACACGTAATTCATGTTTCTGACCAGACCAAAGTGATGCTATTGGCTTTGTTGGTTCTGGCCCATCTCTAGACAGCTGCGGGGCTGGTGTACATTATTTAGTTGGTTGGCTCATCAGTCCCATGAAGGAATTATGTAGCTAACTATGTTTTGTAGCTAGTTAGTTGTGTAGGTATTCATATAGCATCACATACAGACGGCCTCCTGAAAAAGCCTTTAAGTACATTTCATAACCGTTAGCCTTCAAGATGGATAAAAAGTCATTTGACATCGTACTGGATGAAATAAGAAAGGTGGTTTTTATTCTGTATTTTACTTGATGGATTGCAGTGTTTGAAAATTGTTTATTTTCTCTTTGTACTTTATAGGGATGTCTTGATTTGCTTGGTCAGTATGTCTTGTTCCTTACAGTGGCAGCAGGCTGTTTGTGTGTTTTGCCTGTGAGTGTTTCAACGATCCCATCTTCTCCTCTCATAGTGTGTCCTTACTGACCAGAGGATAAAGGCAATAGAACTTGTCCATGGCTATTTCTCCAGTGAGCAGGTAAGTGTTAAGCCACTACTGGGTGTTCCTGCAGGTGGGTTTGCGTTTCACTGTCAGAAGATGTGAACGTTCTTTGGTTGTCTTTTGCAGGTGACAGAAATGCTTAGGTATTTCATGTATGCAGAGCCTCAGATCAAGGCTGTGAAAGCTATGCAACATGTGAGTCTGAGGTTTTTTCCTTGTGATCAGTGCGAATGGATCTTGTACAAACTCAATCGTAATGTTTGCATTATCTGGTGTTTTTTCTTGAGCTTAAAAAAAAAAAAATCATGATCTGTTAACTTATGTAGGCCTCATCTATCCATGTAATGCTTTTAATGGGTTTAAATGCTGTCTAAGTTGAATGTGACTTCCTGTTTTTTGTATGCATTTCAGAAAATGGTTGCCATGCCAACAACAAAAGTTGTGAACATACTGAACTGTTTCACATTTTCAAAGGATAAACTCACTGTTTTGGAGTTGATAGCTCTGTAAGTGACTTGCGTGTTGCCATTATGCAAATCCTCCTGAATTATTTAACATGTTGGTTTAGTAGATCACAACCTCTCAGAATCAAGTTATAACATTAAAAGAACTGACTTACATTTTTTTGAAACTAAGACTAAAGCATGGTTTTTAAGGAGGTACAAGATGTGCATTGTTTATTTCAGATGTACTATTCAAGTGCATTCTGCTTGTACAAAATACAGTTAGTGAAATACTAGGATTCATTTCTTTGTATGATATCATAGGAATATCTCTGATGCCCAGAATTACCGACCCGTTGAAGACCTTTTCCGTACTCACCTGTCAGAAAAGAAGCGCTGTCGTCGTATTTTAGAACAGGTAGATCCTTCTGTATTCCTGGTCCCATGTTTTGTAGGAAATTTAAATCCAGCTGCTCTGAAAAAAAGTCCATAAGTATAGTGGTGATAAGATGCAACCAAAGAAATCAAAGCTAATCTCATAGTAACCATAAAGGTTACTAGCTTGTAGTCCCACTCTGTGTACAGCTGTCATGTCCTGCAGGTGTGCAAAGTGGGTTGCAAGGCTCCAGTAGCTATGATTTCTTCGTGTGGAATGATCCCAGGCAACCCTTATCCAAAGGGTAAGCCCAGTCAGGTGACTGGAACCTTCCCTGTGAGTATATGTTTGAAAGACATCTCTTACCACAGCAAAATGTGATATATGTATTGTTTTGTCTAGTTGAAAAAGCGTTTACCTTGTTCCCTTAAAAGCAGAACCAAAAAGTAAGTTAATGTATATCTAAAGCAGGACAACAAGTTAAGTAACATTTATTAGCATTAACGCCAACTTTTTTGTAAGACAGAGTTGATCAGTCAATTAAAGGTGGGGGGGGTTTGCAGACAACGTTAAATGAACAAAAAAAAATTACAGTTGAGCTTGATTTGATTTGAGTTGAGCTTGAAGGCTCGTGCGTGCAAATGCTAAATTTTAAACATATCTTCCTTATGTCATCAGGTAACGTTCTGTGCTTTTAAAATGATTTCTGGTCTGTAATTCTTGAAGGGGATGCCGCCCAAGAGAGACGGAGAGGAGACCAGCAGCGAGGGGAAGGGAATTGCAGTGCGGATCCTCGGACCTTCAAAACCAGTGAGAAACTACCACACCACTGTTTACTTTGGATTTCTACTGATGGGTGACCTTGGGAGTTACTGCTGTCATCTCACCTTGATGTGTTCTCTTCTTTGTCTTCTCTACCCACAGTCTCCAGTTTCCTACAATCCACACAGGCCGGTGCCATACCCCATTCCTCCATGTCGGCCCCATATTAGAGTCACCAAAAGTAAGGCCCCCCAATTCTGCCAGTGATCAGTGTCAGTTGAGGGGATGACCTTATTGATTAAAACCATACAGGATTTTAATTTAAAATCCTCTAAGACAAAAACATTAACTAATGTGTTCACTAGCAAAAATGACTAGCGCTTAATTTTTTTTTTAAACTAATGGTTGAAGAATATTAATTAGCAGAAGGCACATATGGTAGTTGGTGGATATATGTTCAGTGGGCACTGTTTAAGCACAGGCTGTCTGCTGCCCCCTCTGCTCAGGTATGTACAACAACACAGGGCTGATTTCTGTCGGAGGGGTCAACACTCCCTCTGTGCCACCCCCTCCGTACAGTGCCACACCAAACTCAGCAGGTAGGAAGTGCTGATGGGGTTGGGATAAAAAAAAAAAAAAAAAAAGTTTACCATTACTAGGCAGTTTTACAACTGAACTCTTAACCTGCACTGATAGCTTGTGGCATGGCTATTTTTCTTTTGGAGGTGCAGACAACACCCAACCATCAAAGTAACAAGCATTCTAAGCATACAGTGTTTCAGAGTGCTGATCAGTCTAGTTATTTTCCATGGTGAGTTATTACATTAATTTATTTTTCTGGCACAAATTGCAAAAACAAATCAGATTTAAAAAAAATGAGCTGGGGGTTGTCTTTCTCCTGCATTTTGAACATGCTGCCTAAGAACTCTGCAGCAGTGCAGCTGATCACAAATCTGTTGCATGCAAACTTTCCACTTCTTTTTGGACAGGGGGAAGAAAAAAAATAAAGGCACCCCCCCCCACTCCAGCTTCACTTGCTCCCGCTTTCTTAATGCTGGTTTTTGTGGCAAACAGTTTCACTTCTGTAGTTTTGATTGTTTATATGAGCTTTGCTACTGTATTCAACTAACAATCCTTGCAGCCTGAAATAATTGACCTTTTAACTACACAGTGACCAGTTGCCCTTCAGAAACTGGGGTGTCTCAGTTCACTATATACACAGACCAGTGTCCTCTAAGTCCACTAATGCACATAGTATTTTTACACAAAAGGCATAGGTTTTCGACTTAGATAATTATGCGTTATTCAGTCAATCGAATGCATTTCACAGTTTAAATAATTTTAGAAGTACATTAGCCACAGACCTCACTATCGTTTTAAATTGTGTTCAGTGGAATTGGTCTTCTTTAAGGAATATGTGTAATGGTGAAAATATCTGTAAAGAGGGTTCTTGAATTGCAATGGCTCCCATATGTCCAAACATAGCTGTAACCAGAACTTTTTATATTCTGTTTTGTTCACGTTTCCAAAGTCATTTCTATGACTAAGTCGTAACCAGTGTCCGCTTTATAATACATCTCGATTTATTTGCAGGTTTGGTTTTTGTAAAAATCTGTGATATAACCGAAATATTTTGTAAGACATTTAGCCTTTTTTACTTTAAGGTACATTAATTTATAATGAAAGGAAAAAATGTCTCCAACTTCCAACAATTTTTTCTTGATCACTAACACCTGACTGACTGACTGACCATGAACACCAGATTTGTCCGACCTCTTTCTCCAGCTGACTGAATCGGTGATCTAGCATATAGTTCATAAGTGATTAACTTGATACACTACTTAGCCAGCAGTGTATTGTTATTAAGACAGGATATACAGCTTGGATGTAAAATGGTAACCTGTGCAAACTGACCTGCTTTATGGTGTTTACTAAGCTAATTACATGCAGTCAGAATTGGCACAGGGTGACTGCATGTTGGCTGACGTGTCACAGCTGCTCAGCGATGGCTGCATGCGGATTCACTCCTAAAGTCCCACCAACGTACTGAGGTCTGACATGCCGTGACTGTTTGGCTTTTGTGCAGAAATTAAAAGTTTTTTAAAAAAAAAAAAAAAAAAAAAAGGAAATCTCTCCTTTGCTAAACCCCAATATGACCACAGACCTTATTGGTTCAGCAATAATGAAACCTTTCAAAAAAATGTTAGGAGCCAAAACTATTTCCTTGAGCAGTGACTGTGTTACGGCATATGAGACACCCTAGTAAATTGGGGGTACAATATGGTTCATTGTATACGACTTGCATTTCCAGTAAACGCCGCAAGGTGGCATATTTGCAAACTGCTCTAACGTGTTGTTACAGTCTATCCTCGATTTTACACATTTTGGAATGTACATGTCATCAAAAATATTAGAGAAAAATCAAATTACATTTTTAAGCATAATATAAATGTGACTATAAACAAAGTTTAGGGTTTTTGGAAAAATTCATTAAGGCATACAAGGTTTAAAACAATTTTGGTAATGTCTCAAAAAGAACCATCCAACCACCTCTGCAGTTTCACGAAAACAGTGCAAGTGCTAGCTAGTCCTTCTGTAGCAGTATTCTGATTGTATATAAGGTACTGATGTGTCTCAATCGTATACAAAAAGCAGTGAATAAGTACTGTAGCCCATGCATGCTTCAGTTACACTGCTGAATTTATCTTTGTTAGCCACATATGTTCATTATACAGCAGAATACAAACGTGTAACTGTAGTACATAAGGCAGTTTACAGTGTAGTGAAAAAATTACTTAAATTACGCTTTTGATTTTTACCTTATCTTGGCACTACCTCCCTCAGTACAATCTGGCGGGGGGGAGAGGGAATCAGTGATGGACTATACCCGACTATATCTTTAATCTGAATTCTCAACCTCAAAACTCAAAAAAAGCATTAGCAGTGTGCATAAGTTTACATAACTTTCAGACAAAATTGATCAGGCGTCATCTGGACATACAATTTGCTATGGTAACAGTCGTGTAGTAATAGTGTCTGATTAGTTTAAAAAACCAAACTTATCAGTTGAGGCAGAAGGAACTATTTGAAGAACTGAGTAACGGTGCCATTTATGGTGTGCTGTTGGACACAGGATGGATACTAACGCGTTTATGTCTGTCCTCAGCTTTCACTCGGCCGGCCAGTCAGCAGAACAGCAGTGCAGGTGTTGGTGGAACGCCAAACCAGTCACCGCATGGTTCCAACCCACCAACCCCATCCACTCCTCATCCCTCCACTCCTTCATCAGGCCAGGCCCCACCCACTACCCCTATCACACCAGTCTTCCCTGGCCTTGTTCCATCTCAAAACACAGCTGCTGCTCCTTCAGTGATTAGAGGTCCACCACTGGCTTCAGTCTCCACCTCCAGCCCCAGCAGCCACACCACCCCTGTTCAGCAGTCATTTTCAGGTGTACCTCAATCTGTCACCCCTACCCCTTCAGTCATTAAGTCCCACACCCCATCTGGCACCCCTTGTGGAACACCGGTCCCCAGTGGTGGTTACTCTCCGTCTCCCTTTCAGGGTCCATCTCGCTCGGGCACGCCTTCAGGCAATCCCACTCCTGCCCTGACCCCTACCCCAAGGGCTGGGACTGACCCAACACCATCCCCAGTGGGTTCAACAGGATTACCCTTCAAGGGGTACCCGCAAGGAGAGGTCCAGTCAGGCTCCTCTTTTCCCAGTCCCCACCCACCACAGTCAGTCATCCGCAGTTACACCCCATCGGCAACACCAGCGCTGACCCCAGGCCGTTCCACTCCTGGGCCACCAGCCTTTGCTGGACTGCCTCCCGGGTCAGCTTCAGCTTCTCCCAGTCCCAAAACTGTTAACGTGACCACCCAGGCTGCTGCCGCCAACCCAGGAGCTTACTACACTGAGCAGCAATTGAATCCCCTTACCCGGCATGGCAGCGGTGGCAGTAGTGGCAGCAACAGCCCTGTACCCTCTGCTTTCAAGGGTCCTTCCCGCTCCAGCACACCCTCACTCAGCTCACTGGTGATGCCCAACTCTGCTGCTCTGGTGCGTTCCATGAGCCTCAGCCACTCTGGAGGGTCCCCACAGGCCACCCTTTCCACTTCAGTTGCTATGGCTGGTCTCCAGGGACTGTCTGCTGCTTTGGCCTCACAGCCAGGAGGCAGTCCTGCACCACACTCTCTGGCAGTACCCACCTTTCCTGGTCTTGGCCCCTTCCCTGCTCTGTCCTCATCTTCTCCTTTCTCTGGTGCCCCGCCTTCCTCTGCACCTGCCACCACCTCCTCTGCTCCTACTGTCTCAGCACCTCCTCCAACCTCTGTATATGCAGGCCTTCCTCCCTCGACAGCTCCTACTCCATCCCCCTTCGGCCTAGGGCTCACCACTGCCCCGTCCATATTCCCTGGTCTGCCCCCAGGCCACAACGCTGGCTTTCCTGGGTTTGGTAGCTCTGCACCTCCAGCTGCTGGCAGCCCTGTACTTTCCTCCTTCATGGGGCTCCCTGGGGCTGCCTCATCTGTTGCCACGGTTGCACCCCTGCCAACAGCACCCGTAGCCGGGGTGCCGTCTTCTGCCTCTGTGCTACCTGGCTTTGCCTCTGCGTTCAGCTCCAGCTTCAACCCGGCACTTGTAGCCCCAGCTGGGTAAGTGACAAACTGGCCAGTTCAGACCTGGGTGCACACACCCACAACAAACTGCTTGTACAGTAAAGGGAAAAGTACCTCATGGATTACAGTGTAGAATGTTTGGCACCAGATTAATGCAGAATCAAAAAACAAATGAGGTTATTTTCGACTGATTCTACCATGTCATATTTTTTTTGGGTCAGACTAGGCAGCTCAGGTTAACATGATAAAGTAATGAGAATCACGTGGTTGCTTCTTAGAACTTATTTTACAGTCTGACAGGCGGTTGGTTAAAATATAACAACTTTATTCTGAATCTACATTGATAAGGAATGAGTAATGTGCATGTCTCCTGTTGCACATTCAGATTGGTGGGAACAAAGGCTGGAGTTTTAGGCACATCCAGCAGCTCATTCCTTTCTCCGAGTAGATTCTGGCATATTAAATAAACAGCTTTGGAGTCTCTGCAAAACTGATTGACGTTACACATGCTGAGTGTGTTTTTCTCAGACCTGCTTTAGATCTATATTTGAGCCATGCACATTTTCTCAGCACAGAGCAACACATTATTGCTTTTAATAGTTGGAGTAACCCAACGCAGTCCTGGCTAGAAAGTGGAAAGGTAAATAGTGACACATTAAATGTAATTTAACTGTATAGCCCTTAAAGTGGTTGCGTTCAGTACGTAAGTATTGTTAGTGCTGTTGAACAGGAACACCATAGTGATGTGCCAGTCATAGTCAGGGAGAAGGAAGTAATAAAATGTAATTATTGGAGCAGTTTAGGAAAAATACTGTTGGATAACATTCACTCTGGAGAAATGCCAGCTGCTAACAAATTTCCCTTGGCATTTACAACTACAGGGGGGGGCTTGTTAATTTTGTCCTGTAGTGAATGGTTACATACATCTAAACTGCCCATTTTTTATCTGTCTAGTTTGACTACTGGCCTCCAGCCTCCAGGGGGCACTGCCTTCCCAGGGTTACTGTCTTTCCCTGCTGTGCCTGGTTTCTCACCCAACGCATCTCCAGCAGCACTTTCTGGGCTCCACAACCCTGCTGTACAGTCTGCCCTGTTACAGGTATGGCACCAAGCAAAAACGTTTTAAAGCTCACCCTTTTTTTCCTCTCCATCTTTGTGACATATCTGATTGTCTGTGTTCAGGCTCACTCTGCCTCAGCTCTGGAGAGCTTCCCTCCCCAGCCTAATGGCTTTACCAACTACCCTCCGACCCCAGGCACACCGTTTGCCCTGCAGCCGGGACTCCACCCCCAGCTGGGGTGGCAGTGACACCGTTCCATAAAAGGAGTGGCCACTCATCTGGAGTTGTGGGCATATGGGTGAAGCAAAGGATGGCGCTTGTTCCCACATGCAGCAGCCCCACGGAGCAGGAACGCAGTGCAGGGATTGTGTAAAATGGCAGCTGACCCACCTCCCCCAAATCATTTACTTTCATGGCAATGGATTCATACTCGGACCTCTTGAACACAGGCTGGGAGACTTCAATTTAAACCACAGTTTCCTTAGTACTTCCTGATTCAGTGGTGTGAATGAAGTCAACAAGCATTTAAAGAGGTGGTGGGGGGGGTTGTTCTGAAATTATAACTCCAGACAGTAACATGCGTACATATATGCAGTTCCTGTATAAACAGACAAAGCTGTTATGTCTTAATATGTTAGCCTAATATTGCAAACAGTAGGCAATATTTTGAGAAATGCTTCATGACAATACTATATTTTAGTACTTTCAGACTTCCAATAGGAATACATAGTTTTCCCAGAAAAATGCTCTTAAATATGAATTTGAGCCACCACTAATCGAGAACATAGATTTCAGTCTAGCAAATACCACTGAGGTCTCCTCTTTCAATCCTTTTGTCTTCAGGGAGGGTTTTTAATATTTTCCTACGGTTTTGCATGACTTTTTTAACCCATTCCTAATTGTTTGAACTAATCACTATATAAAACCTTATTTGCTGGAATCACCCAACAGTTATAAATGTATACTCGGAGAACAAAGGTAAACCCCCATCTTAAGTATTGTTAAATGTATTTGTGCATCAGGGGAGCTGGATGAAAACCATCTTAACCTCATTTAGGATCCTTTTTTTATTGAAATATAATGGATTCAGCATCATGTAAACTTGTTACTGGCAGATGAGCCTCTTAGAGGCGTTGACTTTTTTCTCTACTTATTTTATACGGCGAATTTAAGACGAACACGGGTGTACAAATATATTGACGGTTTACAATTAGGAAGTTTTAAATGGATTTGTAGCTCTTAACGACAATGAAAGCACATTAAATATTACAGTGAAATGTATTTAATTCACTTCTTCTGACAAATAAAGTTTATTACAATCAGCGGTGCAAAGTGTGTGAGGTTTGAGGCCATGTTATATAACTGAAAATAGCCACAGTGGACGAAACGCAGTCCGTTATCGTCAGCAGTAAATACTTGAACAGGATTTTTTTAAATTGCATGTTAACCGTTTTATCTACAGTGTGTTCATGGTGCAGTTTTTCGACATTTTCCTTCTGTCAGCGGCGAAACAGCTCAGCGGGGACGTGAGGTTTGTGAACAGTGATCGCGACTTGACCGTACCGTACAGACGAAATAGCTGACGACCACTAAACATCTCAGATAAGACTGATAAGCAAATTTAAAGCCTTTTATAAAGGTTAACCGTTTGCCACATTTAAAAAAAAAAAAAGTTTAGAGAATTCGGGGCAGCGAAAGGTTGTTTATGGGTTGGAAGCAGAAGGTCGACAGTGTACTGGACTCCCACACCACAACTAACACGTCCGTCTTTTCTGAACAGCATCACCGTTATCTCACAACACTATATTTCCACTCATTCACTTACCGTAACTTTACACATCACCCCCCCCCACACACACACACACACACACACACACACACACACACGTCCTTCACTGAGACCGCACCTGTCACGCCTCTCTATAAAACACATTCCAAACCGCCAGATCAGAAAGCTCTCAGGTATGAATGAGTTCAAGTTGGAAAAAGTACAGATGTGTATTTATCATACCGTCTTCAAGCTGTAAGTAAACACTTTAGTTAGTCTGTAGGTTAGGGAGCGCTAGGTTTGAATCCAGCTCAGTATGCGTGGCGACTGTTGTCCCGCAGTCCAAAGATCGCAAACTAACTTGTTGAATGTGTCAGAAACTAGCGCCCCATCCAGGGTGCACCTGTCCTAGCTTAGTGACTTCGGGACCTGGCGACAAGTTAATGAAAGTGAGTGAGAATCTTGGTTTTCCGATTAAAGACGGTCAAATCGCATGTTATCCAGGCCACACGTCAGACGAGGATCCAGTTTTTCCCCTCGACGATTTAACCTGTAGGACGTCATCCCGGTAGAGGACGTGGCCGCGTTGCGAAAAGCAGCACAGTATCTTATCTCTGCAGGGTGGCTTTTTATGAACTGTCACGAGTTTTCCTAAACCAACAGTACGTGATGGAAAAAATTAATAACTAGCAGGGCAAGAAGGAACATTTCATAATATGCATACCTCAAGTTAATTCTAAAATCACCACATTTATAACAGCCGACATAACTTCCACATTAACAAAACATACAGGGGAAAAACAGCAATTTAACATCCAGTGTTACGACCCCAAGTGTCTAGAGATACAGGGGTGTGGGATCAACTGTTTGGAGGGCTATGGTTAGAATGGTAGCGGAAAGAAGAGAGAAAAGCTGACGTATTAATTTAAATAGACACAAACGGGGGGGGGGGGGGGGGGGGGGGGGCCCCNGTTAGAATGGTAGCGGAAAGAAGAGAGAAAAGCTGACGTATTAATTTAAATAGACACAAACGGGGGGGGGGGGAGGAGGGGGGCACCTTCAGCGTCTACCGATGCCCTAACTAACCTGCATTACCTACGCAAAACCAAAAATACATAGATAACACTCGATCCTTACCTGGCGTGATTTAGACACACAAACAAACCCACGTGTGCAAATCCACGTTAGGTGATATTCTTACCCGTTCGTGTTCCCCAAGTCACGGTTAACCACGAACTCACACGAACACGAGTGACAAACGGGGACATGCAAGTGTGCAATACAAGACCAAACTGCTAATGAAATAAAATAGGAAAACCTCGAACTAAACGGGCGCAAAAAACGAAGCTGATGCCAAAGCTCTAAGACCACCATGCCAGCTGATTGAAATCAGGCCGCCTTGAATTCTATTGGCTCTCGTCGGTGGTTGTGGCGTCATCAATGAGCTGATTGACGTAACGACGGACCACTGGTAGCCGGGAATCTGTAAGCAGATAAACAAGTCAAGAAAAACACATCGGTGGGCAAAATAGAAAATCAACAAATTCTTTGCCCCTAAGTATCTCTGTAGCCAGCTGGTTTTCTGAAAACTCTGCAACATTTGGTTGTTGCTTCATGGTTGGGTAGAGTCACTGGCTCTGGTGTTGAGCAGTTTGCCACTGTTTGATGATGGGGTACATGTTCTGATGCATGATGCATGTTCTGCATACCAGAAAGTGCAAGCGCCTCAACATTTTCTGTGGATTCTGTCATATCCAGATCCACTGGAGCATGTTGAAGGTGTTTCACATTTCTCATTGCTTCAGAGCCATCTTCCACCTTCAGCTCGAGGGAGTTAGAGGAAGTGTTTCTGAGTAACACATAGTTAGTGTCTTTAAATTTTGCGTCCAATTTACTGTTCTCCAGGTCAGCCACAAACACTACATCATCCACCTTGAAGTTGTGATCTCTTGCTCTGTGGGTCTGGTTTACACAGAGGTTCCTTTTGCATGTGTACTCCTCATGATGTTTTTGGACATCCTTTGCCTTTGCAACTTGCAAAGGTTTATCTTTCTTCTCTGCAGTTGGTAGTTTACTCCGGCTATCACATCCAGACAAAAGAAGAGCTGAGGTTTCACCCCTGTGAGGTCTTCCTCGATATGCCAAAACAATTTTACAAAGTTTCTCTTGCTATTTCTTCCTGTCGAATGCTGTTGCTCTTTCAGATATCTGTGAAATCTTTGGTGATGCTTAATTCCACGGTTAGCCAAAGATGACTGTCCAACAAATTGCTTGCTTGCCATTATCTGTTACTATCTGCAGTAGATGACCAAATGGTGCAAAAATGTTCATCCGCTCTTTAATGACTGTGGCTGAAGATCTATGTCTGACACAATAGCAGCTTCAGGGTACAAGGTGCTACAATCTATGCCAGTCAATATCTAGTTGTTCTGAATGGCACCGACTAAATCAATAACCAATTGTGTCCAGGGCCTTGGCAGTAATTCGAAAAGTTGGAGAGGCTGGTCTTCCTGCAATAGCTTTTTCAACACTCAAGCAAGCCATTTCTGATTAGTCTTCCAACATCGCAGTCCATATTGGGCCAATAAAAGTTCTCAAGAACTGTTTTGTATGAACCACACCTTGACGTGTCTCGTGTGCTATTTTTACTGTTTGTCCGATTTTTATTTTTGGCAACACACGCCTACGTCCTCTTAAAAGCAGTAAATCATGTATTTATAACAAGCTTACACTGCGGTATGGTTGCAGTTGGATTTGGATTGTCCTTTTCCACTAGGAACTTCAATCACTTCAATGTGTCATCTTTTCTGTATCGTCTTAAAGTTCCTCAAGTGTCGGCGCCTGCAGATCATGGGTGCTGGCTGAAAGCACTCTGTTGACATGTTTCAGTATAATTATTATCTTCGGTGTTTGGTAACGGAACATATCGCAACGAGTCTGCTACGCTGGCCTTCCCGACTATTTGTTTAATTTTGTAATCATAATGCTGTAATCGCCACCCAAGTCTTTATATCCTGGGGGGTAACAATGTTGTCTTTTCTAGATTGGAAATGTAAGTGAGGGGTTTATGATCAGTTTGCAGTGTTAAATTCCCACCCCACTCTTTTAAATTCAGTGAAGGCTTTCTCTGTGGTCTGTTCCCACTTCTGTCCGTTTCCCGTTAGTTTTATAGGAGATTCATATATATCAGCAAAATTCGGGATAAATTTCATCGGAAAACTGCAAATGCCGAAAAACGAGCGCAAAAGCCCCACATTCTCAGATCCTGGTGCATCGCAGATAGCCGCCACCTTTTTCAACTCTGGTTTTATTCCTTAAGCTGTGACTAAATGACCAAGTATTTCAATCTCTTTTAGTCTAAAAATGCACTTATCTTTATTTAAAGTCAACTTCCTATCTGGGAAACTTTGGAAAACTTGCCAGATTCTCTGCTTTAGTTGCTTTTTGTTTTCTGCAAACACTATAACACCATTCAGGTACCATTCAACACCAGCAACACACAACACTGAATCCACAGCATTCTGATAGCACTCGACAAACCGTAAGGAACTTTCCTGAAATGACAGCAACACTTGTGTTTTATGTAAGTAGTCAGGTGTATTGATTCTGGGGCCAACTCCACTGGCCAGAACCGGCTTTAGGAATCTAACTTTGAAAAAACTATTGCTCATTGCATTATTTGCAGCATACCATCGACTGATGGTACTGGATGTCACCTATTCACTTCTCACAGATCCACCCACAACCTCACCTCCTTGGTACTGTAAGAATATTTGCGATTCATTCTGCACCTTCATTCACTTCTTCAATAATTCAATCATCTAGGATTTTATAAAGTTCCTGATTGACAGCTTCCATCATTAGAAAGGGTCATCACCTCAGACTGAGCTACTGGTGGAACTTTCTTATCTACTATAACCTTTGATATGTCTTAAACCTTTAAAGAGTGAGTCATATTCCTATACCAACAGCTGAAACCTTTCCGAAGACTGGTCAACTCCACTGACAGTGTCTCCTACATGGAGAACCTTTAGGTCAAAACATGCTTTTCTTCACATTAGTGCTTCAACATTTCCTTCAGTTACGTAGACATTGTCCTTCATTACATTTGTCTGCCATTTCAGTTCTGCCTCAAAGCAGCTGACACACCGGAGCAGAGCAGATTTTGCATAGACATAGCATTTCTCTTCAGGCTACTTAAGTTTAGTTCAGCATCACTTTCTTGAAACATTCTACTCCAGTGAAGTTCTTTCCTCTTCCTGGGTCTATCACAATTTTTAACGTATTGGCCATTTATTTGAATGGTTTCCTCACCCTCTGGGTCAACTGAAAAAACAAATCGATCCGAGCCCGAAGAATGTCCGCGAACTGCTCTCGCTGCTTTCCGAGTTGTAAACTTTGTCTGTTTCTTTTATTGCATTAACTTTCTTTTTGAGAACTGTCTTTGTCTGCACACTTGTGCACAATGCTCTGCGGGTTTTCAGTCCACCTAAAAACATTTAATGCCACTATTCCCTTGTTCTTCACGTGTAGCTTGACTGTGTCCTGCTGCTCTGCTTGCCAGTCTAGAGGTAGAGCCCATAAACCTGTCAGGTAGCAGTTTTGACTCTGCTTGAGCTGCTTCATAACTTCTAGCTCCTTTGAAAGTCAGTCCTTGCTCCTGCAACAGAAGTCTCGTTCATCTCTTAGTATACCAGCCTCCAGCGCTCCAAAGTCACACGGTTTAGCTAGTTCTCTCAGTGCATTTGAAAAGCCGGTTCGTCCTGTTTGTTTATATGTACCTGTGTTTCCCGGGAGACATACAAAAATCCGCTGCACCCGCGCGCCAGGGGTGGTGTGGTGTTGTAACCCAGTCGCGGAGAGAAAGCAACCGGGGGGGGGGGGCACGCAGCTTAACCCGCAAACGAAGTCAACAAGGTTAATGGTTTCCACCAGAAAGATCACACGATCACGAAGGTAACGACACGCGAGAGCAAGGAAAACCTCAGTAACTCACGGCACCGACGCGTGGGTGAACTGGGGCGGTGGGCGGCGAACATTCGAATCCATTCTGTGACATCTACTGGCGTTTTATTTTTAAAAAATCTGCACGAAGCCATTCACATTTGGCACAGACGTGGAGCTCCGAGGTTCAGTCGAAGCGGTGGAGAAAAGTGGCCGCGGCTGCTGCTTGTTCCACGGCGCAAGTTATGTGAGCGATACGAGGGAAAAAAAAAAAAACAAAAAAAACTTCAGGTCACGGCAAGAAAACGAAAATCCACGGCGTTCTGCTCACTTAAAGTCTGGCAAAGTACTCATATTTTGTCGCCACGACTGTTGTGCATGTGAATAAAGACACATTATGATTTTTTAAAACTGTTTTATTAACTAGACAGGTAAAACATTAATGCTGTGTTCCCTCTCTTTCTGTCATCTCGCAATATCTCCACTCTTCTACATGGAATCTCAGTAAACTTTCTCAGAAGCCAGGGTTTTGAACCCGCAAACAGGACTGGCTGATTCACTTATTTACTGACCACCACCTACAGTATCATCCCCACCATCAGCACTATTTGACTCTTTGCACTGATTTTTCTTACCTATTTACTTATTTTATTACCCATTTATTTATCTCTTCTTATTTATTAAGTTACCTACTATCTGCAGGTATCTAACTATTTATTTATCCATATTATTATGTACCTCAATTTGTATGTACAAATTGTGCCTCAGTTGTGTCCTGGACCTCTTTTCTGAGATGCTTTAGTGTATCGTGCACCACAGTCCAAAAGAAACCACATTTCGTTCTTTCTTGTACATCTGTGTAAGTGTAGAATGACAATAAAGTGAACCTTGAACCGTTATTAGTGGGGAAATGTGGAGTTGCCATCTTTAGCAACGTCGCTTTCTATACTTATTTTAACAATTTGTGCCAGCATGTTATAATGAAGACAAACTAGTACTTTTCAAGTTTTAACTGATTTTAACATTCATTTTGATGTATATTCTCCCATTTTTGTTTGTGATATTGTGGTCTTCTCTTTTTTGCTGTCTGTGTTTAGATGGCCAACAGAGGAAGAGGGTCTTGTGAAACTAAGGCTGCTGCGTAAAAACCCAGTTCATTTCTATTATTTTCTAGTTCTAGCAATCTTCAAGAGAAAGTGTTAGTTGCCTTATCATTTCTGGGGCGTGATTTGAGATCTGCTACCATATGTACAGTATGGTGACAGCAGACCAATCTCCTCTGGTCAACCAGGCAGGCAGCACAAGCATTATGTATCCTATAAAAGGTGCTAGTAAAGATGTAATTGTGAGGGAGGGTAATAATCTTATTAATTTCTGGATTCAATTCAATCATATAGAGTTTTGTTGGTTAAAAGAAGCTACAACTGTTTATTCATTCAATAATTATGCGGCTGCGCAAGAGAGGAAAGGTGAACGTTGGCTGTGACTAAAAAAGACAAAATTGCTATGAAATGAAACCAGATAGAGTTAAATTTGACATAGATTGGAATCAGCCCACCATAAAACCTCAACCACGAGTTAAAAACTTGCTGCTTGGTTTTTACATTGGTCGATACGTTGAACACCGGATTCCCTTTATTGCTTTTCACGTGATCAGCAAAAGGCAAATCCTTGGTTTACTTCCTGAAGTGCTTCTCTCTGTTACCAGGTTCACATCAGTCAAGGTTCATCGCAGTGCCCAGGACACACCTACTCTGGAGAGAGGAAAGCCTTATAAAAGGTTTTGCGGTGCTCCCAGACACATACACACACACACACACACACACACACACACACACACACTGTCAGACACAGCAACAGAGAGGAGCTCCAGCCACCTGCTCACACTGCAGCTATATGGAAATGGAGGCCCAAGACAAACAGCAGAACCGCAGCCAACAGCAGTTAGTGGGTGAGCAACATTTCAGTGTTTAATCCCTGAAGAAGCCAGGGGGACAACCTGCTCCTTGGCTGTGGTTTGTTACTATAGCTCCGGTGGGGGTGGCTGGGGACCATTGCTGTAAAAGTCAGATGGTCACAGTGCGTGTTCCCTACAAACCAGTGTGCTTTTTTAAAAATGCACACGGTGTTCAGACAGAATACCAGGGTGTACCTTTCTTAAGCTGAAATCGGTCCGTTTTCCAGCGCTGCGAAGAGCTAAAACGTCCAGTGTGTTTGAGGAGTCACTGGAGACACGTGACATGGAGTCTTGGAGGTTGAAACCTATCGGTCGCGTGAGCTGAGGAGACCACGGACCGAGTTTCAGGAGAGCAGGTGGCTTTGTTCGAATAATGTTTGGGGGAGTGGCTGTATTGACTTTTAGTACAATAAACAATAGAGCTGGATGAGAATGGTTGCATCCTGGTTGCGCATCGCATTTATGGCCGTTTCCACAATAAACCGTCACTGGCAGCCGCGCTTCGGGGGACAAGCGACACGGAGATAAGCCGCGCAATGTACTTTTAATGTGTTTCTCAATTATTAATAACTTTTAGCCTAAGATAACTTTTCATCAGCGGCAGAAGCCTGAGTTTATATCAGCGCTCCAAAACTTAAAAAGTACCAAAAGAGGGCGGTGTAAAAAGTGACAGTTTAAGCTTCGGCGTTTAAGTGAAACACAGTAGGAAAAAGTGGACAAGGAAAAACGTTTCTATACACAAGTAAGGGACAGATGGGGTTCTGTATTAATCGATGCTGTTTTATTATTAAAATCATCTCTATAAAACATCTCATGAGGGTCAATGAGAAATGAGTGTGTTTTACACTCACGTACGCATTTACTGCGGGCGATTTTTATGGGCCTCTTTCCGCGCCGCCGGGATGAAGCGGTTCTGGTTAATGGATGGATGGGTGGACGGAGGAGGCGGTTTCTCATGGCCTTTCAGAGCCATGTTAGCTTCTCGATGCCGGAATGTGGAAGGATGCTGAGATCCCGCCCACGACGCGCGACCTCAGCCGGAGGGAAGCTGGGACGCGCGCGGTGACACAGGAGGGGGACATCAGAACCTCAGAACCCGGGTAACGTTTATATAACAAACGTTTTCGTTTCGGGAGCAACATTTAACGCACCACGATCGTGAAAAGAACGAGCCGATATAAAGGATGGGATATTTCATCGGTTCTACGTCACAGAAAGAAAACAAACCGCTCAGATTTCCCGGAGATGCGTAAAAACGCTCTTCTGTCCCACCGATTTTGCGAAACGTGTCGGTATAAATTTACTTGAAGCCGAAACATCTGACAAGACTTCTTCTGCAGTCACTACTGTTTCTTTGACATAAAGAGCACTTTCCTTGTCCGGGATCTTCTCTTCTAGCCATTAAACATCCAGATTTCTGTAAGAAATCTTTGTTATAATAACAGTAGGATAGGTTGAATATATTTAGCACAACATATCAGACTAAGTTGAAAAGCAGAATACTGCGAAAAGGCAGAATGTTGGCACACAGAACCAAAGATTATGTGCGACCTATTACAAGTGGTAAGATTTTCATTTGGACCAGAAATGTAAAGGAGAACACCAGTAAAATGTCATTCTGCAAATCTCACTCTTCTCACTTCTGGTTGCCAGAACCCAGTTTGGTCTCCTCCCCCTCCTTCAACTCTCGTAGGCCCACAGACCAACTGGGTTGAATATGGGTAACAACATAAAATAGTGAAAGGACTCAGCCACTCGGTGGGTGCCTCTGGCCCCTGCAGAGGGGGAGACCTTCTGGGAGTCCAAGGTCTTAGGGAAAGTTTCCTGGCTTTCACACCTCAAGGTTGGCCAGGGCTTTAGTGCTTCCTTTACCTAGGATTTCCTAAGCAACTGCACCTGGAATGGTGGCTCCTCAGAATCACCACTGGATCCTACTCTGGAATCTACAGCAGGAGCACATCTGGGAAGCAGCCTACTTGGATAGGTGGTGGGAGGAATGGGTTTCCAGGGTTCACTGGCCTGGACTCTCCATATGTGGAACTGGGTGGAAAACAAAGGGGGACAGCAGACACAGGCCAGGAAAATCACTATCTTCAATTGAAGAGCTGACAAAGCCACCACAGAAGCTCTTTTAGGCTGTGAGTTCCGAGCACTCCCAGCCTGCCTTGCCATGCCCCAAGCTCTCAGACCTCAGAACTCCACCTGGGGCCATCTCCTTTGCAAACATCTCCACCTACGTTTGCCACTTCGGCAGCCCACAACATACCTGCAGCCTCAGCATAGCCCAACATTGTTGAGGTGTAGGCTTATTCCCACCTACCTGCTATTTCTGCTGCTCCTCAAGCTCCCTTTCCAGTGTGTCGAGGGTGTCATTCCATGTTATTCCATGGCAGAGGACAGCTACGTGTCCAGATCCTCTACAAAACGGACAGGCTGGTACCCCTAACGGAGAGAGCCTCTCTTACTTCTTACACCACCTTAGTCAGTCAGGTTGCATCCTACTCCTCAATGAAACACCAGATATTGGGTGCAAGGATCCATGACTGGTTTTCCTTGGTTTGTTTCTTTCCTGGCATTCGATCATCCCGTTGTCCAGGTACTGGATATCTTCTATAGCCTTCTGGATCCATGTTTGTGCAGCCCATTTCTCTTCATTTCAAAAGTTGAAAAAGGTGAGTGAGCCAAAACTGCAAGAATGAACTCCTCAGTTTGTTTGAAAATTGAGCCTAAGTCAAAGCCAAAACAGAAAAAAAGGCTCCTGCTGTCCTCTCCTTGTGCAGGTGCCTGCATTCTTCACCATATATAGCACGTTGCAGGGCAGAGGTGACCACATAGGTGAGACAACACAGGACAGCAGGATTCAGCCACAAAAGTGAACTTCAGTAACAGAAGACAACACAAAACCAGCACAAATCAACCACGATGTAGTAATACAGCACCACCAACCCATCTTTAACTCGCAGACCTGCTGCCTTAAATATCCCAGCCGATGGCGAGCTGTCCATCACATTCAGCCCCACCCCTGTCAGGGCAGTACTGCCCACCAGTTCACACTAGATGAAGGCTAGCAAAATTTCCAAAAGAGGGAGTTTTCATTTACAGGCTGGCTGTTTACATTTTTTTTTGGATCTTTTCCATTTTTAGCAGATGACTTCCCTAGAGGGCTAGGCTGCTGTGGATGGGTCTTGGTCATCTTGTCAGGACTGCTGATGGTAATGACCTTCCCAGTGTCCATATTCTTATGCCTGAAGGTATGTAACGGTGTGTCACCACAGATTGTGATGTTACTCCTGAAACAGCTTGAGCATTTCTATATTTGTGCTCAGCACTGTGTTTTTATGGATTTGAATATATTTATTCATGCGGTAAAAACTTATTTCATTTACTAACAGTGTAAACCACCTACTGTTGATACCGCCATTCACTTCCGACTTGCCTATTGTTTTTTCTCCAGATCGTTCAAGAGTATGAGCGCGCAGTCATATTCAGACTGGGTCGCATAACAGACAAGAAAGCCAAAGGACCAGGTGAGAGCAGAACTCACTCAATCATTCTTTCAAGCAACTGTCACGAGCAGCCGTTTGCTTTTTGGTCTTGCGTGTTTTGCATTATTTGAATAAAGCATTTCTTTGAGAATACTTACACGGGCTTTAAATGATGAACTTATAATCACGAACTTGTATAACATGTAAGACTATGAGCTGCTGTTCCTCTAGGGTACACTGGAGAGCTCATTCTGTTCTCTCTGACATAGGCATCTTTTTCGTGCTACCATGCACCGATTCCTTTGTGAAGGTGGACATGAGAACCGTGTCATTTGACATTCCTCCCCAAGAGGTAAAACTCGACTTTTCTTATCCAAATTGGTTATCATTTTATGGCTTCTGTGCAGTGGAGATGTTTAGAAGTACCGGGTATAACTATTATTTTTATTGCCTGTTACCTCAATTATATATTATTCAAAGATGGATTAAATGCATCAAGAAATGGAATGTAATCTCAGGCCAAAGAACTACGTGCATATCTTGTTGCATCCAGATCACAGAACAGCCACTGTTTCTTACTGCAGATCCTGACCAAGGACTCTGTTACGGTGAGCGTGGATGGGGTCGTCTATTTCCAGGTCAGCTGTCCCATCTCGTCTGTTGCCAACGTGTCCAACGCGGACTCTTCCACTCGCTTGCTGGCTCAGACCACTTTGCGCAACGTTCTGGGCACCAAGAACCTGGCAGAACTGCTGTCAGACCGGGAGGGCATCTCGCACAGCATGCAGGTAACATGCTTGAGGGTAGGATTGTCTTTGTTGTTAACGGCAGGGTTATTTCAGCAAAACTTTCGGCAGCCCTTAAGGCCCAAAATGGATTAGCTCTCACCTGTGCCCTCTAGAAAGTGCTACGGCTGTCTGTTGTACGATTATCATCTTCACTAATCCCAGCAGTGGACAAAAAAAGTGTGAAAACTGTTTTCTAATAATGATATATGTAGTACGACTGCTCCAGTGGTTGTATAGCGACCTTCATTAAAATCGCTCGTTTCACTAACAGTTTTGCCTTAGTCTACACCTCACCTCTTGTCTGTTCTTCTTTTTCAGGCAGCCTTGGATGAAGCCACAGATTCTTGGGGTATTAAGGTGGAACGAGTGGAGATCAAAGATGTCAAGCTACCCCAGCAGCTACAGAGGGCCATGGCAGCTGAGGCAGAGGCCTCCCGGGAGGCAAGAGCTAAGGTAAGTTCCCAAGCGATGTAGGTAAGGAATGAGAGAATGCTGTAACAAAGTCATTGTTATTTAAATTATTTTAACAGCCTTAGCTACATCCTACTTTACACGCAGAATTAAGCCCATAAAATCTTTGTTTTGATTTTAATAATAGCTCATTGCAGGCTCTTGACATTTCTCTCCCTAGGTGATAGCAGCAGAAGGCGAAATGAATGCGTCACGGGCGCTGAAGGAGGCGTCTCTAGTGATTGCCGAGTCACCTTCTGCCTTGCAGCTCCGCTATTTGCAGACCCTCAACACGATTGCTGCTGAGAAGAACTCCACCATCATCTTCCCCTTGCCCATAGATATGATGAACCTCTTCATGAACCGGAAATAACTGAGCACAAACCACCTTCAGGCCTACAGCTAGGCAAAGAAAACTGTCAACCCGGACAAGTTGCGATAGAGCTCAGCCACAATTCAGCCGGAATCCATGCGGGCTTTTTTTGATTTAGTGGATATGAATATTTTATCTAGGGAAAGTTTAAGCATCATTCAGTAGAGTCCTAATTTTTCCCAAATTTTACATGTTTTTAAACTGTGAATTTCCTACCTTCATTTTGGTTTTCGGTGAATACGGGTGAATGTAAATACAGTACTTTATTTCATGTTAAAAATGCAAACTTACTATGTAAACACAATTAATTGACAATTTTATTGACAGTTTTACTTGTCACAGATATTTTATGATAATTATTAAAATAAAGTTTTGTTTCTTTAAAAAAAAAATCCCACGTCTTTTTTCAGACTCTAGAGTAACTTGTTAAAGGTAGACACGTTAATGGTTAGCATCGTAATCGGAAGAAAAGAAAATACCGATGATAGAAGTTATATAGTCAGGTTTAAGTCGATCAGACGCACAAAGACGAACTGCAGCACAACACTGTGTGTAGGTCGATCGTGTTCGCTATTATTTTTCCTCGCTTCATTTTAAATTTTAAAGAATTCATTGGGGATCATGCAGTTTTTCAGTTTCACAGCCCACTGTGAATATCCATCATATCCAACATGGAATTTATTAGTCATTGGGATTAAAATCACAGTTAGCGCTGAAATCGGGAAAATTTTAGTTTATGCTTGATGGCCTCACTTTGAGATGCTGAAATAAATGAAAACAAAACATCTAAATTAACTACATGAGGCATGTTTAGGAACACGTATTTTTAATTGTCTATAGAAAACCTTTTTATTGAGGCACGATCGGCCTTTTAAAAGCTGCGCCTCAACTTGAAGAGTTGTGATTTACAAGTATAACGTGCACATCGAGCCCCGAGTTGCCACGGTGACATCTTACAAGCTGCAGGTGTTTCTCCAGAGGAAGCCTCTCAAAAGCATGTTAAGGGGGCTGAGAACTGGGTGTGCAGACGCAATTTGCTGGGACCAAGTTCTTCATCTTGGATCCCAGCTGGAGATTTGCAGCGTTTCCTGAGCAAAGTCCACCTCCTCCCTGGTGAGGCCCTGGGTCTCTTCTGTTACATCAAGATGTAAGCATAAAATTGAGCTGAATGGGCCAAAGTAAAAAAGAAAATTTTAGCGGGAACACAGGAAGAACTGGAAGCAGAGTTTCTTGTTCCTGTACACCTGTTTTGCATAGTTTCTTATATAAAACAATTGACATTCTCCTAATCCACCTAGTAACATGTGGTGACTCATGACAATAGAGAACAGTAGGGTGACTCAGTCTAGTTGAGCATTTGCTGTTGAGCTTGACTAGTAGATCTCTCACCTAATGAGAATCAGTGGAATAAGTGTCAGGCCAGAGGCCAGCAGAAAGCTGAAGCCTGAGAACCAGGAGACAGAGGCAGCATATGTGCTGCTAAACACCGTGAAAGCAACACCCATGCTGAGCATTTCCACGAAGGCCACACAGGCAAACATGGCACCTGACAAAAAGTGGGGGTTGAAAAGGAAGGAAAAAACATCAAATGTCAGAGCTGGCAGTTTCGTCTTGTACAACTTGAAACTGAAGTGCGAAGGGCAGATATCAATCAAATGGAACAAGCACTTAAGTTGGAGAGCAAATATTGTTAAGCTCTGTTATCTAGCTTGGACTTGACTACTCAACAACCACCAAAAATCAGCAGGTTTTGTAACCACCGTTTATATCAACAGACACTTGGAGTTGGAAAGGGATTCAAATAAGGGTCAACACATGAATTATCTGAAGCTCATGGATCGGCTTCATCTGCACCCACCTTGCTCAGAACAAAGAACTATTTTCGACATCATGGATCGCAAAACTGGCGCTGGCATAATGGAGAGCAGCAGAGGTACCCTCACTGCAAGTCAGACGGCAAGAGCTGTATTAGACACGAGACGGGAGAAATAACATCTACTAACATCTAACGTCAAAGATTCTTGCGCGGGAGCTGGCATCGGAAGTGACAGCTCAGGTATTCCCGTTCTTACCCAGAAACATGAGCAGGGTCGTCTTGGCGAAGGCAGCCATGAGCAGGCCAGCAGCGACAGACAAGAGGCCTAGGAGGGCAATGTGGGCGTCACGCAGGCAGAGCGAGAGGAGGTACACCCCGGCAAAGCTCACCATGTACATGGCAGCAGAAAGTGCAGAACCGTAACCCACAAGCACTTCGCTCCAGCACAGTGGCATGTTGAGCTCGTACAGAATGAAGATGGACATGCCGCCCAGGTTGGCCACCTTGTAAAATCCAAAGGCCAGCAGAGTGATGGACAGCAAAATACTCCTCTGATGGGTGGAGGTTGCAAAGAGGAGGTACACGCCCTGAAAGCGCCCACGGAGGTCCTCCAGGTGAGACTGCTGGCAGAGCTCACTGCAAGGGGCAGGAACGGATGGCACCACTACGGTCTCCTCAAGTATGCACAGCACATATGCCAGATTGAGGAGGTGCAGGAGGCCAGCAGTAAGAAAGGGCCAGGTAAATCCAGCCTGCTGGATAAAGAAGCCTGAGCAGAGAGACGCCAGGCCTGACAGTACACCCAGGATCATGTCTAGCACTGCCATGCGTACCGTCTTCTTCCCACCTGACTCGGCCTGGCCGCAACGGTCCGCCACGTAAGCAAAGCATCCCCCCACTAGCGAGACGGGGCCCCCGAGGAGGCCTGACACAAAAGCAGCCCCAAATAGGAACTTGAGGCTCAATGAAAAGTGGCTGACCAGGGTGTAGGTGAAGGCAAACACAAGCTCCCCCACCAGTGGGGGGATGATGGCCACTTTGCGACCACGGTGGTCACTGTAGGAGACAAGAGGCAGGGAGATGACAAGGCTGGGGAGCAGAATGCAGAGCTCGCTGTACAGGAAGAAAAGAGATGCTTCTCTTTGCACTTCCTGGGGGCAGAAAAGGGATGATGAAAGATCAGGGGAAAAAAAACTTTGGGAAATGCTCACCAAATGAAAGCTTTTCTTAACAAGCATAACTTGGACAATATTATTTAAAAAAAAAAAAAACTTAAATTACATATACTGTTAACTGACATCATCCAAAATGATTTACTAAGATCCCAATTTCATCATTTTCAAAAATGTGTCCAGAAATATCGCTGTGAAGCTGTAACTTATTTAAAATTACAGGGAAACTTGTAAGTAAACCTACAACCTCATGTTAACCTCATGTTATTTGTACAGACAACTGGAAATTTGACCAACGCAGCTATGTAACCACTGCAATATTTTAACCAGCCATAAACTTGCTGAAGAGCAACGCAAAGAACAATAACGGGGCACTTGACACCTGGGTAAACCTGCCTGGGAAACAGTATACCCTTTCCAAACAAAAGACGTCTCCAAGGGTTGCTGAATTATAGCCGTTCACCTCGGGGCCACGCTGACCCCCTTCTCACCTCGTGTTGCCTGCTCAACGTGCTGTTGTCCACCGCACAGTGACTGATGTTCATCTCGTGCGGGTAGGGAGCACCGGTGAGCTGCTCCCAGAGGCGTCTGTAGACATACTGCTGAACCACTGGATACGTCATGAACATCGCGAAGGCAAACACGCCCACCACAGGCTCGATTAGGTGCAGACGCCTCATCTCAGCCCTGTGTTTGTTGAGGAAGACGGCGCGGTCCCCCCAGGCAACTACAACACAAAACTCTCCATGACGTTAAGAACCACCATGTCTCTCCTTTCCTCACCACTTCAAAGAGGACCAGCACCTTCGCACTGTCATGTCAAAAGATGGCTAAGAATTTTTTACCTGGTGGTAGGCAGCGAAAGTCCTCTGTACGGCAGGTTCTCAAAGCGGCGTCCTCCCCCCACTCATCCTGACAGTTCGTACATAGCTGGACCTGCTCGGGTACAGAGTAGCCATCAGATACGACCAAAAGTGGGTTCTGAAACACAAAAAGGTTTTTTAATACTGCACTGGAAGGGCTAAAATGGACAAATCATGTCTCTTCTGCATACATGTCGAATCTAGATTTTCACCCAGTGGAAGAAGAAGACAGTTGTCTGCCATCATCGGCACCTAGTCCCTCAGCAAACAAGGAATGACCAGCCAGAAAGTGACATATTCCTTATGGAATGGAATTTTCCTTTGGAAAATCAACCCCACGAGGTTCATGTTGCTGTGTGAGTGAAAAACTGCTAGACCGTGTTCCGAATTCCCGCTGTGAGAAACCTTCAAGAGTGTGGTGAAAAAAAAAAAAACAATATACTATATACATACTATACTAGAAACTACACTCCCAATCAGGAATAATAAATAACAGGGATTAGACCCCAAATATTTGTGCACAAGGGTAACACTTTTTTTTGGTGCCCAAATACCTGACAAGCGTAACCAGTGCAACCCGGAGTAAGTTAAAGAGAGCAGCGACGTGCTACGGGCGTTAGAAGAAACGTATGGAAAGGCGGAGTACCTGAAGAGGACATGGTGACACCAGAACTGGAGATCCTGAAGGAGTCTTCTCCCATCTGTCATGTCTGTAGAACGAGAAGCTGCACCAAGTAAATCTGTTGAAACAGGATATCCTTACACTCTCCTCCGGAATATGGTCTTAATGACAGCCACATCGGTTAGGTACAGTCATCAGGGTCAATGTTTGTTCCTTCCTTTGCAGTTCCCCACCTAGGCTCTGGTACTGGGAGGTGTTCCACCTCCTACTCCGTGTGGTGTGGCTCACCGGTCTACGTTACGCTCCTGTTTCTCATGGTCTGTTGTGGACTCACGGCACTGTTGTCCTAGGGCGTGTGTGCAGACATATTTATTGGACAGTCTTAGCTGACATCATGAGTAAATAGAGAATAAATGTACATTTCTTCGAACAAGGTTTGCATGGATCCTTTTGCAACACGACGACACAACGTCAGATTTTTCTGTACGGGTTACAATGACGTCTGTAAAAAAGGAACAGACTGACAACTGCAACTGAGGGTGCAAGCGCTACTTTTAATAAAGCAAAACACTGGGGTCAACTTTTTATTACTAGCTTTTAATAATTTGGCCCATTTTCAACAAAATTTTTCAACATATACATACAATTGTTCTTAGTTTTGTACCAGAATCCCCAGTTTATTCTAAGCTACATTACAGCTCTATCATAAAAAAAAGGACAACTTGCTACAACAGACATGCTTTTATATGAACATGTGCAGAAACATGGCTTAGGATAATATGACGGCAACATCCATATGACTGTACAATCAAAGTCCGGAACACAACAAAAAGGTGCCAGTCGTACTTTATAAATGCCCCTGTTAACCCCCAAGAGTGGCCTACGTAAGTTAACCTACAAAGAGCAGACATTCGTTGGGTATTGTCCACAGGACACAGAAGCAGCCAGTGCAGCGTCACTAACTGATACTAAGGTTATTTTCAAATATAATTTTCGTAGCCATAATTTTTCTGTATTTCCTGAAAAGCAGAGAATTACAGAGAAGTCAGGAAAAAAATCCTCTGTTGCCAGGATTTTCTGTCAGAATGCAGACATACATAAACTGTGATATAGACTATATACTGTATAAATATTCTTTTTTTGCCGCTGGTAGGACAGATGCGTCTTGCGGTTCCAAGTATCCCCTGTAACTGAGGTGGTTTTGGTTTGTGTAAGTTGTTTGCTGGTTACCTGTAAAAATCTGAAGGATATCCGTCTCAAAATGTGTAGCGGTGAAATTCAGATCATTACAGTTTGTGTATTGGTCCATATTAGGAAAAGATTTGTTTTTATCTTTGCATCGTACACAACAGTTTTTCAAATATGATGCAACAAAATATTTGGCAAAAGAAAAAAAAAACAAAACAAAAAAACATTATATATATATATATATATATATATAAAAATATAAATAAGAGTACAAGTCAGATTGTTATACACACAAACACACATTATTAGTTAGATATATATGTAGCGCAGTCTGACTTGTAGGCTCACAGCACAACATATAAAAAGATGATCCATACATTTTTTGACAAATGATCATTTTTAAACCGGCCTGAATGAGGTCATTTAGTTTTGTTGCTGTGGGGGGGGGGGGGGGGGGGGGG
>UFQX01000225.1:344752-367961 GCA_900497675.1 Arapaima gigas
GGGGGGGGGGGGGGGGGGGGGGGGGGGGGCGGCGCCTGGTCAGAATAAGTGAATGATGTGGCTCTTGCCTGAGCTGAGAACATCGAGAAGTTGAACCAGGCCTTGTTATACTAAAATACACCTAAAAATCTAAATAAGATTAAAGGAAAAAAATCTAAATATGATTAAAAATGTCAAAATTGATGTTAGAGACATCAAATTTGTCATCATTACAGGATTACCTTGAAATAATAATATTCAAGATTAATTCCCTTTTCTCTTGTAAGAAAAAAAAAATCATACACTCCCACAGTTGCTGTTAAAAATTCTGTAAACATTTCTGTATTTCAGATACACCAAATACATTTATCTTTCAATAGATAAGAATTCTAAAAAATAAAAAAATCTTTTTTTCTTATGTTTTTTTTTTTCCTGTAAACACCTATGCATTTTTCAAGTCTCATACAAACAGACTTTTATTGAATATCTTCACATTTTTATAAGAACAGTAAAACAAAATAAGGTGCAAACAAAATAGAAAACACAATTTTATGGCTACAGAGTGAAAAATAGTCAGTTTTCCTGCGTTGGAGTAGAATTCCTATTTTAACACATACTTGTTTTTGCCAGATGCACCCAGGTGCTTCTTCCTCGAAGTGGCTGACAGTTGACACTGACAAGCGATGAGCGATATTCCATCTCAGCTGTATGCCTTTCAAAGTCTCACAAGACTGAATTCAGAGCTGCAGGTGAGTACAAATCTGTGCATAATTTACAAGTCTGTCAGACATCATGGACATCGGCTCCACTTTAAAGATAATTAGCAAAATAACAAAACAAAATATAAAATAAACCCACATCCACCTACTGACATTGGGCTTCCAGCACATGATGCTGAAGACAGTTCCTCAAGGAGAATTTCATCTGTTGCTTGCATGTCGCTTGCTACCCTACAAACGTCGACGATATTTCATAATACAAACATGAGAAGAAATCACAGATGGATTGACACAAGATCCCTGAATGTTACAGTACAGTGACACATCTTTTTCTCTCTAGTACACAATACATCCCCAGCTACCATTCAAGTAAACACAGCTTTTACTCAATACTACTCCTGGAGGACAGAAAATCTGAATCCTACCTGCACTATGAGACATGTTCTTCTAACCCCTGCATCGAGGATAATAAAGTTCACGACAATCTGAGGTTACCTGTAACACCTGGAAGACTTACATGCTTGCTTTACATGGCAAATATCCAGTAATATACATACATCATCATGGGAAAAAAAAAAAAACAGCGATTGCTATACTAATATCCTCTTGGTGTGTTCTTGACATCCACAAGCCTGTAGCCAAAAGTTAAAAAAAATTTTTTTTTTTTTTTAACTCTTTGTATGGTAAAAGACAAGGTACATCTGCTATGAACATCTTCAGTTTAACTGGGATCTGCAGTATGTCCATCCCTGACTGGGTCACCACCTGCCCAGATGGACTCTGGTTGGACTTCTCGATATTCCTGTTATCAAAGTAATACACTGGACAGTTCAAAGGAAGATTCCACCCAAGTAGGGCCATCGGTGATTTTATTGTCCAAAACAGGATTTTCTCATGTGTGAGGATAAGGTGCAACTCTTTGAACGCAAAATTTTGCAACTGAGGTTCATCCAGGAAAAGGCTAAGCAGAGAACTGATCAAGGTGTGATTTATCTGGACTGACCTGGATAAAAATTCCTGGGTTACACCGACCAGGCTGACACATTTCCAGTTGAGACTGCTGGTGTGAAGGTCACCGAAGGCTGCTTAAGCAAAGGACCAGAAAGACTAAGGCGCTTCTTTATGGTTTGGATGTCTTAGTTTCAGACTGCCTTTACCTCCAACAGAAAAGCTCTGGTATGTACAGAAGATACGGAGATGACCACGTTGTAAAAACGGGCTTTCGTGTGCTTTTGATCCTTTCTCTGAACTACAGATATCTGGATATACCGCTTGCAAAACTGACCATACATAACGTAGCAGCTGATGCCCTGTTATGGTAGTCTGAAAAACTTGGAACGCAAGAAGGGATCAAGAGAGAAGCAAAAAAAAAAAAAAAAAAAAGTTTTTTTGAAATGCCCTTGGCTAAATTTTATTTGTTTGCGATATGTTCAATTAAGTCCAAAGAATGGAGGGCGAAGTAACCCATTTTTTGCACTTTTAAATCAGGAGGGTAAATTCAGCCTCCAAAGTTGAGGCAGCTTCTCTATGTTCATTTATATTACGTCCATCTTACGCAAAGGTTAGGAGAGAGTTTATGCTTCAGCCAGAAAGGCACATCCTAAGTCTTTTTACGCACCTTAAGGAAAAAAAAAAAAAAAAAAATCTTGGTGGAAAGTCCTTGTCTCACATTTCAGAAAAGAAACTTATATGTCATGGTCTCCAAGACAGAGAAAGTTAGAATGTTTAGAGTGGTGTGTGAGCAAATGAATCAAGAGGCACTACCACCCAGGCCGCTCATTTGGGGAAGGGGTTGAGCCGGGAGGGTGAAGAGGGCCCTGGGGAGGTGTGGTGCACGGGTGAAGAGGATGGGGAGAGCATGCATGGGCTCAGTTCTCCTGTCTGCAAACGCCACAGCAACTCCTCATTGTTGCGGCTTAGGCGCTTCTTCTCTTTGCTCTCTTTCTCCATGTGCTCTTGAAGGTTGGCATTCTCTTCTGATAGCTGCCTGCAAGCCAGGGTGAGGAGGTCATAAAACTTAATAAAAACATATAACATAACATTTACTTATTAACGTTTGAGTTCATTAAGAGGATTTCGATACCCGGGATGCGATGAGTGAATAAACGGAGGTTTGAACGCAGGGTTGAAGATCTAGAATGAGAACCTCTACCGCAGCCTTAAGTATTAAACCTCTGACAGCAAGTTGCCATTTCATTCCAAATACATTAAAAAAGTAAAACATGTAAAGTATGCTGAAAAGGGTTTTTGTTCATGGTATTGGATTGTTGGACAAGTTCAAGACAGGAGCAGATACCTGGACAGGGCAAGGTTGTGGTCAATTCGAGCCTTGAGGTCCTCATTCTGTTGTTGTAAGACTTGGATTCGCTCCTCCAAAAAGACATTCTTTTGAGCCTGCTCAAAAATTTAAGCAGAAACGGAGCACAGTGTTAAATTGTTAAAACCAATACAGCTTTAGTTTTTTGAAAGTTGGCGCCAGCATAGACTGTCTGGATGAGAGTTATTGGTTTCATGGCTGCCGAGTTCTTCATTTAAACTTGTCTCGTTCAGGGAAGCAAGCAACGTGCAACAGCAAACACAATCCTACACTCTTAGTGAACATCACTTGTTAATTTCCAAGCTTCAGCTCCAAACTCTCCAGGTGACCCTGCATTTCAGCTCATACATGTGAAGGATGCTGATTCTACATTTGACCAAGGGGGCATGCTTGACTTCTGTCTTAAAGGCTTTCCTTTTGAGCCTACCATTTTCTCCAGTTCTGAGATCTTCTTTTCCTGCTCATGAATCTGCTGGTTCTTCATCTCCAGGACCTCCTTCAGACTCTTCAGGTCCTTCTCGATGTGCTGATAGGGGGCCAGGGCATCCTGCAAAAAATGAATGACATGGGCAAAGATGACCAAACTGACCACATCCCACCACAAACTGGGTTTCACTGAAATTGTTTTTATTCAGGTGAAACTTTCTAAAGTACATAACATGGTTTGAGTAAAAAAAAAAAAAGTTGACCCTGAAAACTGGCTTCTAGTCTTCTGTGTATGTCTTCACAGATCTGCCTATATGGTCAGTGTGTAAGTGACGCCTATGTAAATGCAAGTTTCCATGTGTTCCATGTGTACGTGTGCACATCCAGTGATCTTATCTGGACTTTATACTCCGAATTTGAATCTGCTGATTTGGTTGTCTAGCAGTTAAATGTCATCTAGTTGACAGTACCACAATCTGCTCATCAGTGCTCCTCCTCAGGGCCTCTTCAAAGCGCCTGGCCCGGTCTCGCAGGCTTCGATTCTGGAACATTAGAGTGTCCACCTGGTCCTGGTCCAGAAATATTAGCAAACAAAAGATCGAACCCTACAGCAGGTATAGCAAACAAGCTTTTCACACATACAAGGAGATCAGACTGATGTGCAGAAAGGAAATGGAAGATAATTCTGCCCATTTATTGTTACTGAGGTCTACAATTTCTGGACAGCTCTGCTACCTGCAGCGAAAGTCTCATTTTCTCAAAGTTCTCCTCCATTGCATTTTTCTGATGTTCATGGGTCAACTTCAGCTCTGCCAAAACGGAGAAGGAAGTATGATATACTGAGAAGCGTGTAAAGCCTTTTGCCCATCCCTTCTATGAAGAGCTGACAACATACTTTCCACACAGTCCAAATGACCCAACGGTACCCCATAAGTTCACGTGACACAGTCATTCTCAGAATCACTGTGGCTTGTGAAGGAGGGAGACAGAAAACACACATCGTATAGTGCAAGATCGTTCACAATGACATAACACACGGGTGCAGGAACCTTCACGCATATCCTACAGGACTCTTCACACCAAACATGGAAAATTATACACAGCTATGCCATGATAGCCCTAAAAAACAGTAAGGAGGCTTCTCTTGGAGCAAGAGACAGAAGTAGAGAGCTACCCCGATGCGCTTTCCTCAGACTACTTCTCCAGCCTACAAATTTGTGTCCTCTTGTCCCACTAACCAGCTGTCATCATCAAAATTTAAACCTTGGTAGCAGAACAGAGTTAAACAAAGACTTCTCTATCTGTGACCATATCATCAGAACACTTACCTTTCACTGCAGCTGCATGCTCCTCCTTTAGCCTCTCCAGAGTTTCTTTGTGACTCTTTTCCATTTCCTCCATGGCAACCTCATGGTTTATGGTCAGCTCCTCAATCTGTGGCAGACAAACACAGAGCACCTCAGCTATGTAGGTTCTGGCTTTAACATAGTAAGTTGTGTGCTACCCTGGACTTAGAAAACCCTTAAAAAGGGAAGGCCTGGCAATCTTCCCTCCATTGCAAGAAGACGACAATATGAGTACCTTTCATTTATATGGTCATAACTTCATCCCGTTTCCAGCTGCTCAGTTCATAGACTATATACTGATGTAAATCAGTTCTTCACAACTATCCCACACTCTGCCCTGCAGGGGAACGGCAGGCACCATAACTTGTCATCTTTGTGCCTCTCTTCACCTGGTCCTGCTGCTGGCTGTGCAACTTCTGCAGCTGCACTTGGTGCTCAGCATGTAGACGGTCCTTCTCAGCTATGTGCTGGACCCTCAGCCCCTCCTCCAGGGTTCCAAGCTCTGCCTCTTGTTGCTCCTGCAGTACACGTAGCTCGCGCTCAAAGCTCTGCTCCAAGGCCTCCTTCTCATGTTTCAGGTGCTCCCAGCGGGCTGTGCTGGACACTATGGACAGGCAGGGGCAGGACATAAGAGGCAACACAGAGATAAGGGGTAGAAGATTTAGGACCATGACCAAGGTGGCAGCAAACATCAGAAGCCAGTAAGTTGAGGGCCCAAGGAGAAGACGGATATTTTATGTTAAGACATAAGAGACAATTACTCAGATCAAAAGATGTAGAGGAAGACACACAAGAAGAGTAGAGTAGTGTAACTGTATGGTGGACAAGGGAGTAAATCATGGTGTTGGATGGAAGAGACGGGTAGCAAACTGGAGCAAGAATGAGGAACATCTGAGCAGGTTTAGAGATAAAAAGGAATGGAAGCACAAGGAGACAAAAGGGTTAGAAAGAGTATGTTTGTATTCTTGATGATTTTTCATACGAACACATCTCACCAGAACGACGGAGGATGAAAAACAAACGTTTTCCACCACCATTTACTGCCACTTGTAGTTCAGTGTTGTCAACTCTCTAAACCCCCATCGCTGCACATTAGTGACACAATAGCAGTATCGCTGGCATGACAGACAGCACTTACCATAAAAGCACTGATGTTTCCGCAGAAGCTTCCAGGACATCAAAATTTATGTATGTTACTTTGGAAGAGGAGCATGCAGTGGGAATCTATTTTTGTTTGTGGGCTTAAAGTTAGCATGGAAAGAAAAAATATTTTAATACACGCTGAAAACAGATGCCCGGGCACACATATGGCTGTTACTGTAAGACCCCCATTATTTGAAGCCAGCTGAATCGAGTCCCTGCTGGCAGCCATTCCCTGGTCCTCTGAGACACTATTCCCACTAACAGACACCGAGTGACCCAAGCCGACTGCTGACTCACCCACTTCATCTCTGATCCTCTCGAGTTCCAGGGAGAGCTCCTTCTCCTTCTGCACGCCACGGTCACTCTGTAACACAGACATGGAGTGTCAGGTGGTGGCATATATCACTAAAATGGTCTAGTCCAGTACTTGTCCAACAAACACCGAGCCATCTGACAACTATCTGACAAACACCTGGCTTGTCATGACCTTCCTTTGCTTGTTTGCGTGTTTCTCTTGTCCTGTTTTTTTTTTGTAAAACACCATTAACATGGACGTAACCCTATTTACACCAGCATTTGTAAATGTAATATATACAAGCCTCTCAGCCAAGGTCAACAAAGAACTCAGTGGAAGTTAGCTGAGGTCTTCACTGCAGCAGAAGCAGCCCCTCCTGACCACGAACATATGCTGTGTGACAATGCGGACACTGATTCTATCCTTCCCTTCTGACGTTGCCAACACGCAAAGTCCGTGTGTAGAGCAACGAATAACCGGATCAGGGCATGGTTATGCTCTGGTCACTTCCAGGCCATGACCTAAGGATGGTGAGTCCATGTGCACCACATGCGAGGGGTCAGGTTTGCTGGGAGGTCTCATCTGCGAGAAACCTCGTGTAGTTGATGCCAATTCTTTGCCCTTCTGCTCTCTTACTGCCCTCGGAGTCCATTCGGAGCCATTTCGGAATTATTTTTTTTTTTAAAAAGCAGGGTACACAGACTCCTTTAACTGTAGATGTAGCGTGTGACATGCCGTGCCATACATCTGGCCATCTGGCTCTATATGTGGGCTATAGAAAAAGATCTTTTCAATTAAAAAAAAACCACTAGTCCAGCACAGGCCAATACCACACACACACACACACACACACACACACACACACACACACACAGTACATCAATGTGTATGCATAATTACATAAAGAGATCAAACTTGATGTATGGAAATGCAGAAATCTGGGTGCCATCATATACACACAAAATAATATATATGCACATATAGTCAACCGTACATTCACGTGTAAATACCGTACATGGACGTGTACCTACATTTCAACACTAGCACACATATATGCACTGATAAGTCCTACACTCCCCAAACTGCAGACGGGTAGTCACACACAGTATTATGTAAGTCAACTGCAAAGGGGAAACAGACTCCGCAGCACTGCAGACAGATGGTCCCACTTCACTGAGCTTCCTTAAAAGGACGCAGGAACCCCACCCACAGACCGCCCAGATACACAAACACACACCCACATGTTCACAGGAACACGGCAAGAAGGACAAAGCAGCGCTGGTTCGACCGCATCCCGTTACCGTGGCATCCAGACAGGGCACAGAGCGAAAGCCCGCTGGGCAGCAGCACTGTCCCATGCTTGGGGTCTCGGTGGCTGGCCACAGGGCCGTCAGAGAGGGAAGAGAGGCAAGGAGAGGGATGGAGGGAGGGGAGAGAGAGAGAGAGAGAGAGAGAGAGAGAGAGAGAGAGAGAATTTGGCTGGACTTGGGCCTGGCTCACCCCCTCTGCAGGAGCATTCAGCACTTTGCTCAACTGGCACAATCTCTTCAGCCCCACCTGCTTTCTTGTAGCACCACCACTCCACTTCTCTCCGATATGTCTGCAGTCAGGCACACGTACACTGAAACGGCCCAGGTTACGGCTGGTAGTGTCATCCAATAGCAGAACCAATGTGAGACAGAGATGCAGAGTGGGGTGTGGAGGAGGGGGGCACTGAGGGACTGATGTGAAACAGTAGGTCATCGGAGAGAACTGTCCTTCCCTACAAGCCCCTGAGGGGTCAGTACTGACGTAAAAATATCTGTACCTTGGTTTGCACACGCGCACACAGAGAGGTGTCTCTCTTTTTTCTGCCAAATGGTTAAGTGGAAGGAATCCAGCATGCTGTATAACACGGGGGTTCTTTAAGCCTGTCCTCTGAGCACGAAACAAAAATCAATCACCTGCAGTTCATATCCCAGCTCTGAGTCATTCTCCCGGTTTAGAGGAACTGACTGATACTTCGGGACTGAGCTTGCAGTTGGAAGATGGCTCACTGTCAACCAGAGCGACTGCCTATGCAAGCAGGATGGCACCAGCCATGTCCGAGTGTCTTGGTGACCTACCGGGTACCAGCCAATTGTCATCCTACTAACAAACCCATGAAATCACCTTTATTCCTCTGAAATAAACAATACAACAAAATAAAGATGACAACCAGCTTATATCTGGGGACAATGACTTACAACTTATATGCAGATCACACATACAGCAGGACAACCAGGGAAGACTTCAAAGGTTTCAAAGGGTGAAATGACTGAAAAGGAACAGTTCCCAGCCCATGAACACCTAAGCAATTCATCAGTGTGCTGAAGGACCCCTAGATCATGTACCTTCATTCACTGGACAATATAAAGTGTAGGAGGTGGTTGGATTGTCTTGGCTCAGTTCCACTTTATACTGCGTAAAGTGAACGTTCCACACAATGTAGTCACAGGTGTCGGGTTTGAGTATTTCCCACTGAACTGCTGCTCTCCTGGGATTTTCACACACAGCCAGTCCCCAGAGTCGACACAGAATGGTGCAAAAGACCATCCAGTGAGCGGCAGTTCCCTCGATGACGGGAGAGGTCAGTGGAGAACGGCCAGACTGGTTCCGAGTTTACAGGAAGGCTACGGTAACTCAAATAACCAATCTTTTCAACAGCGGTGGCAGAAAAACACCTCTGAATGGATGGCACGTTCAACCTTGAGTCAAATGGGCAATAACAGAGGAAGACCCCATTCGTTTCCTCTCCTGTCAGACAAGAACAGGCAGCTGAGGCTACAGTGGGCATTGGCTCAACGAAACTGAACAGATGAAGATCAGAAAAAACGTCACCTGACTGATCAATCTCGATTGCTGCTGCGACACACAGATGGTGGGTCAAAATTTGCTATAAACGGCATGACCCAACCTGCCAACAGCTCAGGCTGGTGGTGCAATGGCGTGGGGCTATTTTCTTGGCACACAGCAGGCCCCCTAACACCAATCCAGCATTGTTTGAATGCCACAGCCTCTGTGCTGCTGACTGTGTGCGTCCTTTTCACAGCCACAATTCACCCATCATCCATCATCTAATGGCGACTTGTGCTACGATAATGTACCATGTCACAAAGTCATCTCAATCTGGTTCCATGAACATGAATCGAGATCAGTGAACTTCAATGGCCTCCACATTCACCAAACCTGAATCCAACAGAGCACCTCTGGGATGCTGTAGAGCAGCAGATTGGCAACATGTGCGGCTGACAAATCTGCAGGAATTACGTGAAGCAATCGTGTCAACATGGACCAGAATCTCAAAGGAATTTTTCCAGCACCTTGTCGAATTCATGCCACACGGAAATCAGGCTGTTCTGAGAGCAAAGGAGAGTCCTACCCAGTATTCGAATGGTGTTCCTAATAAAGTGGCTAGCGAGCGTATGAGGGCAAAAACACGATCGTGTCAGAGAGCGAGAGTCACCCCATGAAGAACTGGATCATAGTCATAATCGCTCAAACTACCTGAAAAACTGCATTACAAAATACACCTGCACCAAAACAAAAATTAATTTTCAATTATAAAGATATCAAAATACTGACAGAGGAGACTAAATGAATGGAAGGAACAAGGCTGACCGCCTTTGTTTGCAGAATAAAGCACCAAGGTGAACATGCACAGCTCCCAGTCCCTCAGCGCCTCACACTGCCGTGCACACAGGCAACCACGGCAACACCTCTGCGCACTTGGAAGGGCTTTAAGGGCAGAAGCCCTGACCAACAAAGCCTTTGAAGCACTACAAGTTCACCTGAATATAATTTCAAACTTTTATCTTGCCAGACTATAATCCTGAACCGTGTCATTAGCCTAGCATTTCATTCACATTCGTGAAATTTGTCGCAAGGAGAACAGATGAGCATCAGAGACAACACCAAAACATTTTCGTAGAATAAGCTAGAAGCTAACTTTTCCAGTCCTTTACTGCACCTGGGCAATTGAACAAAACACTGCAGCAACATGAAATAACACTCCCCAGTAATTTCTCTAGGGGCCCTACTTCTCTGAACAAACAGCAACCGAACAACTGAGGGCACTGAAAACGATGCTCTATGTAACACAGTGGAAAAGCTTTGCTAAGAATAACTCAGGCATTGCTTCTGGTGTTGGACATTCAGAGCGAAAGAAATCAAAACAACTCCAATGGGGACAATTATTCTCCTGTTAGAGACAAAGGGGGGGAGAGACTCAAACAGTTGTACTTTCAAAATGCAGCCAGCAGATGGCACTATCTTTCTTAGAGAAAGGCTTTGTGAAGCCCTCTCTGACAGGCCCATAAATACATTTTCTCCTACACGTTATTAGATGATCTTCCCAGGTCAGTGGCTCCAGCACATCCCACTGCAGGACACCAGCCATGGCATGTAGTAGAGCAACATTAGTCATCCAGGACCCTTAATCACCCACATTAAACCTGTATCTTCGCCCATTGTGACAGGTACACGGCTTAGTGGTTAGCGCAACCTTGCACGTGAAGGACTTTGGGTCATATCCCGTCTCCTGCTAAGTACCGTTGAGCAAGGTGCCTACACCGAAAGGCTACAGAAACAACGAACTTGTATAAAGGGGTAAATCACTGCAAGCAGCTGGATTGCTGTAAGTTGCTTTGAGAAAACGTGTCAGCTAAATAAATATGTGCAAATTTAAATACAAAAATGTAGCTGAATACTACAGTCCTAACTGCACGCTTGAGCATTTGCTCTACGGAACTGATCTATAAATGATTCTTTAATCCTGTTAAATACTAGAGTACTGCTATAGTAAATGGGTGTCTGTATTGCTCTGGTATTTGGTGTTATGCTCTTCTGGAATAAGGTGTGAAATCATTTCCTACACTGTATCTGTTCTGGCTGCTGTACCCAAATGACTGGTGACCACACTGTGGCAGTACCAGGGTGCCCCGTACCTTCAGACAGAAATGCTGGGTACTGACGGCGAGCGCCTCCAGGCACAGGGTGGTTTTCCTCAGCTCGGCCTGCAGGCCCAGCAGCCTTCGGGCCTGCTTCTGGCACTTTTCCTGTAGCTGCTGTGCTGCTGCATCTGGTCCTGGGTCGTGGCGGTCTGCAGGAGCTGCCGCCACCACCGCTCCCACCCCTGGCCCGGGGCTTTCAGCCTGTGTGGGGGGCCGCAATGCCGCCTGCTTTTGGCACGTTTGCACTGGGGCAGAATTGGGGTGAGGGGGTTATGAAGTGACAAGGATAGAATGAGTAGAAAAGACGGGAGAGGATACCTGAACAAAGCTAGCTTTCTTAAAACACGCAACGGAAACACCATCTCAGTCGACTTGCCCCCGCTGCACATGCTCAGGTACTGTACCCTTCCTTCCTCGCAGACTCAGCATCCTCAATAAACATCTCACTTACCAGCTTCTGAGAGAACAGAATGAGGCTGCCCCTCATTTCATAATTCATCCTACTGTGGCAACAGAAATACTTCCCAGCCTATTTAACACCTCCCAAGCAGAAAGCAGATAGACTATAGATTCAGAACTAGAGGTCCTCATGTCCCATCACGCGTCCCCCTGGGATTAACATGTTGGCCACAGAAGGATGACAAATTAAAGCTGGATGTTAAAACAACGCAACATCCCAGGTCTCCTCGCTCAAGTATTAGGAAACAAACTTGTTCGTCTCACGTTGACACAGCTGCTCACGTCGAGCCCGGCGCGAACACCTCGGGAAGCGACGGCCTTGGGGCCTAGTGGTACCTGTCCCCAGAGCCTCATGAGCAGCGCAGACATGTGTTGTTCTGCTCCAGCGATGAACCAATGAGCAGAGGCCCCTTTATTGCGCCCAGATAGGGGACAGCATGATGTATCAGCTTCATTACAACGAAGAGCGATGCGGGGGAGGGTGAGCCTCTGTGTTATTACACACCGCTCTGTCTGCGCTGTGCTGCACGGGAAGGGAAACGCTGACTTATCGGCGCTAATGATGAATTTCACCACAGGCTGTCCGCGTGCATTACGCCTTCGTTCTCTTTTGACGCAGCGGAGAGCAGAGGCGTCAGATAATATTTTAAGTGGGTGTCATTAAAGCATAATTGGAATAGAGCGTTCAGCCATCTCTTCTCACTAATGTTTGCTGAAAGTCCATCAATACCGGCAGAACGTTATGATCTTGTCTCATTACCCCTCCTCGCCCAAACCTCCGACCCCCAGGGCACAGCCAAATAACATTTCAACGCTAACTTTCAACTGTAGCAGAGGGCTACCCTCCCAACAGACTATGGAGGCGTCAGCTCAACAAGGTGAAGCACAGAGAAGGGAACAGGAACTGACTGTCGTTCTTAGAGGGCCAGATCTAAAAACACAAGCACCTGTAAAAATGTTTTTCCTTTGGGGGAGAGAAACTGAATAGTTAATGGGTTTTTCCATTTTTCTCTTCTTGGTGCTCTTAGAGCTGAGTGAAAATGCCATCGCATTCAACAGGCACCACTTGCTGAGTAATAACTCACCCTAGATTTAAACCCCCCTCCGGGTTTGCGTGACTCACAACCTTGAATGTTGTTCTCCACTCAGTTGTGAAGAGCGCCACGTCCAAACAAAGCCACTCAGCACACCATTTCAGAGCGTTGGCTTTGGGGAGGACACCTGGGGGCTGGGATAGTCACCTGAAGAGTGAGGAAACTCACCTGGAGATTGTGGCCTGGGGGACACCACTGCAAACCTCTTAGGGGAAGACAGTGCTGGCCTGGAAACTTCAGCATCCATCTGGATTTCCTTTCTGGAGGCTATCGCAGTGAAGAAACAATAAGTCACTCAGTCCGAGTTTTTAAAATCAGACTTAAAAATCAGTCACAGCAGACACAGGAGTCCCTCAATATCCAAACTCTATAACCAAATTTTTGTAATAACGGCTCTTGCACATTAAATATCGGCACGCGAACAGAAACTTTTGCTGTAATTAATTTTATCTGAATCTTCTCCACAAAAAAATCGAAACGCGAATTAAAAAAACAAATCCCGTATACTACAGTAACATGTACTGTAATAAAATAATACCATATGCATTGTGATAAACTGTACTGTGTTCTGCTATGAATTTAACCAAAACGCATCCATGTAGGTGTCTTATCAACTGTTTCCTAGCTTTTCTTTGTTCGACTGCGTTTGCCCTGCGTCACCACATTTACTGCGATTTAAGCTGCAGAATTCAGCTGGATGTGCGTTGGTCCTCAGCGGAGGAGGAGGAAGGATTTTTGGTTACCTGTGCTGGACAAGAAAACTTTCAAAGAAGTTTTTCAGCGTGCAGATGCAATGATCTCAGTTGTTGTGAGAAACAAAGAGGTGGACTCGACTGGTAACGCTTTATTCAACGTCTCATAAAACTGCATATACTACACCACGCGTTGTAAACATGCACATTAATTACAACATTAAGTGTTTTCTATCTCGGTAACTGGTGTTTATCATGCTGAAATTATGGGTTGAGGTACAGGTGTTTTGGTGATGGGCTGGAAGTGCATTATTATTTTCTTGTTCAGTTAAAAATAATGGGAAATGGACATTCGGTGTCGAAAATTTCAGTATCCAACGTGTTGCCAAGGAAGAATTAAGATTCCGATAGTGAGAACATAAACTCTTCATCGCTGTATCCTCACGTTTTCACAACAGTGTCTTTTTGATTATTCATTATAGAGGAACCCAACTACAGCATCTGCCAATGAGTATCAATGAGGATCAATGAAGCACAAAGCAGAATCATAGCAAAGCAGTGGTGCTGCTCAGCATGGACTTGTGTCCTTTGTTGAAACAAAAGCCACTGTGTGTTTTTAGGTTAACCACACCCACACGGCTCAGCCAATCCATATGTACTACGCTGGTCATTAAGCTTTCTGCTGTGCCTCCACATAACTTGACGTGAGAGTCAACTTCCATCAGACTTCACCATGAGTGAAAGGAACAACGCAAGTGTTCCCTTGTTGTGATGTGACCAGCTTGCAGCAGTGATTCCAGGCAGTCCCACTTGACCTTGATCCTAAGACCACCATCAATCCACCTCCTACTGCCTAATGTGGGCTGTGGTCATGTTGTCTCAGACAAAGTTCAGCAGGTGGTCAGCTGGGAGAGGAAATGTGACCAAGCAGCTCAGATTCAAATGCCAGCTGTTGTGTTCTTCTAACAAGGCAGCGTAAGGTCTACTAATAGGAAGACCATAAAGGGGCTAGAGTTGAAATGGGTTGTATGAAAAGGGGAGGGGGGGGGGGAGTACTGTCAGGACCAAAGTGGTAGAGTGGCTCTATGAAGCAGAGCTAAAGACCAAGACATCACACAGCCTATGCTTCCTCCAGGACCAGAAGTCTGACATTACTGGAAATAGGTCCACCCTATATCCATCCTCAGTTGATCATAATGTGACAGTGTCAGGTGTTGACAAACACTTTGGTACCCCTCCACTCTATTTTCCTCTGCAGCTCCTCAGATATGTGCCTGGCTGTCACATCATTCAGCCATTTCGGCTGTGATAACTGCAAGCTGACAGTCCGTCTGTCACTTCAATTTAGTCAACCTTAAGGGTGACGAGAATTTTGGGTTTTTTCATCCATCAAGTCTGAACAAGCTGGATTTGGCTACACACCAATTTTATTTTATTTTACACATATGTATTTCACTGGATACGATCTTTCTAACAAGGACTTCCCCCCCAGATTCTGAGAAATTCGAAAGGTCGTATTTTAGTCGGCCACAATCAACTGTGTGGCTAGTAACAAACTAACCTGGCAGAGGTTTGTATTTCCATCTTGATGCCACATAAAGGGTTCTGCTCACAGTGCTGACTAGATGTAGGACACTAAGGTCATTGTAAAGGTCAAGTCATGCATAAGCATGTATTTTTAATGTCCCAAATGTGATACAAATATTTGGAGAGCAACCTAGCAGAGACAGACTACAGACTAAAGAACTATAGTTACATGGAGACGGTCCCCCTCAAAGAATGGAAGTATTTGGTATGGGCTCACTTCTGACACTTGTGATACTGTGAGTCTCTCATCAAACTCTTTCTTTGCTTTCTAGCAGTATGCAGCAAAGCCCAAACCTTCAAGCAGATGTAAACACGGAAAAAAAATAAACAAAAAAGTTTTACTACGTTACTGTTGCGATTACACTCGAACATACAAATGAGATAAAATAAGAAGGGGAGGAGGCACTCTAAATGGGACACCCACCAACTGGAGAGCTGCGGGGAGGGGGCAACAGCAAGCGACGGGCAGGGACAGGGGTGTTGGGAGGCTGAGGGCTGCTCCGGCTCGGGACCCTGGGTGTCTCATTTGGAGAGGTGTTGGTCTTGTGAGGAGGCGGAGTGTTGTCACCGCTGGGACCTGCAGAGGGTGGCGTAGGCTATGACAAATGCAAACTCCCATACTTAGTGCACAGCTGGTCCTGGTGTCCTCAGCTATTCACCCCATCTTCGTCTACTTTCAGTCTACTGCAGTAGGGGTCCTTGGAAAAAGGTTGGAAAAGGTTATCATCTCGAGTGATAAATAACATCTGGAACCTGCAAATCATCATTACATTTTATATCACTGCTCCATTCATCTGTAGCTGGCCGGTGAGGTTCTGCTAAATCAGACTAAGTTGGCCAAAGAAACCTGGCATTGCTGTATCAGATCTCTTGAGTTGAATGTTAGCAAGAATAAAAATTCTCATCTCAAATTTACAGGGGGGGAAAAAAAAAGCTGTAGGAAGGATTACGCATATTTATATATGTTCCAGGTTTCTAAACATGGAAAAACACCGTCATCCCACATTTTCTGCCCGTCTGGCATATAATGTCTATATTAAGATCCTACATCCTTGGTTTGCAGTCAAGTGAAATGGAAACAAAACTTCTGTTGCCATTTGTTCCAGCAACCTTGAATTACTGAAGTGATTCTCAGCATCAAAATCAATGAAGCACATGTTGTCACAGTGAGGCCGAGATTTAGAAAAGCAGGGGCCTACAGATCAAACTGGCTGAAAGAACTGAAACTTTTTTTTTTTTAGCTTAAGATCTGCACAGATTTACTGGCGTGAGAACAGAGAGGTCAGACCACAGAGAAGATTAACAACTGGCATGTAAAAAAACCTCACAGTGCATAAACAAAGGTGAGCAGTCAAAAACAATACTCAAGTAAAAGTTACTTTAACAAAATTTACTCGAGTAAAAGCAGTTGTATAACAGTAAAAAAGTTTCAGGTCAAAAAACTACTCTGTATCAAGCTAACAGGGTTTCTTAATGTTATAAACCACCAACCTTGATTTACAGATTTCACTTTTTTATATCTATATATGTGTGTGTGTTTATATATATTATATATGTGGAATATATAAATATAAATTCACATTTAATTTATTGAAAAAATAAAAGCAATATTTTTTCAATAAATTAAATCTGCTCTGCAAGTACAAGTTGGTATTGTGAAATAGGCTCATTAAATAAAAAACAAAACATAGAAAATCCAATTTTTTCACAGTCACAATCATGTACACACTGAACTGCACTGTTCACAAAAGTAGATTCACGCAACACGAAAATAAATGTCCAGAAAAGAAACCTTCTGAATGAAAACACAAGCACTGTTGACTAAACAGCGTTCGCATGTGACTGTATCTTTCTGCAAAACACAACACACAAGAACATCTTACTGATGACAAATCTCACTGATAAAATCTGAGGTTTTCATGTTGAAAACAATGGCGTCTGGAACAATGGATTCAGGTCATCAGAGAGTTAATCTCAGGCCACCAGTTGAAAGCAATGAAGGGTTAACCGTTCACTTAGCAGTCAGAATCTAGCGCACGTATAAAGGGTTACGAGGAATTTTATTAGTGATTTGTTTCACCAAAATGGACCCAAGACATATGGAAACAAGAGGCAGAAGAAGAAATAACACCTCGTATGAGATCCGGGTTTGTCCGTGGGTAGACTGTGCAAAGCTGACCAGAGAGTCAAGTCAAAGTTGAGCTGCTTCAACGTAGCCTCCATTATTTAGGCATTCGGAAATGAAAATCGGTAAGCAAAGCTGACTGTATCTTCCAGATTATCTCAGTAATGTTCTGTATAGTGTACACTCCACGAAGTAAAACTATTCTAGAGAATTTGTTATCTTTTTTTGCAGAATTAAATGGCATCATCTAGGTAGTGGTAGATGACCCTTTACTTCTGAACAAGAAGCTAGCATAGCCAACATCAGTACTTTAGACTTAGGGGAAATACAAAGATAAATTACTGAGGACAATATTATATTCAGCGGAATTGAGCAGGTCAGTTTGACAACCATTGACCAGAGGCAGAGAATGAGGATGAAACAAGTCTATTGAATCCATTTGAAAGGAAGAGTGAAGAGTCAGAAATTCTCTGAACTTGACTCCTGCAAAACCCCATGAAAATATTCATATATTGCTGAGGTTCGGGTTAACCTGACAAAGGTGAGGAGACAGGGAAGAAATGTCATTGGGCAATTGCGCAAACCCCTGGTCAGCATTGGGCAAATGTTGCCATGTTCGAAGCCCTCCACCATCATGCCCTTCTTAGGCCCTGTAACACAGCCCACCTCATCACTCACATCCTTCACAGTCTACGTGAACAATGTGCTTCAGCAGCCAAGGTGGCCAGAGCAGCTCAAACATGCTGCAATCTGGGACAATGTCCACAACTGGTTTGATGATAACCCCCAGGTTTTTAATACTAGGTTAACAGAAGAAGGTACAGAAGAGGAGACATCCATCATGGATCTGAATGGTCATAGCATGTGTTAACTGTATCAAGGGAGAAATGGCTAAATTTGTAAAAATAATTAGTCCAATTAAGTGCTTAAAAAACCATACATATCTCAGCCTTTCAATAGCGAAACTGGACATCCCTGAGGAGCGCCGACCATTGGAGAGTCCAGAAATAAATCTGAACTGCCTTCCCCTTTCCCCAAGAAACTAAAAGGTTTCCATAAGCAATCGCTTCTCACTAAGTTGAAGCCGAAGGAGGTATCTTTTCTCTTGATTTGTCAGTTGTGCACTTTTCCACAGCGGCTGAACGGTTTTAAATCAAATACAGCAGAGCTCATAGCTAAGAATCTGCCCACACTAAAATTGTGCAGAAGCTGAAATGGAGATCCACCTACGAGCAGCTGAAAGAAAAATGACTGTTATTAGGAAAAAAAAAAAAAAAAAAAAAGTTGTGTTTGTTTGGGGCTTCAAACTAAAAGCAAAAAAAAAAAAAAAAAAGTCATAAACAGTGAACCTGGAGCCTTCGACAAAGACATTGGAAAGCGAGTGAAAGTGCATCACTGGTTACTGCGGAACAAAGAAGGTTCCTATTGGTCCATGGAAAAAACACCTAATTTCAGACCCCCTGCTGTGAGCACCGTCTGAAACTAGGTTAGCCCTTCCGTGCCTTAAACTCTGCAGACATTTGCAGTAATTCTTTGCTGCCGAGCCTTCATTCAGGACAGGCTAAATCTGATTATACAAAATTGCACAAAGTTTTTGGTAGAACATTTGTATTGCAGCCATTTACATAATGCCTTAATATTCCCTGGTAATGATATAGGATCATAGGGTTACATGTTTATTGCTACTATATCAGTGTTGCGCACTAACGTATGGGTGGAGGACAACCATAACACATTGTAGGACAGACAATTTGCTACAGAATCTGTCTTATTAAGACTAGTCCACCGCTGGATATAGAACTTGGAGCAGACCAGAGGGACACTGAGGTTGTGGCAAATTGATCATAATGCTGGTTTTCAGACAGAATGCGCCGCAAGGAATGAAACAGGGCCAGGGTTGACAGCATGACAGCCAAATGTTTGTAAGATGTTTCTAAGAGCTGTAGCTTGGACCCCCTTGCTGACAGGGTGCAAGAGGATTAAAGCTACTTTCAATGTCCTTCAGGTCACCATTGCAAGTATAAAGTACCGTTATATTATGGCTGTTATGGAGGTTCAACTAAACTTGATTTCTTGGTGTGCTTTAATACACTTCAACATCCCTGCCTTCACCTAAACTACTTTGGTAAAAATCCAGTTATTGCACATAAATCAGTTAAAGTGGAATACTGTGCATGAATCCCCGCATTAGTATTCGCTATTCACTTTGCTTCCACAGATTCATAAAACCGACATAAATGAAGTACAGCCCTTTAATTCCTTTCTCTCTCTTGTAATTACAAACTCAATTAAATTTGATCCAAATTTTTTGACCTGGACTGAACTAAGAAGTCTTCCCAACTGTATACAGTAGAGGACAGATGAAACAAGGGCTTCTTCGAGGAACGTTGATTTAGATGCAGGAAGAATATCAAGCCCAACAGTCACTGTGTACAACAAACCCCGGACGACAGCATGGATGTAGGATTATTAAGCCATGCAGGGTAGTTTGCCCTGGGATATGACATGTAGAGTGGGGACGGAGGGAGGCGGGGGGCGTCGTATAATCAAAAGGAGATGCAATGAACAACAACAGAGCAAGAGGAAGATACGTACTGGGTTTAAAATTTTAAAGCTGCAAGGTAAACTGCAGGATGCGTCGCCCTCGGGGTGCTGGGTGTATTGGCCACCTTTGTTTGAACACCAGAGGTGCAAAGCACAAAGCAGGATCCAGAAGCACCAGTCACATGTGTTCAAGAGGAGGGAAAAGTACAAAGAAAGTAGAGACCGGCAAAAAGGATGAGGTAAGGGACTACCTGCAGCGTGCTGCTCTTGGCACTTTACGAAACGGAACTGGCACACGCAGGCATTCTGTTGCTTCAGTTCATTTTAAAGCTTTGCAGTTATTTAAAACATCTATTTTATTAACAAGCAACTAGAGTTGCTGCAAAAAACACAAGGACTTATAATACAAAGACTCCAGCTTTAAGACGCAGGACAGGCCTCACTGTAAACTGCAGATTAAGAGAGAGTAATAACCAGCTACTAGTCGCAATTACCAAAGCAGTCAACTACAAATATTTACAAGGTACCTGTTGAGGAGTAACAAAAGAGTGGAAAACTTAATCTGAGACAGATTTTGGAAACAGCTTGAGCCCAAGTCTAATGCAGTGCTCTAGACTCCCTCAAATACCCCCAGGGAGTGTATTCTGCCCCACTGACTGTTTTCAGTATATATGGAACCACCTGGGGCCTGATGAACAGATGGTCTAAAGTTGTATACATGTTGGTTTGTCCAAGTCAGATGTACCAAAACATTGTTGGAGGTTGCCTTCAAGTGGGTCATGTTTTCCTCTCTTTTCTGTCTATCTCCTGTTCTCCCTCACCTGCAGAATTTCTTTCTTCTCAGACTGCCCTAGACTTGAGAAGTACATTCCCGGTGAGCCTTCTGACCACCACGGCACCAGCTCTTACAATGACAGCTTATAGCAGGAGTATTTAAAAGAGAAATGAACAGTTATGTGGCCACGAAGGTCTGGATGCTAGTTTTTTCCCCATTTCCTACTGTGTCTATTAACCACTCTGTGACCCTAACTTTTTTCTCCAAGTTCTAGTACTACGTGCTCCTCCCCCACATTTAAAGAACCTATATAAGAAGGGTTACGATAGATATATAGGAAGGGATACGGAAAAGACAGCTGTCCAAAGAGACTGTGGTGTGGACTCATTTTGTATACACACACACACACACGTTTTGGGAGAGATGTCACACAGGGGCGATGCAGAGCTACAGCAAAGCAAAAGAAACCTCAGCATTTTGGAGGCAGAGCCTGACTCAGCATTATGAGCACACCAATGTGCAGAGGTTAAATTCATCATATTTTTACCAATACTCATTCAGACTGAGGGACAGTACCCTTGCACTATTAGAATTGCTTATGTGTATAATGGTACAAAGGTAGGGCCCTTGTTGAGTCATGAACCAACAATCTTTGTTTCACTAGTCCAAATCCTTAACCGCAGAATTGCATTCTCATAATTTACAGTCAACAGCTTAATGCTGAAAGAATATGAAGAGATGTAATAAAATATGGAGTCAATGCTGTCATACGCCGTTAAGCTTTCTATGGGTGGAAGGTTAAGACTGAGGGATTACACTATGTCCTCAACTTATGAGCACAACTGAGACCACCAATCTGTTCATAACTCGCTTTGTTTGTAAATTCAACCAATATGTCACAGTCAATAAATATGTAATAATACCAATATCCCGTGATTCACTCCCAGGTCAGGTTCTGACCCTCAGATACAGCTATAATGAATTAAATACAACTTTTTATCAACTACTCTTCTTCATCGTATTCCAGATACTTGCTAAAAGTGTTCAAGGGAGGGTACATCTTTAACGGGACTTCATTGCAAAACTTTTATTTTAGTATTTTTATTCATTTGTAACATTAAAATTAAGTCTGCTGGGAGAAGACATATGATCTTTTGCTGATGTCTAGGGAGATCTGTTCATTCAACTTTGAGCTTCTGTCTTGAGACCAGACTGTGGATAACGCACATCTTCAAAAAAAGTAAAATCCCCATCACGTTCTGCTTAACTTCTGCTCTCACCGAACTCAGTGCTGAATATGAGCTAATGTCTGGTTGATGGATCTGAAGGACATGCGAGTGTGTTCTGAGAATACATGCCGCCTAAGCAAATTGAAACTGCTACACGTTTTTGGCGCAGAGGTGGTGTTGATATATACGTGAAAGTGCAGGAGAAAACACATAATGGCAAACACACAAAACTTCCGGAGGATTCCAAATATCCTCAACTGAGCTGTTCTGGTCTGGCTATGATCTTAGAACAACTTGTAGGATTTGTACCATGCCTAGACTTGATACTGCACGAAGAGAGAGAGAGAGAGAGAGAGACACACACACACACAAAAATAAGTACTAAATATTTTATGTAAGACAGTGAACACAAAAGACAGAAAATTTAGAGTGAGAAACGCTGAATCATACATTTATACAGGAACATACACATAATACATTCTTACAGGCAGACCCACTTACATGGTCACATTATTTTAATACACATCAGAGAACATGTTGCCATTGCAAAGTTTATTTTTTTCTTCTCGAATCACTGCACAACTATTAAAAAAAAAACCTATTTTTATCATTCACATTGTGCTGCACCACTGTAAATCTTCCAAAAAACATGCAAGAAACAGTGGACTAGAGGCAAGACTTTTTTGCAGGAAGAAAATGTCTGAAAAAGCCACTTCTTTGATGGAGGCACAAGAACATATTATTAATCCACGAAAGTCAATACTCGTGTTCTGACCACGAGGGCCCATCAAACGTAAGGTTACCTCCCTGGGGTGTATGAAACCCATTAATCATGCAGCTTACAAAACCGACACCACAACTTCCACTGGGACTCTCTGCTGTGAAGCATTCAGGAGGGCCAGAATGCTATCAACTTGCCCACATTCTAGTTCGCTCCATCAGCAACAGCCAGACCCGCGTCTATTTTTCTGCCCTCGTATCGGACTACTGACCAACGAACACCACTTTTCGTGGTAGCGGGTGTGACAGGAGTGCTGGACAGAGGCGCCACGGATATTATTACTGGCAGCAGGAGCACTGAGAGGGTGCAAGCCCAATGCAAATGACTGTCGTGCGACGGGAAGCGAGAGCTGACCCCCAGAGTGAGGAAAGCAGCCAGCCTGCCATGATGACTGACAGTTCCAGCTGGACGCACAGCTGCCAGGCTCCTTCAATGCAGAACCGTGTCTGTGAGCTGCACGCAGCAAGGGCCTGTCTACGGAAATGGATCTCTGCGTTTCCCTAACTGTGCCCTTCTACTACAGCTTCACGTGGAGCACTGTCCCACCAGAAAGGAAGCTGAGTGATTTGTTAAGGTCAAGAGATGCTGATGTCCCCTAATTTGCTGAAGTAAGAGCCGTATGCAGTGAAGAGGCTGAGTCAGTGAACAGCCTCCCTCACAGCAGCACTTCATGGGCTGTGCAATAAAAAATGTTCACCAAAAAAAAAAAAAAAAAAAAAAAAAAAAAA
>UFQX01000225.1:373886-390068 GCA_900497675.1 Arapaima gigas
AAAAAAAAAAAAAAAAAAAAAAAAAAAAAAAAATGCATAATGCACTCTCTTCCCCTTAAAATTCTTTTTGTGGAAGTGATAGACACTCCTTATTCCTGTACAAGAGAGCACGGATCTGCTGCTGAAAAAGAACATGCGCAAAAGACCCCGTGTTCGGTCTCCAGAACCTCCCCAGCACGATGCTTCAAACCCAGGCCATGTGAGGGAATTAGTGGCCACCTGCCTAGGGAGATAAAGCCCCTCCCTGCTCCCGCAGGCCCAGGGGGAGACTGTGTAATGCATTTGGGGAGAAAATGCTCCACTGCAGGGGAAATATCCCCTCCCAGTCAGGTTCTCAATGCACACAGAGCTTGAATCCTGAGTCCATGATCAGTTCTGCTCTTCTCCACCCCAACCCAGCCCTCCTTTTCCCCCATTCAGCCACCAAATCCCCCTCACAGCCCTCTCAATTTGGGTCTTCAATGAAATTGAGGCCAGCTTTCTTCTCTGATAAGGTTGTGATCATTAAAGATAAATGCCCCCCAGCACTGTGTGCCTCTTTTAAGCTTCATCTGGCTGGTGAAGAAAAGATGAGAGTCTAATAAACATTTGATCTGGGGACATGTGTTAGTGCTGCCTGCTCCATTGAGGTGTCATCATTTAGTTTCATCTGTCTGGAAGACTAAAGGAAACTTGGATTTGAGCTTGAGAAGCAACGGCAGGAAAGTGGTACAAATCCAGAAAATAATGTTCATTCTCGGTCTTTCAGTTTGAACAATGTGTTCATTAGACATATATGCCGGTTTACATTTATGGACGCATTGTGCTGACTGAATACTTTCTACGAATTGGATGTCAAAAAATGACTGGGGAACAAGTAAAATATTATGGATTCCTACATCAAATTCTTTAGACTGAAGTCAATACTTGCAATAAGAAAGAACCATTTGTTCTAACAATTGAAGAAAAAAATGAAGTTTAATGATGAATAATAAATGTATTTAAACTACAACAGTCCAAATAGTTACGAGAACTAAAAAAAAAAACAAAAAAAAAAAACAAACAAAAAAAAAACAACAACCTGACAATATTAGAAAAACAATATTGGTTCTTTTCTAATATTTATCTTAATTTTTTCATGAATTGGCACAGGCCATATCATCAAGGGAAAAGTGAGATGTGCCATTTTCTCCAGCTATGTGTTAAAAACTAGCCATCAGATTCTTCATATAGGCTCAAAAACAGCTAGCACAGCTTTGTGGAACACTAGATAACAATCAGTAATGCCTTACTATAAGTTAAAGAGCAGTTTGGTTCCCTGCTGGTGACAAGCAAGCTGCCTTCTGTAATGCAAGAAACTGGAGCTTATAAGCCCACCTACAGGCTGAGCCCCTTATTGGCACATCTATGCTGTACTCCCTCACATTGCCTAAGCCGTCCTCTTGTACCAGGACCCAGGGAGAGCAGCTACGGACATATTCTCATCCAACCTCACCCCCCAAAACAGAGCCAGAGGTGAAGAAAGCAGTCGAAAAACTGCCTGGGACACTGGTACACATGGGACCACCAGGACATGGTGGACATGGACACGGACCTTGAAACACTTTGAGCTGAATTACAGTCAATCGATCTTCAAAGATGAACGACAGCCACTCATTCATATTCACATTAGACTGTGTGATAGGACCTGGAAACTGTAGATTTGCAAAAAGTCATCCTCCAACACTGAGCATTAGGGTGTAATGGGGTTCTGCACTGGCTGCAACACAACTCAGTCACTGAGCACAGGAGGTGTCTGCTGCCAGAGGGATAAACTGACGGTACTTAAATGTTAATTGCTTCACACTTCAAAGACTCTAGGTGCCTGGGGGCAAACTATGAACACGATTAATGCATATTCATTAGTAGGAGTTATGCGGGTGTGTAACCCAATAATAGCACGGAGATGTTTGCATTCACCCCAGCGAAAGAGAACTAAGTGTATATGTGTGCGTGGGTGTGGGCGTGGGTGGTGTGCGCTTTGGGCCAGGACGGGGCGGCAACAGACAAGCACCCCCCCTCAGTGACATCAGTCACGAAGGGTACGTTGACATGTTCCTCCTAATTTCCAGTCGAAACGAGAGTCTACAGTTCTTTGTTTGACGTTTGTGCAAGGTGAAGGAACACGCAGGTTCATTGCTTGCCTGCTAGGCTCATTGGAATGATCTATTCAATTACAGGTCTCTAATCTCCTGGAGGGGCTGCAGTTGGCCAGATTAATCAGAGACTATATACTCATAATTCTTTCACCTCCTGCTTCTCTCTGAAGCCTCAGGATCTCATAAAACCAATTTAATCTCCAACACCATACTTGATTATTTCCTCTGCGAGCCCCTTTGGAATCCTCTGCAGCAAAAACGTTTGTACAGCACTTCAAATATTAAATGCTACAACATACGATTTCCAGAAAAACGCATTGCTTGAACCAATGCGCTTTGTTTCACCTAATTAGCACTTAAAATCAAACAAATCGGTAAATTAAAATTTGAGATATTCACTCACCTGAGGTGTCCTGGTAATGGTGGGACACTGGGGGGACTGACTGTACAGGGTGGCTGAAGGCCAAGGCTGACTTTTGACCAGCCAGGAGCATCCGATTCTTAGCAGATGGGAACCTGTTGACGGCCCCCAGGCCCAGTTGAGGCCTTAGGGTCCTGGGGGCCCGGAAAACACCGGCAGCTTCATGGGAACCAAAATGAGAAACTGCAGAGTCTTCACAACCAGGGCCTCTGAAGCTGACTGCACTTTGGCCCACCTTAAAAGAAAAGGCAAGATCCTATCAAGTGTTAGTTATGAGAACATCAATGAACCACTAAACAATAATGTCCAAGGGAAGGTCCTTGACAAAGTCCTTTAGCATGTAGGGAAGAAGCACATCAATTAAAATTGTACTTTTAACAGAACTATAGTTTGCACAGGAAAATAATTTTGTCAGAAATGAATCCGTTCTGTACACACCAGACGAAAAGTGTTAAACAGCCACACAAACTATTCAGTTTTGTTGACTCACCTCCGGCAGGTATTTCTCCGCAAGTTCACCGTAGAAGGTATCCGTTTTCCCAGAGAGTTTGGTTGACAGAATGGTGTGGCTTGCTGGTCTGGTCCCAGATACCACAACACCCGGTGAGAAGACATTTGCTTTCTGCATTTCCTGACGATACTTGTCATAAAGCAAGTTGGAGGCACTGAGCACTGGAGAGGCTTTGGGATCTACACCAGTTTTGGGGTCCTTGGTGGTAGGGGAACTGGTGCAAGCAGAGAGCCTAGAAGGGAGGGTGGAGACTTGATATGGAGTATCCAACACTTGGGGCTTTATCTGAGGACTTTTGCGGATGTACGTGATGATCTTGGGACGTACGTTTTTTGGCTTGGGAGGGAAACTGGAGGAAGGGGACATCTCATTCTTGCTTTCTGGCTCCAACTTCTCCACTGTCCTAGAAGGATTTTGAAGGATTGGTTTTGGGATTCCACTACTCACGGCCACCTTTAGGGGTGTTCTTAGTCCACCAGTGTACCCCTGGAAACCGTTCATAGTTTCCTGATTGGAGGTGTGACAGCTAGTGGCCTTACTTGGTGAAGATGGAATTTTTCTTTTTGGAGATCCCATAGTCTTCAAGGATGGTGGAGTTACTGCCCGTGCATGACTCCTACACGGCTGAGTGAGTGGAGCCCTCCTTTCCAGGGCGGATGGGTTTACACCACAGTCGTGTTTGGTCAGTCCTTGCTTCTGAAGTGCTTTGGCCTCTTCTGCTGCACTGTGTTTGGTCTCCTCGTGACACGTGCTGAGCGGCTGGTAATTACCATTTTGTTCTAGCTTTGCGTCCTCTTGAAAGAGTCTGCCGTTCACCTTGTCACTGGGCCTGCTGACAGATGTTTCAATACACGATGAACTGCAGAGGTATGACTGACCTTCTACACCATCCCTTTCTGTGTTCGGCTTTCCACCAGTTTCACTGCAGGGTACCGGACTGAACAGTTGGCTGGAAAGGAGCCTTTCAGCGCTGTTTCTGCCAGAGGATACAAAGTTTACTGACCTGCAGGTCATTTTATAACCGGCTGTTTCTCCGCCTTCACTTTGAAAATCACGTTGTACATCTCCTCTCATATCTGTTTTCTTCTGCTGAAATTTACCTTCACCATTTGTAACTTCTCCAGATCCCTCTTCTGGAGTGCCTTTTCTTGCTTGTTCAGGTTGTGCTTCTTGGGAGGATCCCTGAGGCAGAGTGGCAGAGTTCATGTTCAAATCCACGCTGCTGGACTGAATTAAATTGCTTTCAGAAGAAACAAAATGACAACAGCTCTCTTGATGTAGGCTCTTGTTTTCTGCTGAGGTAGTGTTGGTTTGCCGTGAAGCCTGGCCGATGCCCTCTGTCGTAGCCATGCATGGCTCAGATGGAATGTTCTGGGATTCACTGGCTCTTACTTGGCTTTCGTCTTCCTTATATGTAGCATTATCATCTTCCTTTATAGTTTGTGGCTCCAGAAGTGCATTGTTTCCTGACCTGGTTGTTCCTTTTCTTTCACGCTTCTCTTCTTCCTCTACCAGGAAGGCCTTGAGCTCCTGGCATTCCAACAATTCAAACTCCTCAAGATCTGGGTCTATGCACTGGGTATCTGCTCCCCAGATTATTATCTTGTCTTGCTCATCGTTCTGGGATACCAGCGGAGGTGGCGTACCTGCATCACCAGTGACACCCTTGTCCTCTGCATGAATAGCATTGGCATTAGTATCACCCTGAGATACAAACAGTGTCTGTTTGTTGTTGTTTTTGACCTCCCTTCCTTGGTTGTCCCTATATCCAGAGGTGAAAGGGCCACTGGGATTGCCTGGTAAACTCATACTGTTCAGCAGTGCGTTCAGCACAGGCAAATCTTGCAGCTGTTAAATAGATGCAGAATTTTTCCTTCTACTATTTGGCTGCAGCTGCTTTGCAACAGAAACTCACCTGTGTCGAAGGTCATATTTTCACCCGACCTTTACCGAAGCTCACAGAAAACCCTTCACTTAACTTCACTCTTGGACTCGCTTCACACAGATGAAATCCAGGGACTTAAGAAAATTAAGGTCCGGTTTTCCCTGTTTTCCATGAGTAGTCAGTGTGCCAGTTCAACCTGCAACAAAGAACAGACACACAACTCAGCTGAGGGTATTGGTGAATTACACCGAGTTATTATTATTTTTTACTCCAGTTTCAGAGAGCACAGCAAATGTAACATAAAATGCATCTTCACTCTACAATTCTCTATACTTAGGACATGTGTGGTTTTTCCCAGGTTATCGAATCAACTGTTTTTGATCCTTAACAGCTTGAGCCTCCCTCTGTTAATTGTTTATCTGTACAGGAACTTAGAAGGTCAGAGGTTAAACTATCACTACCGTTATGCTAGAGCTATTCTGACAAACGGAACATTTGGGAGGAAAGGAATTTGTTATCCCCGACTCCTTGTCTGTGGAAGCATGAAACTAGGTACGGCGGAGGGTTAAGGGGTGACTGTTTCCCATGGAATCAATCTTTACAAACAAAAAGTCACGTCTGCATTCTGAGGGTCTGCTGTTCCGAACAAAGATAACAGGGCTTTTTCCAACAAAGGAAGAAAGGTTATACGGGAGACACCTGAACCATTTTTACCATTTTGCCCACCCTTGTGAACGTTTTTTCTCGACAAGCACTTCCGATTTGCTCGTTTCATCACAGCAGTGCTTGTCGAGATGGATTTCTGTGTCACACTCTAATTCAATCTCCTCAACCGTGTCCAACCATTTTTAAGAACCTCTTTAAGAAGGGCTTTTGTTCCCTGGATAAAAAACCCCCACACAGCGGCACATTTTGCTTTCTGCCTTACCTCTTTGATTTGTTTTCCGTTTCTGTTATCAATCTCATGTGAAATGTGACCGTTTGCACGAACATTTATAACTGAAATTATCGCTCTACTTAACAACGCCCTAATTTCCATTTTCAATTTTGCAAAAGTGAGGCCGCAAAAAGACATTCAAAGGGTTTCACACATTTCCAAACCTTCAGATGGGCCTGAAACGGAATAGTCTCTCATTTCAAGAAAGCTGCAGCTTACGTCTTTCTAGCGGACGGCAATGCAGCCTTGTTCAGTAATTAAATTTTCAATTCCCGAGAGCAATAAACCAGGAATAGGAGCAAGCAATTACCAAAAACTAAGATTGTTGTGCAGTAAATTAAGGGGAAAATAAAACATTGGATGCTATGACGTGTCTAAATGTGTCATCTCCCTCTGGACATAGAGGGGGAATATAGGAGAGCTGGGAAAACAGAGGAAGAAAAGGAAACAATATTTTGTAATTAACTCTCCCCCAAGCGGCTCATATAGCACCAGAGAAGACGAGAGGAAAGACTGGGAAAAGAAGCCAGGAAAATATCCCAAAGAGGTTCGACACAATCCTACCATTAAAACACAAAATTACGGTGTCCATCCATCAGTGAAAGCCGAGATGGAATTTAAACAAAGGTATGAATTTAATTTAGCCGAAGGAACCGGCATGTGTCTTCAATAACTGCTTCAAGGGAGATTTCAGGAAGCAAAGATGTATTGTGATTTTGTTCTCATTGCGTCATGTGTCCAAGCACCGTGCAGCCCAAGTGCATGTTCATTTGGATCATTTTTTTCCCCCTCCTTTAAAAGATGCTGCTGAAGATGATTAATAGCGCCAACCAAACACCGAAATTCCCACAGAGAGCAAAATTGCAACATTTTTACTTGTCCAACAAAGTTTTTTTGAAAAAGAAGGGGAAGATGGAAATGAAGCTGGGGAGAGAAATGAGAACATCAACACCAAAGTTTACACTTCACCACCATAAGGAACTGAAACTGACTAAACAAACATATCGGATGAAAGATCATACAAGTTAACTGAGCACAAGACACGACATTTTGTGTTGCTTCTTCCCTCTGACATTTTAAGGTCAGCAGACACTGAAAAGCCCAGTGACCCAAGAGCAGGTATTAGTGGTGGCCTAAGAACTGGAGGAAAAAAAAAAAAAAAAAAAAAGTGTCCTTTTTGCCCCTCTGTTGCCTTCTAGATCCTAGTCCAGACTGAGCTGGGGGGTGAGCTACCAACGGGGCATCAGGGAAGTAACTCCAGTGGTTTGCACCAATACTCCTGCCTTTGGACCTTTGCTCATGATGCCACCCTCACGGGAGAGCGAGGTAACCTTGATTCAAGCTCAATGACAGATGGAATGCTATAATGACTGGTCTACGTGCTTTTTATTTTATTTTTTATTTATTTATTTTTTTGAATCAACAGATATTCTGCTAAAGAGGCACGGCCCACCACAGCGCTTTTCACGTTACCTACATCTCAAAGCCACCTGACTGCACAGCACACTTGCAAACTCGACACGTGCATCTCTCATAACATCTTTGTCAGCGTAAGCCAGGAATATTCAGACAGTTTTCCTTCCTCAGAGGTGCCATGAATTATGCTGTGAGATTAGACTATATTGCAATATTTATTCTAATCACCCAGTCGTTCATGAATAGTTTGTCAAAACTTTCCAAGTGCTGAACTATGCTCGATTTCTACAGCGAGTCAGACTCGGCTCAGTTCTCTTAGTGCCACTTTGTTAAAGACTTGTATTCCGGAAACTCGGATTTGAAAATTTACCTGCACGTCTGTCACTTGGGTTGTCGCTATGGTGACTGTTGACACCTAACGCCCTGCTCCCACTTATTGCTGGTATTGTGCGTTGCTGACCTGCCAAAGAAAAACACAAGCTTGTCTAAGCACTGACGTGTGCAACAGTCACTCTGTACCTTCTGTCACATGGCTGTTGTCAAAAACACGGGGTTCATGCCCTGCGCCCCCAGGGTAGGCTTTTTGAAATGACAGACGGAACATACTGCTGTCAAAGTAGTCTGCTCTATAGACAATAGATCAAACACGAGATAAGATTTTTTTTAAATTTACGTTTTTAAATTACAGACGGAATTCATCGTTTATCCGTGAACAAGAAGTCCACAGAATGTGCAAAGCATTGGTATATAAGGAGAGTGGGCTCTGCCTTTTCATGAACTAAATAAAGATCCATCTGTAATTTGTGGTGGAGATAACTGTAGCACAAAGAAGCTGTTCTGTGTCATCATCAAAACCATTCCAATAATGGCCCACCCTTATTCTCAAGTCCCAGTTGGTGTGTGTTGTCATCTGCAGTTAAAGTGTTATTTATCCTGCTAACCAGCTGCTGGAATATGCGTCACGCAGAAGCATGAGAGCAAAATTGTGTTTGCACACAAATCAATATCAACTGTCTGCCCGATCTCTGCATTTGGCGACTGCAGGTGAAAACCTATTGGCAGCTTGCAATGTTCCTCTACGTCCATCTTCCCCTTCTAAAGACTCAAACTGTGAACTGATGGCTCTTCTGACACCTTGTACAGGCAGAATTATATTTTTCCGCAAAATAAAAAAAAATGTAAAAAATTAACATTAATTCTGAGATGTAAATTATAGTTTCTTCACCCCAGGATGAAAGTGACTCCCCACTTCTTCCCTAAATGGGTTCCGTGTCTGGCGCTGAACTCAAAGGCAGGAGAAGCCGTTTGTGAATCTGATGCGACATATTAACGTCAGCGATCAGAGTGGCCCCAAAGTTTACTTAAGGAATCTGTTTTCTTCCCCAGTCCTGTAGACGACAGCAGTCTCAAACAGTGAAGTGTGGAAATGGACAGACTGCTTTTTGGGCAGGGGTGGGGTGTAGAGGGTGTCGGAGTGGAGATGGAAGCTATTTTCCATCAAAGAGAGGAGCATGCTGAAGCCAAAGACTGCAGAACGATCAGAGCCAATGTGTTCAAACTAAATAGGATTATTTGAACCTACATCTTTGAAGTTCTTGTCCTAACTCTCAGCCCTAAAATAGCTTCCAGGACCATCGCTCCAGGGAGGGCTTGGCCTTTTTTGATACTTCATTTCAGATCTCACATCACAGTCCATAATCACATGGAACCAAGATTATTTGGGAGGAAAAAAAAAAATCAAATAAATAAATCATGAACGATCCATAGCATCTTGTGTAAAATTTCCAGCTCAAAATTAATTTCAGAAGCGTATTTTTTTTTATACATGCACTGCCCACAGGGCATGGGTGTAGACTGTGAAACCCAGTAGTGTGATATTGGCCCAGAATGCATTAATAACTCTTAACCTTCATTAACACTGTGTATAACATGAGGATGTTGCAGTAATCTCTCCCTTAGCCTGGATGTCACATCACACCTTGCTAGTAATGCCCACGTCCACATTTGGAGATAAATGTGTCCAAGTGAGCAAGTGCACAGCAATGGACAAACTCTAAATACCACCGCAATATTTTTTCCAGGTAGAGCGAGTGATCAATAATGTCTGAAAGGGCTAAACCCCTCTTCATTACCTTTAGCTCTCCCACCAAAACATCACAGAAAACCACCACACTAAACAGCAGAAAGCATACCACCGTACCTTTTATGAAACTCTTGTCCTGTGTGATAACCCAAGTATTCTGCATTACAAGTAATAGCGTTACAAAAGATTTATGAAACAGCTAGTACATTTCTTACTGTGGCCCAACATTCTCAAAAACAACCAATATTATGGATGAATAAAAACACTTAAAAAAAAAAACCTCATCTATATTACTAACATAAAAAACCCTGTAATTCTTTCTGGACAAACAAGCAGAAAAAAAAGCAGCCAACTAACAAACTAGAGCAGCCTGTATGGATAAGTGGGCCAGTGCTGGATCCCAAACTGTTCCTGTCCGCCAGCAGTGTGCCTGCCGTCAAGGACGTGACAGCATCCGAAATTGGCAGAAGTAGCATGACTACTAGTGCACAGGCAAACGGAAAGCGCTGTTTGAGGCCTGGGGACCAAGGAGTCGAGAGGACTGAGAGAGGCAAACTGGAGGATGTGTTCTGTCCTGCCGTAATTCTTGGAGTAGAAGATATTATTAGAAGCAACTTACAGGTATATTTGTCCAACCACTTATGAATTTTAATGTTTTAATCCTTTCATATATTGGCATATACTAGTTTTTTAATGCAGACAAAATTAAGCACAAAGACACAACAGCGGGGTGCCCTTTTCAACGTGAACTGCTGACTTTTACATCAGAATCTTCAGACTCTGGGCTTTATTCTGCCCCTGGGTGTCAACCTTCACGTGAAACTAAAATGTCCCCCAAGACTTACACCTTCTACCCCGTTCAGGGTGTGTGTTCAATTTATATGAACGCTGATGAACTTGAAACTAATGTGTCCAGTTGGAACAGGCTTCTGTGCAGCAGCTTTTGACCCCCCCCCCCCCACCCCCTTCCCCCAAAACCCATTGAAGTAATGTGGGAAATGGTACAGTGATGACTTTGAATTCCACGCTATAATCAGATGTTATGTCTTCTGAGTACGTGCACCATCACTGAGATCCCTTGTTCATCTGTAGGTTGGTTCAGACTTAGGTGTGGGACTAGTTCGGTTTTTCAAATGGCAATCCCTCAAGCCCCTACAAACTCCCAGACCCCCCCTTGCATGCAGATTCAGGCACGTTTTGTTGAGCGGGCAACTGTTTACTGACTACAGAGCTCTACACGGAGATCTCTGCCAAGTCAGCTATGCAGAGCACACCATGCTTCAATGGCTAAAATGCTGAGTGAGAGTTGATGGTGTGGAGAAGGATGCTTTCCACCAAGGAGTGCTGCTGAAAACACCATTGGGACCACTTGGCCTCATGACCTCTGTGCCCCACCCCTGACTCCCCACTGCAGTGCCATGCCTGAGAGAAGAATGGCAGATCATATACCATCTCCAGTGAGAGTGAGGTGATCAGACAAGAGCAAAGAGCTGGACTTTTTTCTTAAATTCAATAAGGGACAAGTTGAAGAGAAAGAGATGCCTTTTGTTGACTCTAAAAATGCAATAGATGGACTAAGCGAAAAGCGCTCGATGCTTTGACAGGTTTTAATCCATGTCTTTTCTTCCATGGATCCATGTAAGCCCCTTCCATCTTTGACTTGTAACCGAGTGACAAAATTGCAATTGTTTTTATGCTTTACTGTAGTTACTCATCATGAACTGTTACTTAATGGAACTACAGTCTGTGAAAGGACAGAATTGGGCAGCTTGTGGAAAAAACAAAACTCGTCACGGAAAACAAAGAAAATAAATGTAAATAGCAAAAACCCTCAAATTACTAGAACATTAAACTGTAGTTCCACACATTAGATTTTACATACTGTTTGAGCAATCTACAGTAATCCCCAATGTCTTTAACAAAGAACTATTTTTGTTTAATTTGCAATGCTGTAATGCACTTGGGCATATCTAAATTTCTCCTGCTCAAAATACTGCACTGTGAAGACGATTTACTCCAAGAAAATGAAATGAGGAGGGGGTTTGTAAAATACAAAATCTGACTATTTTTCAAGTATTCCTCTTTAATATTTACTAACGGAGTGATGATAAATGCGATGATTTGTTAGTTTAAACAAACAGCACATAGTTCAAAGTGTTCAATTCACAGGCATTTTTTTAAAACAGTAAACATGTAATAAATCATAAATTGGTGGCCCAGATTAAAGTCTGGACCGAGACCCAGCTTGGTCAAAACAGAAAGCTGCTCGGTCCTCCATCCCAAGCAGCCCACTAGTGCCACTATCTCAGTGTGTTTTCTACAACGTTTTCCCGAGCTTCCTTCACATCCACATGGCAACAAGAAAAAACTGACCTACTTAGTAGAAAAATCATGTGGCTCACAGTTACAATGAGCAACATCAGAGCCAGTTTCCCCACCGTGACCACGCTTATGACCCATTTACAACACCTGAACGTGATCCATTTTGCCAACACCCCCCCCCCCACCCCACCATGCTCTACAGCAAATCATTACATACAAATTTGTTCTAGTGAAGATTAACTCACACAGTTATTGAAACCCATCAGATTCTTAATAAAGTCACTATTCCAGTCTGTTAAAAACGCACTCAATCCGTTTAGCTACCTGGATTCTGCCAGACTGGCATTTCATAGGTCGCCTTGTTTATAGTATTAATTTGGTGACCAGCCACATTAGCAACGAATCCCCGTTCAAAACATTAAAACTTTTTTAAATCAAAATGGTTATACAGCGGCTAGCTGTTTTAAACATGCCATTACTACCAACACCATAACACTCTACCCACATACTGTAATATCACGGCTATTATGACATTATTATGAATGACGAAAGGGCCGTGTCTCCTCGCGACGGTCACTTATCGGTATGACGATTCCTCCAAATGAGAGCTGGGTTGCGGTGCCGTTTTTCCACCTGTGCTTGCCTAGGGTCCTCACTCCAAAAACAGTGCAACCTCCTGCCTATGTGCCATCATCCCACTCCTCTTGCTCCCTGAAGGAAATGCTAAGCTAGTGACATGGTGTGAACTGCTGCATTATTAATTGGGTTCCTTAGGCATTATTAAAATTCGGGCAAGAGAAAGAGAGTGTAAGAGAGACAGCAGTGCGTTGCAGCTGACCCTCACGCCCTCATCTGCAGCAGAGTACCTCCACTTTGTCTACGTACAGAGATGGCCGCCTCCTACAGCCCAGGGAAATTCGTTGTGCTTTGCTTTCCTACTCCCCTCCTGTCTTCTTCTGCAGCTTGTACTATGAACGCTTTCCTTTAAAACAGTACAGCTGGAACAGAATTGAGTAAAAGTCAACGGCAGTCTGCGTTTGTGCCCATAGACTAAATTCAGAGCCACTGGAAAGAACTGAGAACACAGACTGAGCAGAGCGCCATTCATATCTCAGAAGACAGTCCAGCTCCACCGTCTTCATGGGCACATGATATCTTCCGAAATGGCTGGCAACGTACTTCATCGGCATGTAGGGTTTGACAGCAGCAGCTGATGCCACTCACTTCCTAGGCACACAATGCAAATGCTGGACACTGTACCTCAGGTCACACCTTCTCTGTAGGAGGCACAGCAGCCACCTCATATTCTCTATCAGCGAAACCCGTGAACCCTAAGGTGGCACAGCAGAGATACTTGAGTCAGCAGTCACAGCTCAGCTACAGCAGAACGGAATTCTTTTGCTGAGCAAAAACAACGTTTCAGTGAGTTTGCTTTTCTGGTAATCACATTGGTAGGAATGCTTTTGACATACTGACCCCCCCTCCCCCCAAGATCACAAGCCTGCTACATTTTTTATGTTTCAGCAGATCTTATCTTTTAAAAATCAAAGGTTTTTTTTGTTCCACTATGTTCAGCCCATTGTGCTTAATGCTAAAGAAACTTGAATTGTTATTGAGAAAGTATAAGAAAGAAAGCAGGGACATGAAGTCCATCCATCACAGGACACATACAAAGGAAAACTCGTCACCAACTCACATGGACCTTTGTCTCTACAGAGTGGCAAAACGTTTTATACAGACAGAACCAACACCAGATTCAAAGTCACAATTCAGGTTGCCAGGACTGGTGAAGCAGTAGTAATACCCTCTGAGCTGCAAATCCACTCACATCCTTGAGCAAAAGCATCCAAAAAAGTTCTTCAGTGAATATTCAGTTGAGAAAATGGGTTAAGTCTTCAACCCTGAAAAACAAAATCAATAATGCAGCCAAATGCTCACCACTCACTATTCTACATACACGTGGCTCCAGGGTCCTGCTAGCTGAGCTCCAACTCTGCAGCTGCATTGCTCACCCGCCATCATCACGAATCTCCATAAATTAGTCATCTTGGTTGGCCCCGTCCTTTGCCTTTCAGTAGATGTGGGAAATTTCGTCGCCGTGCTCTCTCAGAGCAGAAATTGAGAGTGGAGTAATGGGAAACATTTGCACAAGAATAATCGTTCGCATTCCTGTCACAAACAGACAGGCATCGGTTATGATGGATGGTTTTCAGCTGAACAGTGTGCTGCAAAATCCCTGCTTCTGCACAGCAAAGTTTACCCTTTTTTCTTCGCTGTTCACATGACAGCTAGAAGACCTTCACACAGCTGCATGCATTTTGCAGCAGGTTAGGTGCAGAGAGGGGTAAAACTGCCTTTTGAGACCACACAGTAGCCATGTGCGACTATGTGAGGCAGAGGGCAGCCAGATGGTTTCTCTTGGCAAGCCATCACAAGCCCCACTTACACAGGCAGGCTTCAATGGGTTTGCGAGGAGGCCTTGGGAGCATGGGGGGTGGTGGTGGTGGTGGTGGTGGTGAACAGTGACATGAAATGTAGGCGGGTGTATGTGGGTGGGCTGGAATTCTCACTTGGCCACACATCTAATCAGATGGCCGGCAAAGGGCACAGGTGCACTCCAGTCTATCCCAGGAGTGACCTTGTTGCATCAGCCCCGCAGCTAGTGATGTCACCGACAAAGCGCCCTTGGTTGATGAATGTGCATATGACTCGGGATTCAGGGCCACGTAAAACAAATGAGATAGGACTGGCCAAAGTGATCAGAAACGCAGAGCGCCTGTGATTACCCGGTCAAACTAACCAAGCTACGAACTTCTGAAAAACAGAAATTGCGCAAATACAGCCCAAATGCATCTCAGTACGTTCTAGAAATCAAACTGAACAGATATGTTCTTGCCATGGGCATAACAGCTAAAAACACTGACAATTCTTCTGCATTACTGTGGTACTTTGAGAGTAATTAACTTCTACTACTGGGTATAATGTATATCATTACGTGCAGAATTATCTGGATCTTGAGCGCACAAAAAAAAAAAGTATAAATAGTGTCGCAGATTTTGCAGTCTTGAAAAACCAATTTCTGGTTCAGTAACAATCGAGGAAGTAAAGACAGAGAACTTAAAGCCCACAAGTTGGACAGAGGCTATTTACATTACATGCCTAGTAATGAAATGTGGAAAAAGTACTTCAAGGTTTCCAAAACAGTGATTAAACACCAGTAAAACTCAAAATGCAGAAGTCCATCGACTCAAAAGCTGCTCAATATGAAACGGTAAACCTCCCAAAGTGACCCCTTCACAGTAAGTTACAGCTTGGGATGATCCGCATGGGTCCCCAGCCAGGTGTCCAGTACATGTCCTGTGGCAGTTGCGTGTATAGAACAAATGTTATGTTTCCATCGCATTAAATTTGACCTGTGTATAGCTCTAGGTCACCTGGCTGCCCAAAACAGGTTTTCTAATAAAAATTCACAGCTGTGCTCCATTAACCTGTCCTGGCACAAAGCAGGAAAAACACGACAATCTGACAGCAGTTTTTGTCCTCAAGTGGGATACTGATACAAAATATAACACACGCAAAGGCACGGGCAGGCACGCACACAGAAACACATCTGCCCAAAGGCAAAGATGTTTAGGGAATAAGTATGTTGCAAGGTTGTTATGGAAATTATTTGGAAGAAAGTTGCAGAAGTCGCCGGCATAGGATGTCCGGGGTTCTGTTGTCATGGCAACAATCACCCTCTGTGCTGCAGGGGATCGCTAGGAGCCTGCCGGAAAGAACGTCTGTTCCTCTCGGCAAGGATATGGAGGGGGCGGCATTACCTAACGCAAAGTCCCTGGAACCCACCTGTCTAAGCCATCGGGGGGAGCCTTCACTTCCTGTCTGTTTACTTCTGTTCACCTTCCCAGGGCTTATTAGACCACAGCTTCACAAATGCCAGCTGGAGCGGTATAAAACTTTTTGTCCCAAGCACTCAGGCTTCCACTTAAACCCGCAGCCAACAGCATATACTTCTCTCCGATGCCGCACATTACTTAAGTATAACTGCCTTCTCTCACTCACACACACACACACACACACACACACGTCTCTGCTTCTCTCTGGCTTCTGCTGTCCCTCCTCCCACTTTTCTCAGCCATCACATCATAGTCTTCATTTCCAGCATAATGCAGCCAGCATAACAAACGTCACCTAAAACAATAACTTTGATTACAACAAGAACAACAACCTTGGCCCATATATCTTAGGACTTGTGTAAACTTCATAAAACTTCATGTCAAAGCAACCAGGTAACATGTACGAGTTTCTATCAGACTCTGAGAATGAATGAATTATACAGGTACTCCCCTACTTATGAGCATATGGTGTTTTTGGAAATCTAAGTTGGACATGTAACTACCACTACAGTAAAAATGTTGAAAATTCCACGCCACTCTTTTCCTGATACTCATGGGGGGGGGGGGGGGGGGGGGGGGGGGGGGGGGTAATAG
>UFQX01000225.1:395908-554349 GCA_900497675.1 Arapaima gigas
AAACCCCCCCCCCCCCCCCCATCACCTGCAGTCATAACAACCTCCACATGCAATAAGTTGTGACTGCATCATTTGTACACACATGCGCACATGTGTGTTTTGGCCAAAGCACCACAAAAGGCCAGCAGCTCACTTTAACTGGGGATCTACAAATGATTCTATTCAGCTACAAGCAGCCACAATCCATTACTTCAGACGTCACAGACGAGAGCCCAAGTCAGGTAGACGCTTCAATGAGTTCACGGCCTGGGCACACTGTTTATAATTACAACACCCCACCTCCAGCACCATATTTTTCTGCAGTCTTTGAGAAGAACCGAAAACAAAGCCAGAGGGAACTGGAACGTGGCGAGCGTGGCGAAGGTGATAACACTCACCCCCTCCCCAGACAGGATTAATTTGGTGTTTGGGTTCAACCGATAACACAACAACCCCCCCCCTGCCCTCCCTTCACCACTATTACACTTGATCGCAATGGGAACCTCCGTCCCTCCAACCCTTCCTAGCATTTGCATGTTTTCCTTCTAATTTGTGGAGAAGGCAAGCAGACAAAGTGCCCACATAGATTGCTGTGCTCAGCTGTGATCGGGCTGAAACAGAATTTTCATAAAACAGCAGTATTCTAAGACACCCCTCAGAACTGGGTAGCAATGGATGTTAAGTGCCCAGAATGTTCTGCACGTATTCCTGAATCAAAAAAAAACACAAAGCTCATGTGTAAAACAAATTTGATTCATAGCGTACGTGTGTGTGTGTTGCACAACATGTCGCGAAAGGGCGAGAGGCCTGCTCCCAACAGCGAGCGAATTCTATTTCCCTTGTGGTCATACATCAACTTTGCATCAGCCCAACAAAGAGGACTTCAGGAGGAAGCTGACGAGAAAGATTGCTGCAAAACCTTGGCTCAGTGCTCTCCTTTCGCAGTTAGTGTTCTACTTCAGCTTTGTAATTGTGGATCATTTGTGACCCCTGTCCTTTTGTGTTTGTTTTTTTTTTTTTAAACTGCTTGAGATACTCCATCACCTTAACCACCATCTCAACCATCTCAACGCCTGAGTCACCACACTTATATGCCCTCCTCCTACGACCAGATTATGATCCACGGTAACTTCAGTTTACACTTATAGCTACACTGGAAGGAGAAAGAGAAGAGGCACAAACGCATCAAATTACAAAACATCAAATTAGGAACGTTCAAAGCTTTTCAGCATTTTTCAAAAGTAATGTACTTCACCTACCTATTTTCTACATTTTTGTTATTTTTGTTTGTGACTTGTGTTTACCCTAACTGTACTGAGAGAGGCGTTTCCATAGAATGTTTCCAGTCTTCACGGAGTAGGTCCAATGTTCAGTTAGATGAGACAGTATACAGTACATTAGTATACATAACTAAGACCAAAGTACAGAATACAAAGAAAGATTTAAGTGATGGAAAGAAGTTTGATGAATGTTACTAATGGAATAAATCTGCATTGAACAGGAGTTTGAGAAGATTAAATTTATTTGAGTTTGAGAAAAGCCCCCTCCCCCCCCCGTGCAATGGACTGCTCTTCCATCCAGCGTGTAGTGTCATAACCGAACGCCCAGTAACTGAGGCACAGGCTCGGGACTGCGGCGGCCCTAACCAGGATTACGCGGTTAAAATTTTATTGGTTGAGATTCAGGGGTAAAAGTGATTTTGGAATTAGGAAGACTTCTGATTCCAACTGTGCACAAAAGTTGAGCCAGTGTATAATTTCCACTAACCTCTTGAGAAAATAATTCCTGCTATTTGAAATATCTCTAGTTAGTCACCATCTACAGTAATATGCAAATTAAAAATGTAATTATGGATTTAAATATTTAAATAACCATATTACAAAAAAAAAAAATCTTCTACAGATAATTATTAAAATTAACTGCGTGCAAATATTTGCGGTGCGAGGTTTGTTAACCGTCTTAAACTTGGCTGCGTGAGTCTCCGAAAAAGGGCCGCCAGCAGCACTGACATGAAAACATTTACAGGAGTGAGAGCCGTTCCGAAGGGGGACGGAGAGCCGCACGGAGGCCGAGGTGAAACCCGACGGCTGGTAAAGAACTTGCTCGCAGCTCGCGCACTTTGCGACCGCATTAAAGCCGAACATCATGGTGGTAGGAAATTAAAGGAAGAGCAATTATACAAACTATAGTCTCTCTGTACTCTTTCACATAATAGAAACTACAATGCTATAAATATTCCCGTCTTTTACCACACTTCCTATTTTTCTTACCAATTTAGCCATTAAGCCGCTACAATTTATTTGTGAATTTATAGGATTTTCCTTTAAAAAGTAAAGAACAAAATTTAGAAAAGCTGACCGCCTTATATGCAGAGCAGTACCATAGACATAGTTATCCTTTGGTTCAGTAACCCCCCACCGGGTCCTTTTATTCCATTTCATTTCAAACAACTGCAAAACAGAGCTCTTTCTGTGAGTGCGGTGTCACTTAGCTCACTGAAACACTACAGCACAAACACAAACACACACTCACTAACACTCAGAGCAGAGTACTACACTTTGCACTACAGTGTTAGACGGAGCCTGGGACTGTTTTGGCAGCAAGCTAACTGCAGAAGGGAACAATAACCTGTGAGGGACACAGCTGAGACCTCCCTACAATACACACGAACATGCAGACAAAGACACACCCTGAGGACATAGAAGCACACACCCACGGGGGGGGGGGGGGGGGGGGGGGGGGGGGGGTGTACTGATGGATCCGATGAGCACAGCTGGAGCAGTTTTGTGTACGAATAAGCTNGGGGGGGGGGGGGGGGGGGGGGGGGGAAGCAGCGGTCCCAGTCAGTGAGGCCCCTGTTCCATCTGCCATGAGAAAAAACAAAAAAAAGGTGCACTTCTCTGCAAAGCACCTATGCAACACACACAAGGGACAAAGGAGCACTTTGTCTTATTCATACAACCAGTCCACATAAGATGGCCTGTCATTTGCTCCGCTGACTCCTCTGAATCACACATACATATAAATCATAGTGGCACTCACCTCACCAAGTGCCTGCACAACACTGCCCTTCATCTTCAGTCCAGCGCGTGTGTCTTCAGCGCCTGGCTCCTGACTCGTTTTACTGCGTTTGTGTGCTTTACTCAGCACACTCCCCTGCCACTACAGCCACGGATCATGGCTCGTGTGGAGAAAATTGGGGAATAGACAGTAAAGACCCCCAACCCCACCTCCTTTTAATACCCCTTTCCAAGATCCAACTCCCCCCTCTGTACATATCCATCCCCCACACTTTATTGGAATACATTTATTAGGGAAAAATCTGGATCAGAAACCCATGTTGCCAATTTGTGTGTGTGGACCTGTGTTTTAGGATCTGCTCTTGCCCTGCTCCTGTCCCAGGTGGCCTTAAACCCCAACCCCTCGCATGAAGGAGGGGTGGGGGAAGCTGGGAACTTTAATTAGCACCACTGTCATATCACAATTTGTGCTCTCCTCGAACCAAGCGTTTCATGAAAAATTCAACAATGGCTGCTGACGTATCCTTGGTCCTCCCCTGCTGCCCCAAGCAACCATCACCTTGCCGGATGCTTCGTGCTGACAGCCCTGGGGTCCCTCTTACTTTGTATTTCTGCCAGCAGTGACAGGTGACTGTATGAGCAGGCTTGGGGAGACCAACGTGAGGCATGGGGAAACACTTTTCCATTCCACATCACAGATAACATACATTTCTACCCTGGCTTCAGTGTCTTGCTCATCTTTTCCTCCTTATATAGCAGGCAAGCTCTCCGTGCTTTCTCCATAAACATCGCCCCTCTTGACAGACAAAACAAAATGGTTTTCTGCAAAATTTTGGATTCGGTCCCCTCCATCTGCCCCTTTAAACCCTCTCTCATTGCGCCTCTCTCACCCATTCTCTACGCGTCTCTTTTTCCTCTGACTCTCTCTCTTTTTGCAGAGATACCCAACCACTTGGGCAGTGTAAATTCAGACTTGAGGGTCCTCTGCTGCATTGTGACAGCAGACATTAAACAGCACAAGGAGCAGAATCTTTTTTTCACGGGGGGGGGGCAAAAACAAAACAAAAAAAAACAGGGGACTGGTTACAACCACCAGAGATACAAGTGGTACTACATGCTCATCAGCATAGCAGGAATAATGTTTCCCACTTTGGATTAAATGTACTGACCACAAAATCCTTCAGTACATTACTTACTACATGATGATGCCCAGGTCTGTTGTACTTTTCTCTTGAATTGACTCTGCTGCTCTGCACTTCATTCATTTTTTAAGTTACTGTCCTCTACCTGAGCAGAAATGACCGTGAACAACTAATCCTTCACTTCATGTAGGCTGGCAGAGAGGCAGCTGCTACTTGATGAACAGCAGCACAGTTTCACCAAGAAAACACCTCCCTCCATCTTCATCTTGCTTACCTTCTGAGTTTTCAGTAATAACGGACTTTGGAGGTCCCTTGGAATATCATGATGAACACCTCTGCAGAGGCATTCTGGGATCTCTGTTTAATGCCTCCCTCCTCCTTTGCAGATAGTCTGCATCCAAGCTACTCTGAGTCACCGCAGACAGGAGGTCCGTGTTTGCCCAGCCGCCCACTATAGAGGGACCCTGTTGTGTCATTTGTATTCATTGAGCTTGTCTGACATGAATTTCAGCTAAACATAATTTTGCAGAACTGTTTGAAAAGGAACTCACAGCTTCACGTCCGAAAGGTGTCACAAACAATCTCCCCGACGCGCGTGTACGTATTCAAACCTGCTTACACACCAAACGCAAACGGAAAGACGACGGTGTTCAAATCAGAAGTCAACAGACTTGCACATCTTGGCGATGGAGGATTGGGGTACATGCTCATTGGTTCTACAACATAAAAAGGAATACAGACATGAGGTCCCCACTGAAGATACAAACAAAGAATTTAAAATTCTCTTTGTTCAACACCACTATATTGACAGAAATCTCACACCTAAGCTTTTGAATGCTGGGGAAAGCACATGGCTGCATTGTAAACAAAGTGCACTCAGTAACATTGGTAATATGTAATAACATATATAATATATATTCAGGACTGAAAAGCTGATTATATACAGACCGTTGCTAAGGCACGGATATACAAGCAGCAGTTTCTGCTAGTTTTTTTTTTTTTTTTTTTGAATACTCCAGAAAGCTTCACAGAACTTATCATTCTATGAACTAAACTCTCGGTGGATTGAACTTTCCTGGTTTTAACCTTCCATCTGGATTAAAATTATATGCAGGCGGCATATTATTAAGATAATATCATGTATGCAAAGCCGTACGGTCTGGGCACCTTTTGTGAACTTGGCATTTGCTCCGTTTGAAATGCCCCACGCTGACGACCAAACGTGCCCATCTGCCACAAAGCTTGAAGGTGTCCACCATCCGCTGGTGCGACTTCATCACACAAGTGCCTAAAAAGACATGCCAGTGTACAATCTTTACAAGACCAGACTGCAATGTAAAGCAGCAAAAAAGGTATGTGAAAACAAAACAAGGTTTGCAGCCAGCAACAAATCTGCCTGGCCCCATCCCGATTCATCTGAAACACACGTCACACAAATGCAGCCACATACACGCAGATCAAAACACTCGAGTCTTGCGTGGGGCATCCCAGCCACTCACTGCAACGAGATACAACCCAGCAAATAGCGGCAGCGGACCCCTGGCTTTGTAAAAACTAAGAAGTGCCGGTTTTTCATCTTGCCGCCTTGAAGGCCCCCGTCATTAGAATCATTTCCCTTTCAACCTGAATCTCTGTCCCAACTGCAAAAGACCCGCTGTGACAACGTCCCGTCGCCACACGTCCATGATTGATTACAGAGCAAGGGAAGCTTTTTGTTTGCACACAAAGGGGGGACTCAGATTGGGGGGATAGCGGCAGCTGAGACAAAGGATACAAAATAAAGCTGTGAGAACCACCGTAAACAGAAGCGATTTAGTGCAAAAGTAGACTGAAGATGAATATTGGCAGTCGCATGTCTTCGCTGCAGGTTTTAATATAAACAGCAGGTGGCGCAGTGTGGAAAAAAACAGGACATAAAGCAAAAAAAAAAAAAAACAATGGTATTTCAGGAGGGATTCTCTGGCTGCACACTTAAGAATTTTGCCTAAACAGCTTTTTTTTTTTTTAAAAAAAACTGCACACTCTATAAATATCTAAGTTGCGCAAGTCGCTTTGTATAACACTCAGCTAAACAAACAAGCAATGAAGTATAAACGAGAATTCCAGCAACAATAAAAAAAAGCAGTTCATTCATATCCTGATGTTCTCCTACATATGAGGCTTGATCAGGTGCTCCAGAAAAAGCTTCTGGGCTGTAAATAGCAGGACCCAGTCCGCTATCCTTTTGGAAAAAAGCCCAGTCCTGGACTCTGCCACTTGTCAGAATGAAGTGGCACTTAGCTGGGAATCCACACAAACGACACTCCCTCTCTTTGAGTTCACAAGATGGTGTTTCCCGTCCTCGGCGCAGCTCTGAAAAGGCGGCGATTTCCCTCAGTGACGGCACTGCAGCCACACACGCTTCACTCCTGCCTGCACAGCTGATCAGGACTCAAAAGACATGGGACTGTGAGGTCGAAGTGAGAAGGACTTGTCACTGCCAAGCATGGACACCTTGACATCTTCAAAGAGGAGCTTTGGACTTCGGGGGGGGGGGGGGGGTTAAGTACGGCAGTCAGCTGAGGGGTGGAAATGGAAGTGGGCAGGGGGGGCGNGGGGGGGGGGGGGGGTGTTAAGTACGGCAGTCAGCTGAGGTGTGGAAATGGAAGTGTGCAGGGGGAGCGTCTTGAATAATATAGGCTCTATACAGGCTGGACCCAGGAGGATAGTAGCAGAAAAGAAACATCAAGCCTCCAGGGAGCTCCAGAAGGGCCAGTGTTGAAATGATTTCTCCTGGAGAGGAAAGAGACCTTTTCTTCCCATGTGAGAATGGCTTACTGCATTTGTCAGGATACTGTGCTTGACAGAGAGACATCAAAACCTCTGCGTACAACACACTGGGGTAAAGCCCAAGTTTCTGCGTGGGAAGGTCGTTCACAAAGGCGACGGTGGGGGAGTCAGGTGTTCGGTGCGTCATTATTCAGCCACCTGGAGAACATCTAAGGGCTAGTCTGCCAACAGTGAGAAATAAAGTCCTTGCTTTGCTTACTCATAGACTCCAAAGAGCCATTAATAACACAGGGGTAACATTGCACATATTTGAAAATTATCTTATGCAGACACACATACACACACACAGTCCATAAAAGGTTCCACAGTAACCTGCTAGATTAATGCTGTTATCGCACCTTCAGTGATCGACACCTCAGTGTTTAAAATTAACAACACCCAAAACTCCCTGAGGTTGAGCTCAGCTTCGCTGACGTAGACAGAAATAGTGCCGTTCTTTCCTCTGCTGAACTTCTGTCAATGAGATTTAGATATGCTGGCAACATCACACTTTGCGGGGCATAGAAACACATTTAAGTGTCTCTTGAAACATTTTAAGGGGCCCGACTTTGAGGCTCAGTAACAAAAGAAAATCACTTTTACGTCAGCGTCTTGTTACTAATTCAATTCATGTCCGCTGTTCCTCTGAAAGCTATTGCAGGATTTCCAGACCTTGTTTGTAATTAGTACCGATGTTACAAATGTCTGCTGTAAGAGATGCTGCGCTTACAGGTAGAAGAATGTAGCACCAAAGGGCTCAGCAGAAAAGCTTCTCATGGTGTCATGAAGGATTCTCTGATCTACCATCTGGAAAATTTTGTGAAAGGATGTAAAGACAGAATTCCACACTCTAAATAAAGCTTAGCGCTCGGAGTCAAGGAAGCAGAATCCTTTGAAGCTTTTCTTTCTTCACCTTGGTGGACTTTCACCCTGGGTGGCTCCATAGTTGAGCTCCTGCAGCTTGCTCTCTCCCCCAAACCAGTTGTTCACGCCTCCCCTCACATGACCTCATCCGTGCCTTTCCTAGAAGCGTACCATTAGCAAACCCCCAACCTAACCCTGTTTTGACCAGACCCCAGCCACCCACTGCGACTCCACGTCAACTGCCACACATAACAAATCTGAGTGCTGAAAGGTCTCACCCAGAGCACCCCCACCCACTCTTGATTCCTGCCCTTGGGGGCCAAATTAAAGATGCGTGCTCTTTCCTCTTTAAGGGAAATTATTTCTCCAACCATAACTTTTACAAGAGGAAAAAAAAAAAACAAAATCATTTACATAAGAACACTCAGATCACGGGTTTTTAGAAAAAACTGAAGGAACGAGAGGAGGAGGAATGTCTTCATTAAAAACCCATACATACGTATGAAGATGTCAAAGTGTGAGCAAAGGTCAGGCAGGAGAAGTGTCTCTCAAGGAAACAGCATATTGGAACGTGAGTTTCATCACGCAAACCCACAGATCATCACATTACCTGGGACAGCATCTTGCAAACAACGATTATGAGGTCCCTTAGATGGTCAGATACAGTCACCTCAACATTCTGAGGTCTGCTGAGGGAAACATCTACAGAGGGTAACTGAACGCCAACACAGTGAACTAAAGTTGTGGTTTCATTGTGCACAGCTGTGCAGCGTTTAAAGGTGTGACGCACAGTTTTACTGCGGGTCGTGGGACGAACGCGCTTTGAAGACAACATTGTTTTTACTGTGGAACCCAAATCCATTCTAAGGTAAAAACCAATAACGCACAATCTGTCGGAATAACTGACTTGTATGTTATTAAAATTCACCTAGCTCGCGCCTTTGTCCGTGGCAAACTACCACGTTTCACATCCAACTCTTTGTATACAGCAGGGTATTCTTACCGCATCAATTCAGGACAAGTACTTCCATCAAGGTACTACAGCAGGAGTGGGATTCGAACCCAGAATCTTCAGTCAGTGAATTCTGACCAGCAAACCTAGCTGTAGCCTTTCAAAATTCAGCAAAGAATATACAGCATTTATACAATATCTAATTTTAACAGCAGCAACGACTGGACAGCCTTTACAGCAGCTACGGCAGAGTCTTCCACGTGGCCGTGATGGACAACATCAGAGCAGCAACGAATATAAATGAAAAAGGTGCACGACAAAAAAAAAAAAAAAAAAAACAAAACTCAAAAANAAATATGTGCATAAATTAAATATGCGAAATTACTTCATATTCCTTTTTAAAAAAAAAAAAAGGGGCCCAAAAAAAAAAAAAAAAAAAAAAACAAAAAACAAAAAAACACAAACACGAGTCCTCTGTTGGAAGGTTCCTCCTGACTTTTCGTGTCGTGAAAGGGCAAGACGCACCGTCGGGACACGGCAAGAACGCGGTAAACAAGGCGCCTCGAGCGACGGTGACCGTGACACAAGGACCCGCTGACGGCCGTGTGTCGAACTCGTGGACAGACACACACACCCCGGGGGGGTCGCCATTGACCGTGACAGCGTGGGAACTGACGCACAAACACTCGGATACACAAGTCACACCGCGCAGTAGCTCCGCCTCACAGCCATAAACCGGCTACATTGTCGCCTTCTTGTAGCGCGCCGATACGCCGCAGCACGTGGGCGCGCGCCTACGTTTATACATCTACCACAACTGTTCGACCAAACAGCCCTTTATGTGTGAAATGGAGGCAAAGGAGAACGACCGAAAATTCACAATATGTAACATTTAACATCCAAATCGCGTACGGCATGTTTTGACCGAACTGTCGAAACAAGAGGGGGGAATAATTAGCGAAACTGAACAAGTGTCACACGGGAGAGCGTGCGCGCGACGGCTCGCGCGGGCGGATTCGGCGTGTTTACCTGTGTTTGCGCGTCAGGTAAAGCAGCGACACGCAAATACAAAGCTGGGGGTCAAACGCCGAATCTCCGACACTTATTAAACAGACTTACCTTGTTGTGTATCCGCAGTAAATGGAGGAGCGCGGACATGTTCCTCCGCCGGCTGTCACGGCGTCACCACGCTGCTCTCCGGGCCGCTCGGGCGAAGGACGGAGCAGCGGTGGGAAGACGGACCCGCACTGAAGTGCGGGGAGTCGCGTTCGCTCCTCCGTCTCCATTGAATCAGCCGTCGGTGCGTTTCCCCCCGGAACCGCGGATCTTTTTCCCGAAGCAGGCGCGTCCTCTTGTGGTCGCCTGCACGAGAGCCGTCCAGTATCGCGATGACTGATGACTCCGCCGCAACTTCGGTCACCTTAACGTCATTTTACCGCTACGATGGGTTGGAGAGACGGACCTCAAATTATTATGAAAGTCATCCTCAAACCGTCTTCCTTTGTAATGCATTTGTTTCTTTATATGTGCTAAAGCTTTTTTCCAGGTCTGGAAACTATACGCTAGATAGGAAGCTGGTCGATGGCAGTGTATAAACAATTCAGTGACCAGTTCACCTGAAACACATGTCTTTGGACAGTGGCAGGCAACCCGCACAGACACGAGAACATAACTTCACACTGACTGAAGTGGTTTTGAGCCCAGGTACTGCGAGGCAGCAGCGCTACTCTCAGCACCCCCATGGGACCCTTTTCCTGGCTCGTACAAAATATTATAATAGCCCACTTAGCTACCAAAATGTGTTTGCTGTTGTTTTCAAAGGAGGGCAGAACAGTGATACAGTGGGTAGCACTGTGACCTCACAGCACCTGAGCTGTTCGGGTATGGGGTCAAATTCAACTCAGTCTGTGTGGAGCTGGCACGTTCTCCCCGTGTTTGAGAGAGTTTACTCCGGCTGCTCAACTTTCCTCCCACGCTCCACAGGGTCCTCCTGACCAGGACAAGCACTTAAGGATGATGGATGGATGTTTTTTAAAGTAGTAAAAATTCACATGGTTAGAATTTTTGTCGGCACATAGCTGAGTACTTAAATTGTTTAAGAGAGTTTGGTGCAAACTTAAGAACGGAGTTGGGCGCCGGCATCTATGTGCAGTCCATTACTTTGACTGTCAAATTCAGAAGAATGAGAGAAAACATTTCATCTTTTCTAGTCTTACTCTGATAAGACTAGTACATATGTGATTCAATTTATCGGTGAAGGGCTTCATCGTATCACTTGACTGCTTAAATTAAATAGTTTATATTCTTACGGTATTCTTTCATTCCCATAGCTGCTATTTGTTTAGAGAGCAACAAAAGCCACACAGAGCTGCAATTCCTATAAGAGGCGACAGAAAATGGGCCTATTGTAAGTGTCCTGAATTTCTGATGTTTTACCAATTTTGTACTTTTTTTGGCCATGAAAATTACATTTTTGCTTTTTACTACACATCGGTGCTTGAAGTGTTAGAGCCAAGTACCCACACTCCCCTTACTGACGTTGGCATGTGTACTGGTTGGTATCAGAGCAGCGCACAAACTGACTTGGAGTGTAACTTGGTGCACTCTGGGTAGTGAAATGTAGCCATGAGGAATATTATGAACATTTGTCAAGTACTACAGTGGCCTTTAGGTGGGAGAGCAGCTCAAACTGGGAACCTGGTTGGCTGGGGGCAGAAAAGAGCACCTGAAGCTCATGAGAAGTGAAGGTATGCAAGGGTTAACCCTAAGCCAGTATGGCTTTGAGTACCTTTGAGTACAGGGTGACACATGACATCTTGAAAAGCTCATTTTATTTACAGCAATGCTAAATACACCAGCAGCCTTAAAAGATATTTTACAATAAAGAAAAAGAGATGAAGCCAATCTAAGGAAATTATGTACAAACAGTAACAGTTGGGAAATAAAAAGCAACGTCAGAGATGGTCCAAAAACAAACACAGTTGAAAGGAAAGAGACAGCTGACCACACACACACAGACAGACAGACAGACAGGAGACATTTGTGTTCACACCACACTGGCAGTTCTCTGTAAACAATGTCTGAAAGCTTTAAAAGACAAATTCATGTAGTACATACAGCTTGAAGGCCCTATTTGTCACAAAGTTATAGCGCTAAAAAGGACAGAAAATTGTCAGAACACTAAGGTACATATAAAGGTGAATTCAACTCAACAAATTAAGTATAAAGCTTACTTTACAATCCCTACTCCAAGAGCAATACAATGTCTATGTCAAGAACATCGTGGCTTTCGCATGGCCATTAGAGATGGGGTACAGGGCTTTACTTCATTTGTCACCTCTTATTAAAAAGTTAAGAAAAATTTTTAATGCCCCTAAAAAACTAGCATATACATAAAGCAGTATTTTGTATTATATTTCAAATGAAAGCATTTTACAAATTGCTACAAGAAAAAAACTTCACAGGAAACGTGCGGTTTGTAATGTACTTCTGTTTTTTCATAAGCTTTCATTTGACGTACAGATGATTAATACAAAATATTTTGCCACATTTCTCTCTATTCAATCATCACTGAAACTGACAAGCCCCCCTGCTACTTTACTTGAGTCACTCTCGCCACTTGACTTAACACGATAGTACCCCAGCGACGAGGCAGGCGGGTGGAGCACAGGCCGAACTGCGACAGTATTAAAACACAATCCCTCATTTTCCTATTTTCTGGCAAAATTAATAATTTCACAGTTTGACCTGTTTTTCAGTACAACTGCAGAGAGAAGCACTTTACTCAGACAGTTTTTGGTTTCCTCCAATTATAAATTAAAAAGAAGGATAGCAAAAACCACAGCAACGACAGCAAGTTACCTGCCTGAGAACAGGTTATGCCCACATTTCACTGGTATCACTGGCTTCAGTACAGGAACCTCCAGGCTGCCACAGCACAGACAAAATATTTTCAGCAAAAACACAATATGAACCCATTCGTTCAAAAACAAAAGCAACTTTGTACATAAAAACTATATTGATTTCAATATGAATTTTTACATAAAATTTACGGTAATTATATCCTAGAAATTAAGGAATTTTGGGCACCCCCCATGTTTGTGACATGTACACATATGCAAAACTATTCTTCATGTATTCTTAAATATGACATTTGTGTTTTAAAGAATAGCAGTAAAAGAAAATAATAGACTTGATACTACTGCGACACAATTACCAGCATTGTGTTCCCAGTGCAAAGTATCACGTTTGCCATCATCCGAATCAAACCGTTTCGGGTGGATCAGGGAACTAAACTGTTCCTATAAATTGTTTTGCAGGAACGTGTTGTTGGAAGCTGACCCTTTTGCACAATTGTTCTCTGGGAACCATTCCATTCAAACTGCCCACATTTCCCTGACTTATTTCACCAAAGACAAAGAATTGACCACTAGTACATCACAGCTGCATTCTCACTTTACAGGTTAGCTTTCAGATTATCCAAATGATATAGCGCATTATGTTCCAAAGGCTGTTCTTCAATGAGAAATGACATTCAGTAGTCTTAATTGAACATTGCAAACAAAAGTGTCTCATGAGAAATTATCCATTCCCTGATAGTGTTAACAGTGTTGCAACCCAAAGACTTTTAGCTGTAATGGACGTGAGGTTTCTCAGAGTTGGCACACAGTACCTGACTAATGCTGTATTACAATCACTGCTTACGCTGCTCTTTCCGGATCTCCCACTGGCATACAGTGGTACCCCAACTTTGAACCATGGGGTTCTGAGATCCCTTACTGTTGTCTACCCAAAAAGTAAACTATGGAAATAGCTGGGCATCACAAAGAAGGACCCTGAAACAGCTGGAGACAAAAAGTCTTTAAAAAAAAAATAAAAACTGCAACATCTGTGCACTGGGCTCCAGGTAGAAAGGCAAGTGGACCTGGCTAATAGCCATTAAACAAAAATGGCATTTCTGTGTATACGAATGCCTGCAGGAGAGAGTCGCAATCCATTTGTCATTCTAAAAATCACTCATAGCAAATAACACCTTATATCTGCTAATTCAGAACACTCTCCACATAAACAAACATCAGTATTCTGGGTCAGGTTTTGGTTTGGGTAGCTCCGTTAACCTGGGTTCCCTTTGATTTGCCTGTAATTTCATTAAATTTAAACACGTCATTCAAGCACCACAATTAGCTGTTAAAATACAAGAAATTTAGACAAAAAAGCAAATGCCCTTAGTGCCCAAGGATCCTTAGAGATCCCCATCATCATCATCACCACCCCCATCAATGAGAAAAGCTGCTTTCTCAGGAGTTCCAGGGTCTTCTGTAGTACTGGTGGGCTTGTAGCCACTGAGGTCAATGTCGGTGTTGGAGTGGGTCAGCATAGCCTCCGTACTGTGCCAGATGCCGTAGCCAAAGTAAATCACCAGGCCTGAGAAAATGGGGAAAAATGTCCCTAAATATGGCTTTCGCCTTCATGTGAACAATGCTCTAATTTTGAACCCTTCAGGAAACACAACATCACTTTTCCGAGAAAAAAATGGTATTGGAGTTGGGAAAAACTCTGTTCCACTAGCCTTCTTTTTGTGCCTTGCTTTATGTAATCCACTGCTTTCATTTCTTCCTTCATTTAGCTATGCAAGGCCTTTTTATACGTGACTGCATATGAGACCATCCTGATGGTTCTCAACACGTCTTTTGTTTCTCAGCTCTTACACAGAAGTACTCTTTTAGAAATAATGAGACAAATTGAATAAGAGGGGTATAGTTTACAGAACCCACCTACAGCCATCCAAATAGAAAAGCGGATCCAGGTACCCTTGTCAAGCTGCATCATGAGGTAAATGTTGACAAACATGCTGATCACTGGTATGAAAGGCACCAAGGGGACCTTTGCGAGGGGTAGAGAAAACAGTAAGTAACTTATCTCCAATACTGAAAAAAGGGTTAATTTAAGCAATCTGTACCTTACTGTGTCCTACTTTGAGAAAAATTTCCCTTTTACCAAATAAAAGTTCAGGTCTAATTGCAGAAATGGATTAGATTAACAAAGGAATGAAGTTGAAAACTCCATGTTGTCATAACTTGATGTGTTCTGTGTCTCTCTCTCTCTAACTCTCTTCCAACAAGGCCACATTCCCCTGTGCTAACTGTTGCTCTTCAGCTGCAGCAGAGGAGTTGCAAGGGCTCCCTCTCCCACAATGATAAAAAACGAAAGAGAGAAAAAAAAACAAACAAAAAAAAAAAAAACCACGTTCTTTACACCTACAAGCAACCTGCCTGGCGACTAGTGGCCAGTGCCTGTTGTCCACAGAGGGTGGTCTACCCAAGTGGTCAAGAGACATAATAATGATCGGTGAGTCAGTTTCCTGGCAAAAATCAGAGCATGAAGATAAAGAAACATAATAGCCCTGAAGCTGAAGCTAATACAAGTCTTTCAGCACATGTATAATACAGTGTCGAGGTCAAAAAATAGAACCATTTGGCCACGTCAATCCAGAAAACCATCTAAAGAACTAAAGACAATAAACTTGTAACTAACACGTTAATACTGTGGTTAGCGCTCAGGGTATGTACCTAGAAAGTGGAGCACTAACCAGAGTCATGTTAACATATCTTGTTAGATAGGTGAAAATACAAATACAGCAGAACAACATTAAACTTTTGTTTACAATTTGCAAAAAACGAAAAAAATCTGAATCACATAAATAGTTGTTTCTCTTATCTTCATAATTGTACACATCCATGAAAACATGTGACAAGTGTGAAATGGCTAAAATGGAGTTCTCCTTCTCCTGTAGAGAAGGTGCTTTCCATGGGAGACACAAGGAGAATAAGGATGATAGTATCAATAATAATAATAATAATAATAATAATAATATATGCAATGCTAAGTACAAAACACTCTATAATGTTACAGGATGAACATTATAACGAAACTGCTGGCCACCTTTGAGATAGTGTGTCACTGACAGAAGAAGACTGGTGGGGTACAGAGAGATGGAGAATGAGCTACCAACCTTAAAGGACAGCTTGGTCCTGCTCTCCGGCTGCCGCCAAATGACCAACACAAGGCCAAAGCAGGTTAAAAACAGAATACTCAGGAGCGTCACATTCCACGATGCAAATCCTCCCTGGACCGCTAGCACACAGAACACGAGGATGAGGAAGCCTTGAGTAAAAGAAGGGGGGACGGGGAGGGGGTAATGTTGTTAAAAGGCAGTAGAGTTGCAAGATTTTTTGTGTAGCCAGAGAAATAATTCTGAGTACAGCAACACCCCAGTTAGCGCTCGGGATATATTCCTAGAAAGTGGAGCACTAACTAAAATTGAGTGAAAAGGGTCATTTTAACACGATATTTTATTACATAGGTGAACACACAAAATTAAGTAAATGCTGAAAAGAGTACAGTGGAAAGAGGGCAAGTTGGGAGTTCTGCTAAGCTGGTCAGGATCCTTGCTGTGTTTTATTACAATAACTGATGCACTTGTGAGTTCTCGCATTCACGCGTGTTCAACTATCATGTGTAGGGCGGGTGAAAAGTGGGTGAAAGAAAGTTGCTGGGGAAAAAAAAAAAAAAAAAAAAAAAAATCTGGAGACGTGTGAGAGAGACACGTGTGTGAGACACACGTGTGTGAGAGCGCATTCCAGTAAGTTGAGCTTAGCGTGACAAAGAATGGATGTCTTGTGCCGCATGCCGGAGCCGTGGAACGCAGGTTGAAGGGCGGTGAACGGACAGGGAGATGGAAGGAGAATAACGATTATGACAGTATTAATAACAAACATAGGAGACATGCTATGCTGAACATGCTATAATGCTATAGCATGAGTGCTAAATAGGGCAGAGTTATGTGGAGTATTACTGTACAGGCATCTGTCGGGGTACAAGTCTTCTACTTAGAGTTTTTGCATATGAGCGAAATTATTTAATGTCCTTTACCAAAGTAACTCAAACTGAACAGAAGTGCAGACAGATGGCTTGGATACAAATACACCATCATTAAAGCACAGCTGGTTTGTGTGCGTCTCACACCACACATATTTAGGTAGCTACATACTGAAGTAACAGACAAATAGTAATATTTGTATACAAAGGCAACACATTTGAGAGACTACAGGGTGGTGTTGTCAGGAGCTTGGGAAGGAAATGGTGCAAAAGAATTTGTTTTGGGACCCTTTATAAATTGTTAGAAAGGATAGAGCAGTTATGAGAGACAGAGGGTTTGGTTCCTTCTCAGTAGCAATGCAAACCAGCAGGCTTTTGATTCTGGACCCCTCATGAGAAAGACAAGCAAGCAGACAGAGATAGAAGAGTGGAGCATTCTTGAAGAAATGTAGAGACTGATTGGGTTCTGTAAGCCCTTCTGAGATAGAGAAATTCTTGGAATAAGAATACATATTTGCAAGATCACGTTATGGCTGCAATGTACTGAGAGAAGCAGAAACTTGGAATCAACTGTTGCTCATATCCTTGAGACTGGTGAAATAAGTCTGTTGTCTTGTGAGCTAGAGAGCTCTGAATAAGTGCAAGGATCAGAAGGGAGAATGAGGTCAGTTTGTGGATGGTGATGGGTTATCCAGTTATCCATTCACCTTGTAACACCCAACTAATAGGTCAGATTCAAACCATTTTAATAACAGTCTTTTTATACCAAGCTTTTCTGAGAAGGTAACAACATGGTGTTTGACCCTCAATTTCGAAGAGGCTCAGAAGAAAGTGAGGGTAGCAGCTGTAGCAGGCTGAAGAGCTTTGATCACTGCAAAGTGGGCAATCCCTGCAGAATGACTGATCTTGCATTCAGACTGATATCTAAGGAGATCATTTTGGGCAAGGAATTTAGATAATTCATTGAGGGGAGAAAAAAGAAAAAAAAAAAAAACACGTCTTGAAAAGGAAAGACAGGGGACTAATCCGTAACTCTGGACAGAGTTAGGGGTCACAGAGGTGAGATGTGGATTGTGTTGAAGGCAGAAAGGAAGAAATGAGAAAGAAGAACTGAAGGACAGGTGGTGGCTTGGTGTGAGAGCTGGAAGCAGGAGACATCGGTTTCAGAAAAATGGTTAGAACAACTGGAAAAGGAACTGTTTGATGTGAAAGAAGGTGGAATATAGGGAGAATTTACTCCACAAATGATGTTCTCACTTTTTGCCTCTGAAGAATGAGAAAATAGTGTATAGTGTCAGATAACCAAGTCTTGGAAGTAGGATGTGTTAGCCTGGAGGTTAGACAGATAGTCTTCCTTATCTGCTTCTGTCTGACAAAAGATCTTAAATTCTGTAAGTGGACAAGTCAGAAACTCTGTAACAGATGAGGGAGGACAGCAGAGCACAACAGAAGACCGTAAATAGGAAACTTTATGGCTGCAACAGAAGGTGAGGGGTGACGAAAGGGTAAGATGTGTCTAAGAAATGACCTGGAACATGCAGTGGACAAACAAAAGACAAACAAAGAACCACAATTCCTAGAGAAGACAAGGTCAAGACGGTTGCTGGACTTGAGAGTTGCTGTGGACTGAGACACGGATAGGTCAAATAATTGTGAAAATAATAGAAAGCAATCTGGCCTAAAGATGTACGTTAAAGTTACAGAGACAAATCAGAAGAGAGTAATTCACTGTGAGCCCAACAGAATGTCAAGAAGAGAAAGTAAAACTGGTTGCCAAGTAGAGGGATAAAGTAAACTGCTGAAACAACCTAAGTAGGTCTGTGGTAGTAATATTACATGAAAACCAAACTTTAACGTCACAATGTTTGTATAATATTTCCTTTATCTCAAAAGGAAGCTGAAATCAGGGTGTTTGTAAATAGCTGTGCACTTTTCATACCTAGTATGCTGGTAACAATGTTGACAATCAAACCAGATAGCTTTGAGGGGCCGGGGTTCTCAGGAGAGAACAAGTTTTTCAAGCTGACTCGCTCTTCTATTCCAGGAAGGATGCCTACAATGGAGGTGCCGATGGACTCATTCAGCTCCATCTCATCCTGTACACTGGCCATTTGGTACTGCTGGCTGGGCTGCTCTGGCTGGTACCTAAACGAAAGAGGTTGGATTTATTTGCAGGGTGAGAGATTTTGAGGGCAGCTCGTGACAAGTCGTGTGCATAACTACACATGGTCACACAAGGGTTTTCAATTAGCGCCTACCGGAGTACCAGGATGCAAGCTGCTACCAGAGTGTATGCTAACAGTGTGCCAATGGACATGAGGTCCACCAGGTCCTTGAGGTCAAACAGTAAAGCCATCACAGCTGTGGGGAGAGCAAAGTTGAAGAGCGACATTCAGCGAGTCTTTGCAGACTCTCACTGCCACATGCACTCCCACTTTTTGCTAATGGAGTTGCACACTTTATGAGCCAAAAAAAATGCTATAAAAGGGTCTTCTCTACGGCTGCAGTAGTAATGCATCAGATTTGGCACAATGAAAAACAGATATGTCAGAAAAAGTACAAATAAGCCATTCTATTAAAAACAGCTTAATAATCAATTTTTTACCCATATTAAAGTGTCTTTTTCTCTGTTTTATCCCAAAAGAATGACACTCTTTAAAGTCATTATGAGCACTTAACTGTTGACAGTTCACTTAATAGTGAGGGGTATCCAGAGGAATACAATTTAAATGATGTAAAAAACTAGTTTGTGTGTTTTCTAATCTGTATATCTGAGAAGGGGTGGTTGCAAAAGACAGATGAAATAAACAGTAATACAATAATAAAAGTTTAGTACAACAAAAATAGCTTGTTGCCCTTAAAATGCAAGCGTGACTTACATAGCTGGTAACATGAATGGAAAGATTGTCATCAGTCTAACAGTGTGTGACCTTCCCCTGTTCACTTCATCGCATTGAGTCAATAGCTCAATAGGCAATAGCTCAGCCTCACAGGATACAATCCAAATTCCAAATCACTGACAATTTTGGAATGAGAATTACACAGTACAAAAATGAGCAGTTCCAAGCTACACTCTTATCAAGTTCTACCTACTCCCACCTCATCCAGGGGTCTTGGGGGTGAAAGGGAAGAAGTTTTTAGATCCAGTTTTAAATAAATTAAGTTATATGTACAGGCTAATTAGGGGTGAGTCACATGGTCAAAATCTACATTCGATCAAACATTTCGGTTCAATTATACAGTACAAAGTTTAATACTGTTTTTTTGAGGAAACTGCAGAGTTAATTCTTTAATGCTAAATGCAAGATTCCTTACTGAAAACAGAACAGGAATTACTTTACTTTCAGTTTTGCGTAACAAATTATAATTAACTATGATGGAAAGTTATCCCAGAGCCGATCTGTTGTTGCTCGGGTATTTAACTTGTGACTTGAGACAAAAAAAAAAAAAATAAAAAATAAAATAAAATAAAATATCACAATACAAACCACAGCCCCGAAGCTCAACCTGATGATATTAACCTGTTCTAATACTTCCTTCAGGAAGCGGCCTGGGACTTCCGACTGACAAGGCCGGTGACAATGCAATCCCCAGGAACCACATTATGAGGCAGCTGTATATACGAAGGTTTAGAACCTAGCATGCCCCAGCATTACTGCTCGCCACCACGCTTACCAGACATGAACCCTGCGGTCATGGTGGAGATGACGGGAGTCTTCCTCTCGCTCACCCGTGCCAGAAACGAGAAGAGCAGACCGTCGTGTGCCATGGCAAAGATAATGCGTGGGAGGGGGAACATGGAGCCCAGAAGACTAGGCGGGAGGGTGAAGGATGGAGGTGGGGAGGAGGATCACAGGTTTATACAACCAAAAAAGTAAGTAAGTAAATAAATAAAGATATGGACCATTGTAGTATGGTCTTAAACATGGCTTCCACTGCAACTCCAGATGTATCAACCACCCTGCCACACTGGAAATGTGTTCATATGATCCTGACATCAGTGTTTCAATTTGCCAGGAACAGTGTCACCAAGATGTCACCACCACGTCACCACCACAGACTGCACAGCTCCTACGTTAGTGGTATTAAAACCGCCCAGTCTCACCTGCCACAGCGCCCGATGTTAAAGTAGCAATTAAGGGGGTTTTGGTTCTTGAGCTGATTTTGGCGATAAATTTGAAGAGCAAGCCATCCTCTGCCATGGCCCAGAGGACTCTGGGCATGGGAAACATGGCACCAAGGAGGCTAAGGGGGGAGAGAGAGAGAATAGGCCATGCCATGCAAGTCAGTAAAAAGGGACAGTGATGTCGAACAAATACACACTCACACACACGGACTGCACCAAGAAACCAAGCATCAAGGTCAGCATTCCATTTCAGGTAAAATATGCCCATCAAACTAATGTATGATAAATGATAGTGTCAAAGTATGTAGAACAGAGGGAGCCCATTCTGCCACAATAGAACCAAAACCCAATAATTTTTGGGATTGTTGCACCAGAGGTTGAAAAAAAACAGCCAGAGGTGAAGAAGAAATTATGTGCAAAAGCAACAAAAAGAAGTTCTCTATTCTAGAGACCCAGCTGATCTGAGAGGGGCTGTATTCCATCCCAGATGTCCAAGTGTCAGTAATCTCAACCCTAACTGACAGTCAGAGGCTTTACAGCTTAGAATTACAACTCCATGCTAAAGGATGGTTATGGTTAGTTGGGATGAATTTAAAGGATGTTAATGTTGCACTATAGCAGCAAGCTGCACGATAAATTACATGAAAAATGACTCGTGCAAAGTTAAGTACCATAGTCACATTCAAACCTATGCAGATAAAACTGAAAACATAAAATTCCAGATGAAAAACAGGTCTAAGAATTAATTACGTTTTATACTATTACAGTTTATTGCAGGAATAATAACAGGAACAAATGTTTCATAAGGGCAAGACCTAGTTTATGGCACAGAATCATGACAATGTTTTTAAAATATTTTTAAAGAGGGGGCTGAAATGCGCCACCACAGATATAGATACACCTCCTGTGCTGATATTCATATTTCTCACACATGCACACACAAATGGGGAGAGAAGGTAGAGTTTTCTTACCTTGTGGATAGGGCACAAAGTGAACCCACTGCCACAAGATATTTGGCTCCCTCCCAGCCTACATACTTGAAGGCCACAGGCAGTGGACTCATCTTGTCCAGCAAGTAGTATGGCATCATCATAGTGAGGGCAGCTGACACACCAAAGTAAGCCACAAAGCAGATGAGGAGGGAGGCTACGATGCCAATGGGGATGGCTCGCTGGGGGTTCTTCACCTCCTCCCCTGGAGGTCAGAGAGAGCAAACCTTAGAGTTGGTGGGCTGATTTAAACCATGAGCACATTAGTCATAAAATACATCATCGCCTTACTTTTTTTGTCTATACCCTCTGACCCAGGCCCAATAGAAAAGTTCAAAAGGCTCCAGCACATTTTCGAACTACACACCTACTGATACAAGTAGCTGACCCTCGGAGAACTGAGCTACTGTTCTAATTTCACATCCCTCTTTTTCCTAAAAAGAGTTCTGTTCTGTATCCCGGAGACACCTGTGGAAATCAGCGTGTTAAAACCTCTGCATCAAAGGTTCACGAGAAAGTCTAGTTATGTCAGATTAGAATACTCCACATGCTCTTTATCCCATGGGTAAAAGTAAAAATGCAGAAAAAGAAGATGGCTACTGCTTGTTTCCTCATTCTAATCCAGTGATCTTAAAACAAGGCACTAAATTAGTTATGCACTTCACTAACTGTATGTGTACCAGACTACAGCAGGTGTTCACAGTCCCGTAAATTGTACCCTTCTATGGGGCATAATTTGCATCTGAATGAATGAGATGGGAAGTTGTCAATGAATCTACACAGTAAGACTTCAGAGCCTTTTTCTTGTGATTCAAGTTATCATCATTGTTTTACTTTTATACCTGCAGAGATTAACAAATGGTATCACATTTGTTAAACCTGTCAAAAGAGGGGAAACACATCCCTGGAGCCTGACTTTGGTGAGTTAATAGGAGTATGAGAGAGCAGGACCAGTGCTGACAGTCCAGCCCCTCTCCCACCCACCCTTGGCTACACTGATTTATAGGCTCCTGGGGCCACAAGAAATGAGACGCTATGGGCAGTTCCATAACCCACAGGCTAATAACATAGAGTGATACATAAAGGCAGTGCCCTGATGACAAGAAGGAAAAAAGCACGGAACAAACAAAAAATAAACAGGACCGAGAATCCAAGTACAGTCCTTGAAGTAGAATAAACTAGCCTGGGAGTGCAAAAACAGTAAACGCAACAAGTCTTCAATGTTCATACTATGCTGAAAAACAAAAACACAGTCTAGAACTGCATCCATATACAAGTTTACACTATTAGGTTTACAGGTCACAGATTTTGCTTTGTTCGTGGTGAGAATGTGCAACTCAAAGAAACAAACTTAATTTCCCCTGTTTCCAGGGTCCTTCTATGTGTTAATAGCAGAAATGTGGACTCAGGATGGTCTCCTTTTGACAGACTCACCTGTGGTGGCAATGCAGTCGAAACCCACAAAGGCATAGAAGCAGGTAGCAGCGCCTTGCAGTACTCCAGTAAAGCCGAAGGGCATGAACCCCCCCAAGCCAAGGCTCTCCTCCGACAGCAGTGGCAACGATGAGCTGGTTGCAAAGGTAGGAAGGAATCAAGTATCACCGCAGATGGTGCAGGAACATAGTACTGCTCATTTGCAGGTTCAAAAATCTGTACATCAGAAAGAGCTACTGTGGAAAGGGACTTACAATAAATGGAAGAATCAGAACGCAACCCGTTTGTAATGAATAAAGGTGTCTTAATAGTAACATTTTCAGATATTACTTGTTTAAAAAAAAAAAAAGTACACCCATCCCTCACCCGACAGGGTTAATTTGTTTTGTGAAACCACCCCATGAAAAATGTCATTGGGGTTAGTTTACCATTATTTATGTTAAAATACAATCAATTCTAGGTTGAAAAACATGTCATCTAAAATAAAAAACTGAAAAAAGACATCTCTTAGTTTAAAAACTGATAAGAAAGAAGGTAAGAAGACTAGAAAAGTACACAGAATAAAACAATAAAATAGTAACTACTTAGCCTCTTCCCTCCACAACTCACAATGAACTGCGTGGGCACAGTAACAGTTCATTACAGCAAACTGCCTTACATGGCTGTTTTAAATTGTCATCTTCAGCTATTTTTTTAAACATCATTAAATATTTATTGACGTACTATTTAATGACTGTTACAAATGTGATGGTATTTGGGACAAGATAAACAGATGCAGGCCTTTTGTCTTTGTTTTAAACTTAGGGGTTGGGGAGATGGGGAGCTGAACTGTAGGTGGGGTCTCCACCTCTGGAATTTGAACTTCCTGGTCCTTCTTCGTCTCTCTCTCTCTCTCTCTCTCATCTGCTCTACTGTGAAGAGGCGTTGGTGCGCCACCCCACCAATTCACGTGCATGGCATTGTACAGCATTTTAATGGTGGGAAAATAGGTTTGGGGTTTTTGGATGGCTTGGGAGTGCATCATTATTTTTCCACATTTAAAATGATGGGGAAAAAGGCTTTTAGTAAATGAAATTTCAGTATACGTACCATTTTCGGGAACAGATTCATTTGTAAATGGTAATTTTTTATGTCACATTTCTAACAAAAATTATTGAATTCTTATATGTATAAATTCTTATATATAAAACTGGCAAGATAAACTGTAAAGGAAATTGAATCATTTTTGACCCATCAAATGTATCTTTTGGACTCTGACTCACAAATGTGTTGTAGGCATAAAATTATCACATTATTGGACAAAAAATGCCACTTATACAGAGTAAAAAGCCTGAGTATGAAAAAATTGTATATATTTTCACAAGCCAGTGCAGCAGTTTTTTTTGTTCTATGGGACCCTGTTATATGAGGGAAAGGTGTAACTGTAGACCTACAGATATCAGTGACTAATGTGGCTTCTTACTTGACAGAGGAAGAATTAGTAACATTAAAGATATCGCTTGGGTCCAGGTTCCAGTTCTTCAACGTGCCCTTGACCAATCCAGATACCACCATGAAGAGCAGCACCAGTATATTGATGCAAGTGAACACCTTGTTGACCATGGCAGATTCCTTCACCCCAAAGGTCAGCAAGCCTGCAGAAGTATACACAAGGTAGCTAGGAATAGCACTAAAGCGATGGTATGTTAAGAATAGTCAAAAAGTTGAGAGGCATTTACAACAGCAGCAGATCCAGATTTTTTTGCCTCTGTTAATTATCACTTTTTATTTATGTCACAAACTTTCTCACTAAAATGAAAATTAATCCAGGATCAAGTAATCAACTGCAAAGCATAACAGCTTTATCCCACTACTGCAACTCAATTTCTCCATAAATCTTTCCATGTCCATAGATTGGTAGAGGTATACCTCAACTAGCACAACCCCCATAGAGCTGTTTCACAATCTCAGCGCAGTCTAATTTTCAAAAAATTAGTAATTTATCATAATTTAACCCTATAAGTCCCTGCTTGTACACTACCCTTTTTACATACTGGCATCCGTTTTAGTCTTCACTGACAACATGTATCATTAATATAATTTTTCAAAAGTGTACAAAAAAAATTCCAAAAAATTTAAATATTATATGCCCACAAACGTAACCTATTTTCTTTTATGTTGTACATTAACAATTTCCCAGCTCCAGTCCACGCAATATAAAGTATTAATGAACCCTTATAATGCACCTGCCTGCCTACCTAGCATCTTACCTGTGAGCGTGAAGATGATGAGCACAGCAAACATGTCAGGAAACTTTGCCAGGATGCCTGGTGCATCCATGCTCAAGTAGTTACTACAGAAACGCTCGATGTGCTTCCCGGTGAGCTCGTCAAACGTGGCGCTCCAGGCCCGGGCTACGCTGGACGTCCCTGTGTGTGACGATAGGGGAAAAACAGCTGACTCAGACGCAACAGTTTCACCAGACATTTTTGACCTTTACTACCAACCACTGCGTAATGAAAAGGCTAAATGAGGAAGTGTTTATGTTTGAAGACTAAAACCAAACATAAAAAGCTGTGAAGTTCCAGATGGCCCTTTCTCTTTTATACAAACCTATTTGGAAATTAAAAAAACCAAGCAAGATCATCTGGTCAGAATGTATACACAGGGCTGTGAGACATGCGAGTACTGAGAAAGGCACATCTCACCAATGATGTAGGCGAGGATGAGATTCCATCCGGTGATGAAGGCCCACAGCTCCCCAACTGTCACATAGCTGTACAGGTACGCTGAGCCAGTCTTGGGTACACGAGCGCCAAACTCTGCGTAGCACAATCCTGCCAGCACCGATGCTGCAGCGGCAATGAGGAAGGAAAGGACAATGGCGGGCCCAGCATTGTCCCGTGCCACAGCACCAGCCAGCACGTACACCCCTGCACCCAGGGTGCTGCCCACACCCAGTGCCACAAGGTCAAAAGTGTTAAGGCAGCGAGACAGGCGACTGTCTTCAGTGCTGCAGTCCACCACCTTCACCCGCAGAAGCTGCTTGCCCAAGCTTGCCAGTTTATTCAGAACCATGGTGCTTCTGGACACGCTGAAGGTCAGTGGCAGACTGAAAAGAGGCCTGTGGAAGTGAAAGACAGGTATTTCTTTTGGTTGGTTCATTTGTACCACAACTAAGGAATATTTTCACCCAATTTTAAACATTTACCTCTGGATGTTTTCATACGAAGGAAAGCTGGACACCTTGCAACGTTTGCCAAGGATAATCCATCTGCCTACCACAATACTCCGTTGAGCTGGCAGAGGAATTTGACAGTGTTGTTTCATGTCGCTAAATAAAAGAAATGTAGGCTAAATCCTCATGAGAACAATGTTCATCTTAAATCAACCAAAGAAGCAAGTTTAAAGTGAATGACCGATGGCTATATGGATTGGAAGAAACGGCCACACTGCCCACTGCCTGAATATCAGGCAGCACACTGAGAAATCTGCAAAACATAACTAATGCGGAAATCTGTAATGCGCGTCGAGGATAATCTACACGAGTCTGCTGTCTGACTGATCCTGCTGAGTTTTACAGACAGAACATCATCTGTGAACAACTAACATGGTTCAACAGCCTCATCATAGATGAGGCAGAGGAGAGAGAGGTGTCGGACCCAGCCGCCCACCCTGAACTGACTACCTGGTCCCAGGAACTCTTTTTTGGACATTTTTTAAATGAAAAAGTACAGAGCAGGTGGAACAACGAGTAAGGAATTCATGCAGAGACTCTGTTGACAAACACATGGTAGTCCATGACACAGACATTGAATAACACTCAAGATACTACAGACAGCATTGCTGCACTGGCCAGTTGAAAGCCCACCAAGTCACTCCAAGCTCAAATCACTTGCATTAGGCCTTAAACTAGGAGGCTCATTAAAAAGCAATAACAACCATAATTAAACTAACAGTTTGAAAGGTTTCAGGCATCAACTGCAACTGTATGATTTCTTTATAGTACAGTTCTGAGAACCCACCAGTTGTGCTAAACCAGTCAGCTGCAAATTACATCCCCGTTCACTCCATCACTGTCAAACTTTGCTAGGAGGCGTGGGAAATAACCACTGGCTAAACAACATTAAGAATGGTAAAGATCTTTTGTTGTGTACGACATGCAATGATCAAATACTCCTTAAAAAAAAAAATTAGGAAAAAAAGATTAAGGCAAACAGGACAGCAATGCTTACTGACTCTTCAGCGGACGATACACGTTGTTGATTTTTATGCCTACTGTCTGCAATAATACAACATTTGTCACAGACTACCAACAATAATCTACAGGGAAGTAACTTATAGATCAGAACAAAAATTGTAAAAAAAAAAAAAGTAAACCTTTCATGATCATCGTATGAACCCATCTCAGTGAGGTGCCCAAGACCACGTATATGGACCATGCGTCCTCTAACTGCACTTTTCACTTGAGGTGCCTCTGTGAATGCAGCCCACTCAGAATGTCGCCCTACAAATAGACTATTAGTAAATCACATGGGTGTGCTATTTCAGGCACCTACGACTGCCACTGTGAGGCCAAACTCCGCTTCTGTCACTCATCCAGCCACCTTGACTAAGCACATCCAGGGAGATGTTGAAGCTCTGTTAAAAAGCAGACAGAGGTCACCAAGACCTGGCAACTGACTCAGACAGGACCAACAAAATGTACACCCATGTTAAGTGTGTACTGCCCTGGGGATTTGAATATGGGCTGGTTACTTCGCTGTTAATTTGTAATACAGATTGAGAAACCCTCTATACTGGAAGTATGTATGGGGGGGGGGGGAGTTCATCCTTTATTTTGGGTACAACATTGTGGAGCTCTACTATAAACACAATCCTGTAAAAATCACAAGATTAAAGGTGCTCAACAAACACTGCCCCCCATGTCTGCTTGTGCAATGTCATACCGATCCAGCAATTTCAAACGTCCCAAAAGGGCTGCGTTATGCCAAATGTACCTTGGCACCTCAGAGGAAACTAGCAGATCTCAAGCATACGATGCAAGCTGGAGGGCAATCATCTATAACCTGCTGTGACTTCAGTACCCTTGAAATTGTAAAATCTTGAAGCATTCTGTTGTGACCAGAAACAAGGTTGGAGGTATCAAACAGATTAGATGCATTTCAGAAGCTTATCACACCCCCCCCCTCCACTAAACCCCTCACCATTGTTAAAATTCATACGATACAAAACATGGGATCAAAATAAGAGATTATAAAGTGTATTCTTCCAACAACAACAACAAAAACAACAACCAGAGCTGGAGGAGTTTCCTAAACAGATACATTCCTCAACTACCAGGGTAGCCAGAAGTATCTGGTACAGCCCAAAGTAACATGTGGATATGGGTGGTTGAGGTCATGCTGGGGGGGAGGGTGGTGTAGCTGGCAAAATAAGTACACACCAACCCTTATGGTCCTGCTATATTAAGCAGGTGGGCAGTGTAGGGACACAACCTCCGCTACCAACCAATCACTGCCCAGGGTCCTGATGGGCTTGGTGGGAACGTGACTGCGAGACAAACAGTGATTGTTTCCATCCGAGTTCACACGCACCTTTGGGAAGTGCGAAAGAGCTCAAGCTATATGACCATTAAACACTGAGCCAACAATTGTATCCTAATTGTAGCTGTAATTGTATCCAGCTTTATGATAATCTCTAAAACATTGGGTTTGGCTGCAAATAAAAGCTAAACCATTGAGACTGAATTTCCAAGACTGGATTAATTGGATTAATTGTGAATCCAGATGTGCAGCTTTGTTTAAGACATTATGGCTGCAGTGCAACTTACACAGCCACAAAGCCTTGCCCAAATAGCTGAAAATGGCACCTTCAGAAGAATGTAGACCATCATGAAGGTCAGGAGGCTTTGAGGCAGCCAGGAAGAAAACAGAGACCTGACCTGACGCAACTTTTTCCAAATGCTGTTCATAACCAAAGCAGAAGACAGAGTGGCCACTGGCATTCTGGGCACCCTTATGCCACATCAATGGAAAAACTGTACATATTTGTACTGAGGATTGATGTGCCTCAGCTCCACAAAAGCATGTTCAAACAAACAAACCCGAGACTAGATAACTCTCTTGAAAAAGAACATTTGCAGCTTTTGATAGCAGCCTATCATTGCTGAAATAAGGCAACTATTCTCTCAGCTGCTGTTAACCAGAACCACTACCAACTACTCTGTTGCATTGTGGAATGCTGGCAGAAATGGAAGACATACAGGCCACAAAAACTGGGCAGTTGGAAGTTCTTGTAGGGGAGAAAGACACGCAGAAGGGATCCGAGCAACCGAAGCCTGCTTTGCCCAGGTAGACCCACATTACGACCTTCCTCTACACACAGAAGCAGGTACCGCCTCTTAAAGGCCTACTATCCGTTTTCTGTTCATTGCAGTGAAATAAGTATAAGTGGGAGGTAGTGGTGTTTTAGTCTTTTAAACATTAAACAAAACACCCACGAGGAACCAGCATGCTAATCACATTTATTGAGCTCCAGATTTCCCCCTCTGGAAAAAAATGCTTCTTGTTTCTGATGGAAACATGCCACATGGCTTCACCCTTATCTCAAGTGAGCAGTCCCTTCCACTCCCTCACACCATACCCAGGAAAGGCTCCCCAAAAAGAGACACCCTCTACAGCTCTCAGTGAGCAAGAGTCAGCAAAGGATCATTCAGCCCAGATATAATGGATTACACAACGTAATGCTAGAATTCTCTGTCCAATGTATAATCTTTCCACACCTTATTAAAGGTTATTTGCTCCTGAAAAACCATCTGTAAGGTGACTTCTTAAAGGAATAATTACCATCAGTTTCAATTGTAAAATTTTTGACGTGCTCCTAAGAACCAAGACTGATGCCCATTTATGGTAAAATGTCACCAAATTGTATTAAAATAGTTTCTTCAACAGTGAACAACAGTTGCTCTTCATTATTGATGATATATTACGGTACGGCTCTCTGCCTCTGCTCGTTGGGCTCTTTTGTGGCCATTTTGCACCGTATACTTAAACGCTCCATAACAAAGTGTACATACGTATGACACGAATGAACGTGAATGAATACATGAATGAATTGAGAGAGAAAAGTAAAGACCAAAGAAATGAATCAAAACAAAGCTAATGGATTTAGACTCAAGGAACAAGTTGACATTGTTTGGATAGTCCAACAGGGACCAGGATTAATAAGGTTATAGCAGGTAAAACTAGCAAACAACAGGTAATGCAGGTTGAGGTCTGAATGCAGCGCGACGCAAACGATAAATGCAAAGAAGATTAAACAGTGGTTTTGGTGTCGGGCTGTATGTGAAACTAGGTCTCCTAAATGTGACAAAAAAGTCCCGTGAAGCCAAAGTAAAACTGTTAAAATGAAATACAAGGCTGCCAAGTTGAGTTCTCATAAACGGAACGGGTGCATCTCTGGGTGTCCGTCCTTCATGAGGACGGGGCCTGAGGGTGACAGAGGACTGATACAAGCAGAGGGTACAAAAAACAAAGTAGTAGCAGTACACTGGTTTGTGCGATCAGAAATGTAAGCACCATATAATATTTGACACAATCCATACTGGGGAGAATTAGGGCTAATGTGGTGGGGCGAATTTGTGCGACAAAGGGGTGATTCCGTGCAAGTTAACCATTCTTCCAAAACTGACAAAACCACACCTGCCATGAAATTCACAGTTACCGCATGAAGATGATATTGCCAACTCCAGTGAGTCATACTGCAAGTCTACAGGAGCTCAGCCTTCTGATGATTTCTTTTTCAACGCTCCTGTGTCAGACTTCAGCTGAATTATCAGAACAGCGTTTCACATTATGCTCATGTTCCCTTCCAGACCGAGGAATCATTTACACACATATTCATTACAAACTGAAACCACTAGCGTCCGTATAGCCGCACAAGGATGAATCGGTTTTTCTAAGGCAGCAGGTATCAGCAGGTACCTTGTGCTGGATGAGGTTCGTAAGGTTGATGCTGCCGTTTGGCTGAGTCACACCATCATAAATAATGGCAGAGATGCAGGGGAGGCCGAAACTCTGAAGTCACCGTCCTTGACACTGCCTGCCAGAAGGGTTCCTCTTGCTTTTGTTGAATGTCAAGTTTTGAAAGTAACAAGGAATTCAGGCATTTCTGGATTTCAGCTTCAAAGTGGGTTCTAACATCTACTGTGCACAGCCAACAATATATTTACTGTGTTCCTTCATGTCGAGGACCAGCCGTTCAGCTGCGACCTGCTGGTCTGAAAGATGAGTTATCACAAAGTTACACAGAAGTCAGTCAATAAATAATGAAAATTATTTTAAAAAAGGATAGGGGGATTTATCCCGGGGGGGGGGGGTCACTGTTCAGAATTACTGTCACGTTAGTCATGAACCAAACAACGAGCACAGGACTAACGAAGAGTACAAAAAAAGATTTAGTTTGCCAAAGTGGTAACACTTGTTACACCTACAGCCTCATTACTACATAAACACAACCCTTTTTACACAGTGGAGAAATCAGGCGCACTACACGACAGTGGAAACGTTACCGATGACACGGGATAACCTGAGGTCGTTTTGGCTCAGGACTAACCTTGAACACCGCACGGGAACTCGCGCATAATCCCGGCCGCGCGCGCGCGCACGCGCACGCACCCTGCTGTGTGTGGCTTATCCGGTCACGGCACTACTGTTTATTATATTAACATTATCGGTTATATTCAACGGTCTGTTTCGAGTCCATTGGTCACAACAAAAAACCCGGGGGGGGGGGCTGCAAAAACTACACTCTGGGTGAATGGCGACCTAAGCAGCCACGTTATCATCATCATTATCAATAACAATAATAACTACGAAATATTATTTACTACACATTATTGATGAGTAATATAACAATCTCATGGCCCCAAGTTAAGACAAGCTGGATATTTTCTTTTAGAAACAATACTTGTAGAAATGCGTGCACGATGGGACTCCATTTATAATCCGAAATGTTCCGACACGAAAAGTTCCAATTTCAGCCCGAAGCCATAAGAACTTCGAGATTTAGCCCGTTTTGGTGCACTTCTGGAGCGCACGAACCGCCGCTTTAACCCAGAGCAAAGCGAACCGCTGTTCTGAGTCTTTTTCTCGAATTGGTTAATAAAACTTGAGGTTCTTGTTTTCACGGGGAGTGATAAAGGGGACGTGCTTTCGGCGCCCGCCACGCTGCAGCACACGGACTGAACACGTTGCTGTACTTATAAGGCGCGATCTGATCTCCAGCTCCCCTTCGCTCAAACCCCTCCGTGCGGCCGACTTGAGGGCTAAAATCCACCAGATCGCACGGTTCGAACACAACATGATACACCGAAGAAGCAATGAGATGCTAACAAAAGTGTCCCGTTTTCCGGCGGCGGAAGCGCTTCACGGCGTCCACCTCATTTCTAAAATGGACTCACCACCAGCCCCCATCCAGGGCGACCACGCGGAACTTTCACGAATAATCTTCGCAAACGAAATCAAAATGCTTGCGACACCTTTTACGTTTGAATCACAGCTAAGACAGCTTTTCTTACCTGTAACCCAGGGCGGATTCTGAAATTCGGAGAATTCGCGGCATTTTTGTGAAAGGAAGCGCAGAGACGACTTACCTTAGACGGACTGTAGGCACGTGAAATAAGGATTGTTCCTCGCGCTATGTGTAAATACATAAATCTTTATCACTGTGCTAAACGTGCTTGTGTCCTTGAAACCCCTGAATGCTTCTTCTTATACAGGTCTTGACAGGTGGTCAACAGTTTTTTTTTTTGCAACACAATCTATGTTTCCAGCTCAGTTTTTAAGAGGCGTTTCTGGGTTCCCGCCCGACAATCCCCATTCGCTGGTCGTAATACTACCCACAGCCCGAACACACACCCCCCAGTGGAGCATAAATACCCACAGCCCGAACACACACCCCCCAGTGGAGCATAAATACCCACATTCCGAACACACCCCTCAATCGAGCGGCATAAATACCCACAGACCAAACACCAGTCCAGCAGCAAAAATACCCACCGAACCCCCCCCCCCCAGTGGAGCATAAATACCCACAGATCCGAACACCAGTCCAGCAGCAAAAATACCCACCGAACCCCCCCCCGTGGACCATAAATACCCGCATATCGAACACTGGTCGAGCAGCATAACTACCCACAGACTGAACAATCTCCAATTGAGCAAAGTAAACACCCACTTTCCAAACAAGCCCTGGTCCAACAGCACAAATACCCATGACCTGAACATCCCCTGGTTGAGAAGCATAAATACCCACACAGCCCGAACATACCAGGTCCGAGTAGCATAAATACCCAGGGCTTGAACACCTCGTGGTCAAGCAGTATGAACAGGCACATGCCTTACAACCTCTGGTTAAGCAGTATAACGTCCCAACTGCGAAACCACCCCGGAAAAACAGTACAAATCCCCACATTCCAAACATCCCTTGGTCTAACAATACAGTAAATATACAGTCAAATGTCCACCGAAATATTGACATCACAGCACAGGAAACCCCTGCTTTACGTAAAAAAGCCATTTATGCAAGGCATCTGTTGTGTTACATTAACTTAAAAAAAATCTAAAATTACTGATGTTTTCTTCAATAACAACACAATCAAAAAAACTCTTAATAAAAGTGGTCGTCCTCAGTTTATTTAGTTTAGGTCCAGCAAAATCCCAGAGCTATAACAAATGAAAATACCAAGAATTTTCTTTTGCATTTATATTAACTGATCCAAGGTAAAACTAATTTAAGTGCTTATTCACCAAGATCGAATTATATTCCACTTACTTACCGATTCATCCCATAAACATGCACATTGTAGCTCATGTTAATAAAAAATAAACCGTGCAAGTGAGTTCAAGTAAGGTAAGTTGTTTTGCTAGTTGATTTACACAACCAGTATTTGCTGTAAAAAATTCACTTTGGAACAGGCAGAAATTTTAAAAATGAAGGAAAAGAGTAAATGGAATGAAATTTATAATTTAAATATTGCATTTTGAAAGTAAAACTTTGAAAAATTGAAACATTTCCTATAAACAAGCAAGTACAAATAGGCACTACTTAAACATATAATATATATACACCCAACTCAGATTGTCAGCTACATAAATTCTCATAGTCCAACTACCTTTTATTTGAACCTGCAAAAAATATACGGAGGGGAACCACTGAACTGTTGCAAGAATTTTAGAAGGGATATTCCTTAAGTGATTTCAGATGGTGGAAACCCAAGTTAAAAATACTTTCACGTTTAAAACATTTTATTGTACAAGTGTAAGAGTTTGCAGGCATTTGCAATCACACAAATTACAGCAGCAGAATATAAAATCTATGCTGTTTTTGAGGAGAGGGAAACATCAAAATGAAAAGCATTCTATGCTAAAAACATTCTACTGGTTTTTACAAACTTAAGACCACCAGGAATCGCACAATAACGTGCTGTACATTTTTAGGAATTACACATTTCCCTATCATTCATTCCTGGAGCAGAGTGCAGGGTAAGATTTCACACATTATGAAAATCCTTTCCAGAAAAGGTTCATTCTAAAGCAGCCACTGGCAAAGATACCCTTATAGTTGATCTCACACCAACGATTTCTTTTGCATGGAAGCGTCAAAGGGACTGTTTGAGAACTGGAAACCACTGCAATGCACTTTGGCTGCTTCGTGCCACACATTATGTACATAACAAGGTTTGCACATAAGTAATATGTGCCAAACATGGAGCCATTCATCCACCATCCATCCTTGAAATACTGTATTGAAATTAATGAGTGGGTGAGGGTAGAGAAGAACTTTGGAAGAAAAAGATAAAATTTAACATCACATTTTATTTTGCTCAACAATGGTGTAAAACAACACTCCCTCTTTTGAAATGACATCAATGTCAGTGTGACACAGTGTCAACATCTCTTTTATATCCAAAGAAAAGAGCAACTTAAAAACTGAAAAACTGCATGAGATCAAGGTTTGTGGCGAGTGTGGATTTTGGCACAAACGTTTGGTGGCGTACACCTGATAAGTGCTATTCAGGAGTGATGCGATGCTTGGGGGGGGGGGGGGGGGGGTAAAAAAAAAAAAAAGTACAAACTGCCCCCTGCTGCTCTGTCACCAATGTGCAGGGGAGAATTACGACAGGGTAGACAGACGTCCGCGCCATTGCAGACGCCAACGCNACACCAAGGCAGGCACTGTTCTGAATGCCATGCAGCAGTAATGTACACCTCAGTCAAACATGAAAAAGAAAACATCTGGTGCAAAGTGGTTCCAAAAGATGTTCCTGGTCTATCCTTAGTTTGGAAAAAAACCGCCCAGTGAGGAAGTGGATGAGGAGCACATGAAATACCAGTGCACATTATATGCCCTCATATACACATTCAGAATATGCCTCTGAAAAACACAAAACTTAAATGGGATAGTTAAAAAAAAAAAAAAAAAAAATTTCTCCTGGATGACTCCGTATTCATGCATCAGTTGAAGTCATGCACCCAGCCACCGTAAAGACTAAATTACACATTTTGTTATCAATTATTCTTCCTGCTGTCAGTCACGGAGATGAAGGATCCAACAGGTTTCTTTCCTAAGCTGCAGCGATCAGGACTTTGCCGGTTGAAATGAGTCCTTGATGCAGTGCTCTCTTTAAAACTATTTAACAGCATGTTGACCACTGCATCTTCTTAAAGATGTACAATATTCACAGTGCGTATACACACACACACACACACACATATATATGTGTGTATGTATGTATGTATGTATGTACAATATGTGTGCACGCACACACACACAAAGTCCTCCCTCATTTGTTCTCTAGCAGTGTTTTAATGTCTTTGATGCCATGCTCTGTAGCCACAGAGATTACATGATCCAGAGCATTGATGCGCCCAAGCAACTTCACAACTTCCTTTATCTGTTCCCTGAAGAGAGAGAGACACCAATTAAGTAAATGCCACAAAATTCACTTATTCCTCCAGCATCGCTAAGACTCAATTGCTAGCATCAGTAGTCATGCCACAATAAAATGGAAGAAAAAAAAAAAACAGAAGGTGCTCAACTTGCCTTGCATTTCTTTTCTCTATATCAGACCCAGCCAGGCTGATCCTGTAGATGGTGCTGGCAACGTGCTTTAGGTACCGGCAAAAGTTTTCCAGCTGGGGAATGGTCTGTTGGCCTTTCAGACTGTTGAACCACTGCTGGGGAAAGCATTCCACAACCTGTGCAGAAAGAAAACAAACACATTTGGACCATGTTACACATTTCTCAAGCATGAAGATTTTCACAACATACAACCGTAGCCTATACACTCATGCGCATTTTTCATTTAAAGGAAGAGCAGTTTGACCTGCAATTTATAAAGTACACTTCTCAACCACAAAGTCATCAGGCTTTGGAGCTTGTATTACACATGTAAATGACACTAATATGCATATGCAACATATATATGGACTGTAACTTTAAAGAACGGCCTTCAAAATTTGCTTTCATAGCAAAAAAAAAAAAAAAAATTCTCACAGCGATAGACGGCGATGAGGATACAGGCTCAGTTTCACAGCTGTGTGTTAAACTGCGTTGCACCAAGGGGGGGTGGGGGGGATGGGGAGGGGTGGAGGGAAACGGCGGTGCCTTCCTTACTCTGCGGCTCTTTTCGACACTGTCCTCCCCTGGCTCTGTGTTCTGCAGGGCAGAGAGGATGTAGCGGTTCAACGTGCTGTCCACAGCCAGTTCCCTCAGCGTGGCATTGGACAGGATGCCATGCCATTGCAGTATGTTCCCCAGAAGCTGTGTGGGGAGAAACACATGATGAAACTTTTAATATTAAACTTTATCGTTTCACTTTTCTTAAAACCCTAACGACTTTAAAGTTTTGAACCATTAAGAAAGCAGCAGTCACAGCACCTCCCTACAGAGGGGACGTGTGTGTGGCTGTTCACACTAACAGAACAGGTTTTACTGACATTATTCAGAGTGTCCCATTATGTCAAAGGCTTTTTACAACATGGCAATATGATTTATTGCATTCCTCAAAAACTGAGAAAAATGTACTTTATTTTACAGTTGATTTTTGTTCAGTAAGCATGTTGACATGTTTGACATGAACGTACGATCACAATTTATAGACAAAGTCCGGTTACTAAGAAGAGTTGCTCCACTGAAACACATTCAACATTTTTGCAGAAATATGCAACTGTGGACTATAGGTTCAAAGGATCCTATGTGTGAGGGAATCCAGCTGAAGTCTCTGCTACTAGATAATTCTGAACTACCTGTCAATGAAGCAGGTCATTTCTGCTGTTTAATGATTATTATGGCAGCACACAGTTAAACCAATATTAAGACATTTCAAAGGTTTTCACTACTTGGACTCATTCTTAGAGTACACCTGAGGAACTGAACCTGCAACAGCACATCTGTTAACACCTACTGTTTATGAGTTAAAGTTAACAAGGAGGAAAAATGAGCAGTTTGGATGGCTACCCTTCCATAACGCACACAGGAGTTACTTATAAGGTCTGTTATACTTTAAATGGGAAGCACACCCTGTGCTGTGTGACGTCTCAATGCCTCAGGCACCCGTGTCCCTCTATTTGTTTAAAGGTGCAACAAAATAAGAACAATTTATAGAGGGCTCATTTGATAGCGCTGATACTTTTAGCACTGCCTGGCTGCTAACTGAGCATAATTCAAACACCAGCATCATTAAAATGGACAAAGATAACATTAGGCAATTTCTCTAAGAGGGTATGGCGGTGAAATGTAGATGCAAGATGACTCCACTGACCTTAACGCAAGACCAGAACTGACGCTGGAAAAACAGGTATGGTCCTGAGTTTTTGTTCTCCAGCACACTGAAAGGCCCCAAAGACAATGTTTGCATATAATGTCATATAGAAGGTATGTGTGACAAATTTAGATCTCAGGCAGGCACTGGCACTCACTTTTTGGGGTAAAGCGGCATGAAAACGTCGTTGTCCAGTGTTCGGCGTGTCCGGAAAACTATGGTTTTCAGCAGCTCCTGATGGGTTAGAACCAAAAAGAAGCCGAGGGTAAGCAGAGCAGGAAAGAGTCCGCACCTGTTTTTCATAGTTCTGCGCATCACCAAACAGCAAATTGCATCGACGAGGGACCTGGCACAACCCACCTGTGTATTCCGGTTGTCCCCACGCAGTACTGTGGGATAACCCTTAATCAGCCTGTGCATGAAGGCCACCAGACGGGCTGTCTGGCTGCTGGAGAGTGGATCCCACACCTGGTCTGCCAGCACTGCACACAGAAAAAAGCAAGTTACTGATTAGCCAAGTGTATGATCAGGTACAACTGCTACAGAACTCAGCAAGACCAAGCTTAAGGCCTGCTCCATATTATTCATTAATATGCAAAACCAAAAATTTGTTCAAAGTTGCGCTACTTTAAAACAGGCAATTTTAGCATCGTCTTGTAGGTACAAAAGTTGACCATCTGCCACAGCAAACAGTAAGCATTTGGAGATGCTCACCAGCAAGTTTGGGAATGACGACTCTCTCCACAATGGCAGGCAGGAGGCCCACGTCTGCATCCCCTTTCTGCATCTTGGACTGGTCTTCGCAGCCATAGAAGAGTAACGACTCGAACCAGAGCATGTACTCAAAGTTGGGGCAATCCACCTTTTCATTTTGGACGAGATGACAAAACATACATAAACTTGCAACTCTTTCAATCAAGACTGAATAAAATAAAACAGGTTTATGATTTTCACACCATGTTAGCCTTTAAAAAGACTAGAGAATATGAAATAAGAAATTCATTCAAACTGACGTAACAGCTGACACAGGGTTCAAGGCAGACTAATCACTCTACTTTGTTCTCCCTTAGGCCAGGGATCTGAAGAATTGCCAAACCTTGTGGGACTTCATGCCTTCGTATAAAACTGAAGCCTGTACCAGGCTAGTAACTGAGATTCAGAATTCCGACTGAGCACGAATGGTACTGCCAAACCCTTTGAAACCCGAACCCAACTTGAAGCCGAAACCAGTCACTCTGCTGTCAGATTGAGGAAACGTATACACGTGGTGACCCAACTTCACAAACATGGTTTTACAGTGCTATACTTGGCTGCAGTATGTTTGAGTTGATAGAGGGGGAAAAAAAAAAAAAAAAGTGTGCCAAGAAATACTGACAATTTATATAAATCTAGCATTTTTGAAGGTGGCGAATGGGTAATATCTGTAAGAGGTCTATTTAAAAAGCTACTGCTTTAAGCTAAGTGAGCCTGCATCAAATCTGAACACAAACAAGCTGTCGTCGTAACTTTCTCTGAAAGTTGTCATCAGTTTTGGCTTCTTCAGGGGCACGTTGCTGTGGTAAGCAATCTGCTCTGAAGCTTGTATTTGGGTGTGATATAGTGACACGTCATGTAACTGACATGGTACTTGTCGGTCCCACATGTCCCCGTTAATATGAGAGACAACTTCTGATATTCATCCGACCAGATCCTGCTTCTTAGCGAATGTGATCTCCTTACATTTTGGCGAGATAGTAGTAGGATCTGGTGGCATACTATGAGCTTCAACACAACCATGGCTAGCTCCCATGTTTATTAGTTCCTGTGCTAGATATACAAAACCTTTTTCTCCAATTGCAGAGAAATGCCACATAAAACCAAAAAACCTGTACACAGTTGTCTAACAGCTTATATTTCAGAATAGGCAGCACTAACTTAACTGGTATGAGGACATACTTTGACACAGGCTACAAACTGCTGCAACCATGTTTCACATGTCGCTGAAGAGACAATGTGCCAGTACTTTTGCCATCGTAAGTCAAAATAGTGTTACGACATCTGCACTGTATGGGACCATCGAAGTATTTATCTTTTGTGACCATTACATCAAAGTTCCTGTAATGAAGGCATTAATGACTCATTTCACAGTTTAAGTAGATTAATTCTCCATTGGGGGTTTTTGTTTTTATTTCCACCATTGCAATCAGTCAGCTGTTTGGGCTCCGTTACACACAGACTTGCAAAATGAGTTATTAATTTCTCCTACTAAAAATAAAATTTTAAAAAGTAATTCATTTTCACTTGTTTCAAAAGGAAACAAATCTGAACTCGACCAAAACTGGAAGCTGCATGTGAAAAACCACCCGGACCCCTGCAGGAAACCCATTACGTTGTCGGGGTCAGGTCGGGCGGGAGAAATCTAGAGAACATCACTGAAAGCCATTAAAAAATTGAAGTCGTGGGTCTTGGCAAATGGCATTTCCTTTTGTGAAAAACCTAAGAAGTTGGAGTACAACAGCTTTCAGCTGTAGGAATCCATACCTCAAGGGGTGACCAGCCTATGAGCTCCAGGCGTACCAGTGGGCTGAAGAGCTTAGGCAGACAGAGGCCAATATAGGCATCCTGGTAGCAGGTTGAGTACAACCTTCGCCACACCTCAAAGTGGGCCTTGATGGCATCCAGTGAGTGGAAATCCTCTAGCACATCCTCAAACACCTTCTTGGATTCCTTCAAAATGCGTTCTGAAACGGTGGGAAGGAGTGAATGAATTTATGTTCATCTAATGAAACAGTTCTAACTTTTTCAGGTTTAGAAACATGTTGAACCTGTCAGCCTCCAAGAGGTCTCAGTAATGGCTACATAATAATACAAAAGAAGACCATATAGAAAACGTGATCTGCGTTTGAGAGCTTCCCTTGTATTCTGAATGTACAAAATTTCTTAAAAAAGGCTAATCTACAGACCTTACCTTTGCACTAAGGACCAGAGACAGATTTCTGAGGTACGTGGCCTCACCTCTTTCCAGTTTATAGCTGGTGATGTCAGTAGAAGTCTCCTCGTCGTCGCTGGACAAACCCTCACGGTGTTCTGCTCGCTTTCCATTCTGTTCTCGGGCCTGCCTGCGGCGAGTTCTGCAAACAAGGTTAACAGCTGGAATCAACACAGATGCATTGCCACTGAACCAGGAGGCGTTTTTTCATAAAGTCACTCCACATAAATGTGAAAGCAGAGGTTGTTCATACCACAGTGATCAATGCAACACACTTGACCTACTGAAACAGTGTACTGCCACCTGGAGGAATGATGGACATAAAGGTGTGCAGATCACCAGTGAGGATAAAAATATAACCAGAACCAGTCAGACATCACCAGACGCATCAGTGGCCCTCAAGTGTCTCATGAAAACAGACACTGAAACTACTAGAGTAGACACTACTTTTACACTTACTTATCACACCATCAAACCATTATGGCGTAGAACACTACAATGCACTGTGACTGTGGTCTACTTTATGGTTACGGCATGTTCTCTTATGGTGGCGTATCATATCTATTATTTTAATGTACATATTTTACTGCCTACTGAAAAGTTCTTAAACTACTCCGTTAACTTTTGCAATTGACATAGTAAGTATTGTGTTTGGGAGTTGTGATAATTCAGAGGTACTTATTTGCTTTATGGTGTCACTCTAACAAAGTTCACTGACTTCCACAAAAGATGCAGCAAAATGCTTACAAGTGAAGCCATTTAAAGAACCATGTCCAGCACCAAGAGAAATAATGGGGCAGTACCGTCTAGCCTCCCTCTCGGCTATCCGTCTTTGCTTGGCATGCTCTAGGTATGCTCCCCGGTCTCGTCCAAAAGAGTCCAGGTTGGGGGCCATTACGGCCTTGCCTGAAAAAGACATAGAACTCAGTTAGCTCCTGGTCATGGAAATTACCTGCACCCTAGCAAACACTCCTGTCCTGACTGCTCTGACTCACACTGCTCCAATATCATCTCCCACAATTTTGCTATTATAACAAAATATGCTAGTCAGCAGCCCAAATTCAAAACAAAAAAAAAACCTAGATTAAAAGTACCAATTAAAGATTAAAGACAGACCAGTCCTCTTGACTACATATCTTCATAAGGCACCTACACAGAACCCTTTTAGCATAAAAAAATAGTACTTGCCACACAGGCTTCCATTTTTAGGTAGAAGGGTTTAAAGAATGACTGACTAACTTTGAGAGCTGAACCTCAGACTTCCCCAAAGCCAAGAAATGATCAAAGTAATATAAAATTTTCTTCTGTCATTTATATTTACCACTACTCTTCAACAGAAAACACCAAGGGACATTTTAGCCACCCAGGGAGAGAAAATAACCAGCTTTCCCACTTACCCAGCTGCACTTCAAAATGATCTGGACTACCAGCATTAAATTATCATCTGATCACTCAAAGTTACTCTACTTTTAATGCAAATGCATACTGATGGCGAGGACGCAAACTAGAAAATATGGACTATAACGCACAAACAACGAGGCTGTTCAAATAAATTATAAAAACCTTCAAGATGGACTGACTTGAAAGGCTTGAAAATTCCGCTGATTCATCTTTAATATCATCCTGTCTTCTCTGGACGAGCCGGGATGCCCTTTGCCTTAGTAATTGGTGCATGGCAGCCTCCAGCTCCAGAATCAGTGGTACCTGAAAGATACGATACCTTCTGTGACACGTAGACCCGTATGGGCCAGAGCCATGTCCAGGCTGGCCAAACAAAGTCTGTCTGGTGGAGGAGACTGATCGTTCTAGTAGCAGGGAACCTACCATTTATTAATAATAATAATAATAATAATAATAATAATAATAATAATAATAATAATAATAAAAGGTTTCCACTTCATCATTTACTGGTGTCAAAAAGGCTGCAGAGATAAGTAAACTGAAATGAGGTTACATGGCGAGGATGAAAACTAAAGTAGTTTGGTAAATATGCAGCTGTATAAGGGGTGAAGTGTGATACTAAGTTATAAAGCCACATTGCATAAAAAAAATTTTAGGAGCAAATATTGCAACATTTTTCTTTGCTCTTTCCCCTGCTACTGACATCTCCACCACCCAAACAAACTCAGTGACCACACTGCTCCAGCGATCCTCTGCATCTGCGGATCAGAGACCGCAAAACCTGAAAACGAAAGGTTAAACAGGCCCCGTGTCGTTGCCACACCTCATTCACTTTCCTTTATATTGGACATTAGAAGCTGGAAGACAAAAATGAAGGTCAGTTTTCTGACAGCCTTCTGCAGACTACAATGTCCCAGGACAAACTAAACGCTGCAACAGGAATGGTTAATGCAGAATAAATGAGAACACAACTGCAACAGTCTTAACATTTAAACAAAAATTTAAAGAAGCATGCTGATTCACAATCAAGATAAGGGTTCAAAGCACAACATACCAGTGAAATAAAATTCCATTAATAAAGATTAAACATTGCAATAAATATTACAAGGCAAAAGCTTGATTATAAAAAGCACGTGTGAAATTTAGAGATAAAGCCATTAAAATTAATATTTTTACTATAAAATGAAACTGAGGTAGCTATGCCCTTTGTCAATGTCAAAGAAAAAACAAAGCAAGAGACTAGCAAGTAGTTTCTCCCTTACCTTTTCACCGAAACACTCAAGCAAGTCTCGAACATACCCTCGCATTTCTTGCAAGAATTTATACTGGTCGGCGACGGCATCAGAGGAGCCCTCCAGACGCTGAATGGTGCGGGCGGAGGCCTCCAGTTCCTCCTCTATCTGCCCATAGTGCTTGGTATTGGTACAGTGCCCCTGTTGCACAGCACTCAGCCTGAGGGTGGGTTGGGGGGCAGGAAATACATAGACTGGTAAGGTAACACCCAACAATACATATGCAGGGGGGGGGGGGGGGGTTGCAGCACTCAGGTGTTTTTCCTGAGTTCTGAAGCTGCCTGATGCAACATCCAAGGGACTCAATTTCATTCATTTTCATATCATTATGTTATCAGTAAGACAAAAACAAGAAACCAAGATCCCGGGTTGTACTGGTACAAAAGCAAACGTAGACCAACATTCACTTTTTCTTTTTTACCAAGGTTCTATAATTTCATGGTAGCTACAATTCACAATTTGACAAATAAGAGCAATGTTCCCTCTGTCTGGATCTAACAGTGCATGAGGGCAATGGGAGGGACATAGAGGACAGTTCCTTGTTTTTCAGGAATCGCCTTGTTCACCTTGTAATTCATATAGCAAAACACACTTGTAGGGTTTGTCAGACACCTAGCAGGCTGAGCCACTGGGTGGAAAATAGAGACAAACTGGAGTTAAGTGCTTTGCTAATTGCTTGTGTGCAATAGGAAATTAGCACAACTCCTATTTTGAACCCATTTCCAAAACAACCAAAGAAAAAAGGAGAAGCCTTCCCAGAGGCAAAGGCAGGCTGAATCCTACCTGTCTATAAGGCGTTTCTTTACCAAATCAGTAGTGACAGGAGTCAAGTCACTACTTGGAGCACAATAGGTTACTGAGCTGGTGGATTTGACTTTGCAGTCATCTCCTCCCACAGAGCCGTATGAGTAAGGCAGTCCATAAGATGATGCATATGGCTGGGCTTCGTAGGAGTTCTGGTAGTACATATTTGTCTCCTCAGGCTGGTTGGTTTGGACCTGAAAAGAGCAGAGAATCAATGGATCAGGCTTGCAATGCAACTTGTAGAAAGTGGATTAACAGATTAAGACTAAATATGCACAACACTTCCTTGTAACTGTGAAACTCGGGGCTCGTGTAATGAGGTCTGTACAAAGACAAAATGCTATAATAGCTCGTGGAAGTATATACATTTTCCTCCCAAACAAAGACATATAGCATCAGTATACTGTTAGTTCAACTTCCATAACCATGCTTTGCATGACCCTGACAAAGATGCAACAGACCAACCAACCGCAAACAGATCCAGTAAACTTCATGTAGGGGAATCCAGACAGCACAACACAACCTGCACCCACGGTTATCATTTAAGAATAGTCATTCATTAAAACATCCAAGAAAACAACCGCTGAATTAAGACTCTTGAGAAAATTTAAGAAAGTGCAGAATAAATTAATTCATTCAGGACCAGAAAGTTAATCATGCTTAGTGCAAGACAACATGGATGAACAAAGAGTAATGATATTGACAATCTCAGCTAACCATTGATTAAAGTCAGTCTACCATCACAAATGAAACAGCAACTCCAACCATCTATTTTCATTAACTATTTATCCTAAGTAGGGCTGTGGCAGACCGGAACTTAAAAAAAAAAATTCATTATTTTTGTTATCATCATTGACGCTTTTCTTCAGTGTTGGGAAATAAGTATCTAACCATTTACACAACTGGGGAAATTTTTACCAGAGCAATTTAGGGCTAGGTATTTCATTTACAATACAATAACATAAACGGTTTTAATAATATGAATATTCTTACACTCTGCAAATAAAGCCTTAATATTAAACTCAAGTAAAGCTGTCTACAGTCAAATATTTGTTTATAACGGTACATATTGTCTATCAGAATAATGTCTATGTTTGCAGAGTGAAAGACTGTGGTCTTCAGAACGTTATCTCTTAATATCATAATCTGTGAGCCATATCATCAAAATGTCTTCATCCAGTGTACTGTGTCTCACTCCGCGTTTGAGAGGGAGACTCTAGATCACCACAAACCTACACTGTGCAAGCAGTTATTCATAGTAAATGAATGAATAAAATTAATGAGTAAAAGCATAGGATAGAAACACAACTTAGAAATAATACCTTTTGTCACATATTATAAAATATATTGGCAATGTTATCAGCATGCATAAAAATATCTTTAATTTTCATAAATAAAACCAATTTAAACTGTTTTTTTAAATGCATTTTTCTTCCAGGAACTACTTTTTTGTAAGAAAACTCCGTACCCTCACAACTGGCCAAATGATGTTAACAGTGTTAACTCATTCAATGATAAGTGAGAGATGATTGTATTTCCATTCTATCAAAACTTAGTCGGTAGCCACCACTACGTGCCGTATCATGAGATTCTGTAGTGTGGCTGCTTCAGTGACCGTGTGTTCCTGATGTGGTGTAGTACTGGAAGGCCTCATTTGTGCTGCTGTTAACACATAGGGTACTGTGATCCATGTTCTCATACAGACTGCATATTGAGTGTGGTGACTCTCACCTGTGGGATGCTGATGCCCTTCCTGATTTGCTCTTGCTCCCAGCGGCTCACCTCTTCATCGTTCCCTGTTGTATCTAGGGCCTCGTCATCACTGCCTTCGATCCCTGAAAAACAGAAAAACATCAGCCATGTGCAAGTGCCCATCCCATGAGGGCCTGGAAAATTGAAATAAAGGCTTCGGTTGACTCCAAATAGTTTACAGTAGATAAAGTTCTTCAAACATAATGTACAATACAGAACCCTAAAACATCAACTATATTCAAGACTCACTTAACAGGAATAATTTGCTCTGTGAATTAACCTCATTAGGGCTATTCTTGTTGTGAGGAGATTGAATTTCATACATTTCTCATAGGAAAAAATGACAGGTATAAATGTCAAGGTACACCTGTTCCTTGGTATTCAAGCCCTGACATAGCGAGCCATATATGTTAATACATGTCTTGGTAACGATTTCTATCCAAGTGAAGCTGACATATATCAAAGAAATATTAAAAACTGCTAAGTACGAGTATGATATTGCACGGCAACACTGCACCCAGCTTGTGTGTTCAGCCACAATGTTCAAAAGAAGCTACTGCACTTTCATTTGCTTCTGTTCAGTGAGAAAGCACCCCAGTAACAGTTCATTCTAGTTACATCTCAATACACAAGGTACATTTTTTCCTGCTTTATACTGCTTTCATTTCTTCATTTTTTAAAAATATATTTGACTCAAATACTTTTTGCTAGTACTGCTTATAAGCAACTAAATGGAATCTATGAATGTAATGTAAAAGTTAAAGACTTAAACACACAAAAGCATATTAACTACCTCATTATTTGGCAACCAGGTAATTGGTGGTTAAAGTGTTCTTTATCACAATGAAATGGGTAATTGTACACAAAAGCTGAGGCCAAATTATGTTTCGCTGATATTCTATGCAAAACAACATGAATCCAACATCTGCATCAACAGGACACATTTCTGCTAATCGTAACACACAGTCACCATTTATTTGCTGAATTTAAAGGACTGAAAAAAATGCTAACTATGGCATGTACAAAAGTTTGGGCAACTTTCCAGTTGACCTACTAGTGTTGTTATTTGCAAGGTCACAGAACTTCATTAGGCCTTAATCTAAATCAGGTGGTGAAAATTCCAGCTTTTGTTAAATTCTCAGTCTCCAAACCTCTCAGGGTGTTTTGCTTGTATTCAGCAACCAAGCAACCATGAGCCCCTCTAAACATCTTTCTGAGGTTTAGAAAATAATGGCTGCAATGCAGGGAAAGGCTAGTTCTCTCTCTCTCTCATATGTGTGTGTGTGTGTAAACATTTCCCGATTGCAAAATCTACTGTCTAAAATATTACAAAATGAAAGCTAGGGGGAAATGGTGAAGTCAAGGCAAGATCTAAAAGACAAAAAAAAAAAAAAAACCTCTGAAAGAACCACTCAAAGACTAGTCAGTATGTCAAAGCAAAACCCTCATACCATTGCAAAGGACCTCCTGGAAGGTTTATCCAACAGATGAGTAGGGGTGCATGAGTCAACTGTGCAATGTTGCTTGCACAAACCTGTTCTACACAGAAGAGAGGTAAACCTTACCTACAATCTTACTGTGAAAGGCAAGGTGTGAAGTATGGAACACAACATTTAAATAAGCCAGAGGCTTTTTGGAACCAAGTGTTCTGATGAAGTTAAAATTGAACTCTTTACCTACAAACACCAAAGGTATGCTTGGACAAAAAGAACCATTTCAAGAAAATAACACCTTTTCACTTGTTCAGCATGAGGGGGGATCTGTTATGCTTTGGGGTTGTGTGGCAGCCAATGGCACAGGAAATATTGTATGAGAAAAATGGATTCTGCATAGTATCAAAAACTCTCAACTCTAATTCCCCCACACAGGAAGCAACTAAAACTGAAAAAAAGGCTGAACATTCTGTTCTGTAATAAAGAGTGAGGAAAAAATTCCTTACTTTTAACTGAGTACAGGAAATTTTGAGGCTGTGATTTTGGCCAAAAGGAGTGTTACTAAGTACTGACTGATAGCGTGCTCAAACTTTTGCACATGCCACATTTAGCATTTTCTTTCTTTTTTTTAATCTGTTAAATTAAGCAAAAAAAGTTATAGCAAAAATGTGTCATACTGAAGATTTGATGTTGAGTTTGTTCACATTGTTTTTACATAGAATATCAACAAAACATGTAATTTGACTGCAGCCCTTAAGTTTTGCATGCAACAATATTATAGAGTGTTTTCCTCAAAAGAAATAATGGAAACTGGTTTGTGATATCCATGTTTGTGGTATTCACAGTACTTCTAAGAACCAATTACACTTGGATACTGGGTTATAGGTGCACTGAATTATATGCCTATTATATGTCCAAATATAAGAAGAAAGGAGCATATATTATCACAAGCAGATATAGGTTTTCATATGGAATCCTGTTATACGAGGAATGGGAATATATTTTGAATTTCACAATAATGAATAACGCAAGTTACGTGAAATGCACCTATCTCCTCTGCTATCTTCTGCCGCTGAGTCTTTTGTCGCACGCCACTGAAGACGATCCTCTTCTCATCTTCGTCTTCATCACTGCCACCCTGTTCATCCTCCCGCACCAGACGTTTCTTCCCCACCTCCACCTCAGGAGGTGGCAGCTCCCCACCCAGCTCCCGAGCTAACTGGCGCCGCTTGCGGGCTGCATGGATAAATGCTGCATCTGGGATCTCTCCTGGGACAACATGAGGCATGAAGGGAAGTGAGAAACAAGACATGGAAAGATCAGAGGAAAAGAAGACAGTCTTATGAGATCACAGGTAACAACCACATTGTAAGCCAGATTAAAAGCTCTGAAGTAAGACCATTGATGCCTGTGGAGTCAGTTTGTCTATCATTTTGCTACCAATGTGTTACTATTCTGCATATAACCATAAAATTCCTACTTAAATGTATCAAACTTGTTTGTCTCTAGTCAAGTAAATGAGGCAAGTGCGATGGTGTTCAAGTGTGTGAAAAAAAAAACCAGAACTTCAATTCTATCAACTTTCTTTCTGTAACACAGTAGCAGTGGGAATTGCTGGTGTCTTACAACACATGGCTAATGTAAACAAGTATAGGTTTGATCCCTGCTCAGTCAGTGTTGTGTTTGCATACTCGGGCTTTGTTCCCTCTGATACTCCCACAGCCAAAAGACATGTGTTTCAGGTGGATCAGTGACTCTAAAAATTGCCCATGGTGTGTGGCACATTGCTGTGGTATGTAAATGAGTGAACAATTGAAGGAAGTGTAGTGTACCCAGTGTTGTAAGTCACGCTGTAAGTTAGTGCAAGCTAAATACACTAATCCCTTCTTACCTGGTCTCTTGATATCCATTTTTTTCCACTTGACCAGTAATAACCAAGATTATTAAAACCACTTATTAAATGGGAATGGACTTTTATCGATAGGGCCTGTAACAGCCAGTCTGGGCCCCCAGTATTTGGTCTGGTATGGCAAATTAAGACCACATTTGAAAATTACTCCAAGCAGCTGTGTGAGACTGTGTTGTGGGAATCACATATCTACATTCTCAGTTTCCATGCATTAACTATATAATTATTCATTTATTTAAATGTGATCTATAGCCATTGTCTTCCTCAAGGCAGTGCAGTCACACTATATAAAATCTTTACTTTACATACAATGTTATTAATCCTATTTTGATGTGTTACTACCCTTTCCCTTATGAACTTGAGATCTTGAGATCATTTAGGGTGAAACTGACATGAACTTGTGATGGGCATGAAAAGAACTGAATTTTTTCCTTTTAGGAAATACAGTGTATCCTTGATTTAGTGGATTTCAAAGTTGTATTGATTTTATGGAAAATTGCAAAAATACTCCATTAAAAAAATCATAAATATTACCAAAACGTATTTTAAACCACAATATCAGTGAAATATAAATACTTAAATTAATGTTAACTTTTTTGGAGAAAACTTATAACAAAATTTTAAAGTTTTGATACGGTGTCTCTAAAAACAAGTGTTTCCATTTTTACTTTCATGAAGGTGGCGCCAGCTAGTCTCCTGTAGCCACATTCTGATCGAGTCACATTGGCACCATATCCACTGCTTTCTGCACATACTTCAGTGTACTGTATGTATACATATTTCAATTACAGCAATGACATTTAATTTTAAGCACATTACGTGTTCATTACACATTAAATTAGGTTATAAAAGTGTCACTGTAGTACAAAAGGTGGCATACAGCTCTCATACAGTAAAAAAAAATATATATATATTCTTAAATAGCATTTTTGATTTTCTGGACCCACATTTCCCATTTACTCATTGAACAGATGCTCATCTCCAAAGAGTTGTACAACCAAAATTAAGAAATTTTTAAACACTAACCCATAATCCCCAGGACTATTCTCAGAAAGACAACAGCCTCTGACATTGCCTGCATTAGCTACGGTGGTACCTGGTCTGAGCGCACTCAGAGAGGACAGTGTGTGGGCAAAAGATCCTCCTGTGTAGCTCCTTGGGTCACACTCATCCTCCTGGTCATCATTGCTGTCCACCTCCATCTCCTCCTCGCCATGCTCACTGCTGGCTTGGCTTCCCTCTGCTTTCAACTCCTCCTTAGGAGCCACCAGTGCAGACACCTCTGGGCAAACATACACAGGTAACTTTAGATGGATCAGTCTCAATTTTCTCCAATCAAGCTGCTCAAACTGCAGGGTCCTGTGCAGACATGTGCAATAAATACTCAACATTTCTGTATCCAACCACTTACTGACACTTGGCTTGAGACCCCAAAGGTTGTTTCTCTTGTAACATCCTTAGGAATTCTGTTTTATTTCTTTGTTTGTTTTCATTTTTATCATTACTAATACTATTTGTTGTACATTTACCTTTTGCTGCACTGTTTTATGTTAAATATACAATCAATGGCTAGGGTAAAATAAAAAAAAACAAACATATTTAAGACTTCCGAAAATCAAAACCCCAAAAATCTGTTTTTCAAGTGATACCATTAGTTGCTGCACTGGTCTCCTGTTTGACATTGTTACTCTTCTCCAAGTCTTCCTTGTATTCCTTTTTCAGCTGCTTGACAATCTTCTTGCTATGGTTTGGTTTCTTCACTCTGAAAACCTCAGTTTCCTCTGCAGGGCACAGAAGAAGACCGCGTCACACACAAAATAGATTGCAGCAATCTTACTAGGTTTTATTACCGAACCTCTTTTTGGGGACAGTCAGCCACACAATACGCTGCGCCACATGCAGACTTGACTTGACTCAAGACTGTTTTCTGTTTGGATCAATAATTGATCTGAATAGTCTGTTACTGCCATTCATTTAACTTTTCTTCCAGAGTAACTTATAATGGTAGGCTAATTCATACCTTTTTACTCATTTATGCAGCTGGGAAAGTTTGACCCAAGCAGTTTGGGGTAAAAGTCCCTTTAAAAAGGGTACCAGAGTAGGAAGTGGGATTTGAACCTGCATCCTGCAGTGGCCCTGACCACTACAACACCAGGAGCACCATACTGAATATAATATACTGAATGGAGGGGTTGGAACCTCTGTATAACCATACAGCTTTTTGTTTCTGGTCACGGGGGGGGGGAAGAAAAAAAAATCACTTTCAAAATACCAGCTACTTGTGTTTCTGCCAACAATGTTTATTTTAATTCTACATCTACATTCTTTAATTCTTCTTCTACAACAAGTTCATATGCAATATGTTATTTTGTAGTTATTTTCCCCTAGCAGTATTAAGCTCATCATACCAATTCTGTACAACACAGTTGTATTTTAAACAGGGGCAACAGGTGACAGAGTGGTTAGTGGTTGGAACTGCTGCCTTTGGACTCAGAGGCAGCAGGATCAAATCCCACCTTCTGCTATAGAGCCCTTGAATAAGGTTCTTGCCTTCAATTGTTTTAGTAGAAGTGAGTAAATAACTATAAGAACCTCAACACAAAGTCATTCTTCAGAAAGGCATCAGCTAAAACAATCAATGTAGATATTCATTAGTTATTTTCTAAGCTGTAACAAGGAAAGTGTGGGGTCGGGAGGGTGACCCCCCCCCGTGGTCAAACAAGCCCAACGTGCCCCAACCCAGTATCTACACAACTTCTCTGAGAACTGGCCACTGGCCACTTTCCAGGCAATTCGGCGTCATTCCGTCACAGTGACAGTGACAAAAAGGGGCATGTGGACACACGATAAAGCAAGTAGAGAGCAGAGGTAATATGAATGTAAGTGGAAGTTAAGCCGGACAGTGAGGTTAATAAACTGTGAAATAAAACATATCTGAGCAGCTCGCGGCACAAGTAAAGTAAACTAGTGAAATAAATACTGAAAAGCCCGCGGATCAGTAACGGCTCAATGCTACCTTCTTCGTCGTGGAAGCTCAATAAGCTGGCCTTGGGCGCCTCTCGGACCTCCCTGCTCTTCTTCTTCTCCTTGGTGGCCTTCGGGGGGTTCGCCTGGAAGCCGTTTCCATGGTGCAGCTCCGCCTGGGTGCCGGGAAGCCCCTCCGGCGTGCACGCTGCGGGGTCCCGCGCGGGGACATCCTCGGTTACAGGGCCGCATGGTTGTAGCGGCTGCGACGGCGTCTCCGCCTGCTGACTGTCCTCCTTCTCTTCGTCGTCCGAGTCATTCCTCCGCCTGAAATTAACCCTCTTCGCCTTCTTAAACATGGTTTCAAGATAGTGCGGTGTTTACAGGTAGACTACGCAGCGCATATGTTGCAAAGTACCTATAGACATACACGAAGCTCCATCGGCCATTGTACAGAAATACGGAGAACCTGTCGACACTAACCGCGATGCACTTCGGGAATTGTAGTGCACAACGTAGGCTTGAAATTAGCGTCTTACATTAAAACAGGTTGCGATTTCAGTCAAAGTCACACAAAGACCAGGACGATAATAAGTGTAGATTCTGCTGGGTACTGTATTTTATTATATCCAGCAGGTCTAAATTTGAGGCGGGGTTGAGGATATTTTATCGCAGTCACGCGATAGCTGCTTCAAGCCGCAGTGTCTCTTGGGTATTGTAGTAAATACTGTGTTGTGCTTTATTGGCAAGAAGCACTTCCGATTTTCAAGGAAGTCGAATGAAAACCGGGGGAAATGTGACGACGACGATCGAAACGCTTGTCTACGGTTTCACGTGTCATTTAATAAATAACCAGATTCAGCACAAAAGTAACTTCGAACCTAGTGAAATTAATCTGAGGGACTGAGGAGATTTTATTGCATTGAAACGACTATACTAATTTATATTTTTCATTAAAATGTCAGTTATTGTACAGTTTTTACCTGTTTTTGCTCTGTTTTTTGTTTATGCAGGCTTTGGCTTCAGGCCACAGATTTGAAATTTGGCACACAGGCACTTCTTACCCTGAGCAGGGATTTTGCACAGTCAAGTTCATAAAACTAAAAAAAGGCTACTTACTATTTTGAAATTTTAAAACGGGGTCTCCGACGAGGCCTAGAGAAGATTTTCTCGCTCTCCACACACATGCACGCACAAAGAAGGCATTCTACACCTTAGTAATGTAAGAGTAATAAACTCTGGCTACGTGTGTGTATGCAAAATGACCACAAAGTGTCAGCCAGATTATTAGTAAGACTGGTTATGAATACAGGTTCAAGAGTGGAGCTACTGTCAGCCACCTCCTGTACATGGATGACATGAAGCTGTATGCTAAGCACATCCATGATCTACTTGAGCAGCATCTGCAGTGAGGATACTGGGATGTTGTTTGGATTAGAGATGTGCAGCAGGATGAAAGCAAAATGAGGGAAAGTGATAAAGACAGAGGGAGTTAAACTACCACAAGGCCACATAACAGACATGCAGGACAACTGCAAGTACCTGGGGATCCTCCAATCACATGGGAACCATGAGCCAGAGACTAGGGAGACAGCAACATCCAAATACTTTCACAGATTAATGCAAGCCCTAAAGAAGCAGCTGAAAGCTGAATGAGAAGAACAACATCAGAGCTATCAACATATGTGTCCTGCTAGTCATCAGATACGCAGCTACACAACTTATTATATAAGTTGACCATGAGAGGAAATTGAAGCTGTCAACGTCAAGACGTGAAATCTCCTTAAAATACACAAAGTCTTCCAAACAAAATCCAACACCCAGAGACTGTAAACCTGCCAGATGGAGGGGCAAAAGGGCCAGGAAAATGTGACAACTACTGAATGAGATTTGATGCATCCGTCAATTCATCCAAGCAAAGACCCCTGAAGATGAGCTGCTAGGGGAAAGTCTGAAGCAGTTAGAGGATGTGGATAGTAGGGAAACACAGGAGGTCCTATGACAGGATAAGCTTCTCCATGAATTTTGCCAAGAAACTACAACTTACTATTTATTACTAACAGATGGCAGAGGTGGCTGACATGAGGAGGTCCTTCCAATGGCTGGGAAAGGCAGGGTTGAAGGACAGTACAGAGACACTAATCATGGCATCACAAGAACAAGCCCTCACCACCAGGTTAATTCAAACAGATGTGCACCACATCAGGCAAGATGTCAGGTACACACTGTGCAAAGAAGCCCCTGAGACAATCCAGCACCTAGTAGCGGGCTGCAAGATGCAGTCAGGGACAGCATGCACTGAGAGGCACAACAAAGCAGCAGGGAGCATAAACAGAGACATCTGTAAAGAATATGGTTTGGGCATTCCCAAGTCTAAATGGGAGGTACCACAGAGAGTGGTGGAGAATAACTGAGCCAAGAACCTGTGGGTCTTCCACATCCAGACAAATAAACGGTTAATGGCCCATCAACCAGGTATAGTAGTAATAGATAAGGAGGCGAAAACAAAGGTAGTGGTAGATGGGGCAGCTCTGAGTGATATCAGGTCGAAGGAATCTGAGAAGCTGGAGAAATACCTGGGATTGAAATGAAGAACTGTAAAGAATTTGGAAGGTGAAAACCAAGGTAGTCCCATTGGTGATAGGAGGACTTGGGGCTGTGAGGAGTAGGTCCATCAGATCCCAGGTATGACAACATTGGTCATCAGAGGAGGATAATCCTCGGAACAGCAAAACATATTGCACTGTACCCTCAAACTCCCAGGTCTCTGGTAGGAGGCCCAAGTCTGAGGAAAGTTACTACCCACAGGGGAAAACTGGGTGAGAAAGGAATTTTTATATACATATATGAGAGAGAGAAAGTCATATTTTTCCTTTTCAACTGACTATGACTGGCTCGTGTATCATGGTCTGTGGTGTTTGTCAAGCAGAACTAACACTACTTATGTACTAAATACAACCAATTTAATAGTAAAACAGTTTGGGGATATAATATTATTACTTTTTACCTTTCCACCACTAGATATTAAGGATAATGAATGAATGGATTATAAGTAAAAAAAGTTTAGGTTCATATTTTTATTCATATTATATCGGAGCTGTCTCCTTTGACCAAGGTGACAATAATGTTAGATAAGCAACTTCTCCATGTTTGACTCATTTGCATCATCTTAGAGTGCCTTGATGAAAGGTACAATAGCAAGAGCAGGATTCAAACCAAGAACCTTCAGAATGAAAGGCATGAGCACTAAATGCTAAGCTACCCGCTGCTACATGTGTTATGGACATCCCCTGCATCCCTTCCATCCACTTTCTAGAAGATGCTTGGTGACTTGACTTAGTGAGAAATTCAGTATTAATAGCTTTTTTAAAATAACCTCCAACTCTTAATAATCCTTCCCACAAATTTCAGGAACAGCAGTCGTGGGTATGGCACATAAAAACCACCACTGAGAATTTAACAGCAACAGTCGCAGGGAGTTTAACATATTCTAAAGAGACCACAGAGGAAATAAGCTAAGAAGTGTGCATGTAACATACTTCCCAGCATGCTGTAACAATCACTACCGTGTCTGCTCAGGAAAGTAAATTTGATGAAGCAATACTTACCTTTACAGCAAACAACTACAATACCTTCTAAATATTTGGTGGCAAAGGGGAAGCAAGTTGTGCAGCAGTCATGGTAAATGGATATGATTGATCTGTTTGGCCACACCTGGTGCTTGTTTCTTGCTATTGAAGCATCTCCTGGCACAGGTGTTGGTGGGAAGAGACAGTAGTGAAGCTACTGCTTGCCACATGTCTGTCTTCTTCCCTTTTTCTCCCCCCTCAGAAACTGGAGTTGTTTGGACCACACTCTTAGTTCCTTCTGCTTGGGGCAAATAATGGCCAATCCTAGCACATCCAACAGTGGTATCTAATAAGTTTCGTATACTGTAGCTTAGAAATGAACACATTCTAGCTATATACTTTCTGAAGGAAATCAAGGTTCTTGCTCAATGGTACATCAGCTCTTCTTGGCTCCATTGGATAACATGGTACTTTAAGAGCCACTTCTGAATTCTTATCTTATGAGGTATGCAGGGGCCTTTCCACTACTGGCAGGTCACTTTTGTATTGTGTGTTGCCTTAGCTTGACTCTGATTGTCCAATAGGTGGCTCTCAATTTTTTTAAATAAAAATATTTTTTATGTGGGTATCAGTTACTGTAACACTATTCTTTTAATATAGAGATAGAAGTCCAAGGGGTGCTGGACTAAGTGTTGCCCAGGGGAACCAACGTTCTCAGCATAACAGTGTATGTTTGTCACATGCCTAGTATGCTGAGTCTTTCGTACCCCAGTCCCCTGCACCAGAACTTCAGAGTCCTCACATCCAGAGAATTGATGGCTTGCAGATGTACCGCTCACTTAGTATAACGTTTCATGTTATGTAAAACAAGATCTGTGTGTGACAGCGGGTGGCACGGTGGTGCAGAAGGTAGCTTTCATAGGTACTTCACAGTGCCAGGACAGTGTGATCTCCAGCCATTCTGCATGGTGATTGTTTCTCGTCCCCATATTCCTCTGCCACCCCCCCCCCCCCACAGTCCAAAGAAAGGTGTTTGTTTGGTGACTGAAATCTTTGCATTGGGTACCTGTGGCTAGTAAGTATGGCTTACAAGAGTGACAAAGTTTCATGCAGACCTGCTGTTGTACTGTTTTGCGGGTTTTAGTCGTGTCACTATTGGTGAGTGCAGGAAGGTAAAGATTAGAAAAGTCAGAAGATCAGAAAAATGGCCAACCAAGTGGAAAAATGTTTTATCTTTTCCTCACTGCACTGTGGCATTATCCACCCCCCCCCCCCCCCCCCCCCCCCCCCCCCCCCNAATTTCCCAACAGTTGCACTTGCCTCAATTTGGAAGACTGTAAATCTTAATCCTTTCATGTTCTCGCACAGACATCATGCATGTTCCCCCCCCCCCCCCCCCCCCGACCTTGTCACCAGTACAAGGGACAGTGAAATTAGACCAAAACTGATTTACTTTAATGAAAATAGGAAAAGAATCATAATAATATTTTTTTTTCCCTTTTAACTAACATTTTTCGCAAAACTTTAGGCTACTGAAAATGATTTATCTTTCTATACAGCTGAGGAATTTTTATTTGAACAATTCTAAAATAAGTATTTAGTGCAATGAACAGCATGAAGTGGGAATTCTACTGATGTAAAATTGAGCCAGTGATGCTTTTGTAAAAAGATTTTCATTTTAGGTGATTTTATGGCCCTATATTGCCCATAGTGGGTAACTTTGTGTATAAATGTACTTGTATGTGTGTAATGTATGTACACTTTCATTATGATGGTATGGAACCTGTCCAGGATGTCTCACATCCTATGTTTCTGAGGTCATGTGAACCTGTCTTGAATTGTGTGGGAGTGAATGAATGCAAAATAAACTACTGGAATGTATGTGGTTACACGATACCTGTCCGATAGAAAGCCTGGTTATTGGACAATCGCTTTCACCAGGTGGCAGTGTTCACTAATGTATTGAATATTATTCCAGTTGCGGTTACTGTACATCAAAGAGACATTTTCTGAATTTAATGGTTTTTGAATTTGAAAGACAACTCATTATGCCACGGACTCCGGACTATTCGAACCTTAAATATTCCACGTATCCTCACAATTTCCTTACTTACTCCTGAGGCGACGTAATGGCGGGCCTAACAGGTACTGAAAAAAGTAATGACAGATCAGTGGTGTCATCTACATCGACTTCTTTATTTTGAAAATTGGATTTATTTTGTCACTGTTTTTCAACTATACTTTAAGCTTGACAACCATTATGTTAATTTAAGTAGCTACAATCAAACAATCGGCAAATCAGTGCATCCAACTTTCTTTCAGAGAGGCCGTTTTACAAGGACAATGTCGAGTGTCCGGTATCTGTGCTACGTTTTCAAGAGCTAGAAAACAGAAACGTATTGTTTACGTTTGAACCTGCGGATTAAGGACGGAATGACTGACAGCCTCGATAGCACAGGATCATGGCAGCCGCGACGTTTTCCTTTGTTCGTGTTGCAGATGCTTCACAGTAGATGGGCGAAAGTATCGGGTGTTATGAACATGCAAACAGGTACAGTGTGGATATTATTCGGCCTCTTACTCCATACAGCACATCAGCTGACAGTCAGTTTGAACAATGGAACAAGTTAAAGGCCCTCTTCACATTTTAGCAACAGTTTCACCCTAACAAGGTCATAGATGAAGTAATCTGTAATTCAATATACTGTACAGTATTGGGTATTGTGAACAGAAGTTCAGCGTTATAATAACAGGTGTTTTGCTACTAGTGTGGGACAGAACACATTTTTATTGGGTTAAAAACATGACCCTCTATGGCAGGATATATTTTCCAACCAATAGCTGGATTATGAAGATCGATGGCAATGCTACAGTTTTATAAGTAACCCAGTTGTAAAATGGTGGTATAAAGACAATACAAAGCATGTGTGCAAATACAAATGTGACACTTAACGTTAAAATGTTCAGAGCGAGCCGGCCTGCAACAACTTACATGACTTCTGTCCAGTATTGATCCAGCTCTGGTTCCTTTTAGTTAAACATTCTGGGAGTGTATTTTCATTAACATGTAGGATATGCTTCTGAACACTCTTATAACAGACTCTTATCTACGCTCTTCTTTTGCAACATATACATATCTTACATTCAGCCTACGGAAAGGCCAAAAGAAAAGTTTTAAACTAAAGTTAAAAAGGTCAAGGATTTTTCATGCTAACACCTTGTAGTATGTTGCTGTTAATGTAAGGTCTCAGTGGAGTTCACAAAAAAAATCTTACACCTAGTTTGAAAATGAGAGGACAATCTGTATTTTAACATCAAATGAATGTACCAGGCAACCAACCTGCTGTATATTTGGAGCTACTAATAAAGAATTTTGGAAATATTAAAAAAAAAATGCTATACATCTCTTTCCACTGAACAGTTAAACAGTTTACTGAAGGCTGGTGAAGACTTTTTCATATAATATGATGCTTTTTGAAGATTTCAAAAGCCTGCATTAAGTACATTTTTCAAGATAGCTATGATTAAATATCACCAAGATTTGACCTAGAATATGATTTTTTACTGCACAAATATACAGGCAGTAATATTCCACAACTCCCATATCCTACACTCTTATCAGCAGATTGTACATTGTGTCACTGAAGAGATGCTTTTTAAAAAAAGCTTTGTAAACTACATATCATAACTAAAATAGAACAACAAAAAATGGGACTTTGATCCAAATGAGTCTGGAGTTTTGCTACAGCTGCCCGAATCCCAAGGAGACATAAGCAGCACTGCACATCAATCTTGTTTATGAGTTTGCTGATTCAACATTTATGGGCGGAGAAAACCTTACAGAACAAACAAATGAGCAATATCTTATTTTGTGTTGGGTCCAACATCACAACCTTCACAAGTTCACCCGCCCTTGGAGAACTTGTTCTGTTTCGTGTTCATTAAATTGGATTTGGTGAGTTAGACACCATCCCCATTTTATGGCGACGTCTGGAGCTTTAGAGCTGAATAACTTTGGGAAACCCTTCTTTCCCCTCCCTTGATTGGAGCCTTGGGGTTTTCCTTCATGTCTGCAGTTAAACAAAAAAGTTTGAAAACTAAACATTCCATCAGCAAGGGCCAACTGAGAATATATAAATATAAAACGCTGACTATTAAAAGCTTATATATCTGAGTTACTTTACCAAATAAACATCAGCCTATGTGCATTAAAGTGACCTTATTTCAGCATCTGTGTTTCATAATATGGAGTCTTTCAAGCAAACCAGATAAAAAATATACCATATATACACAGTCAAACACAACACTTCTATATGCTTCGAATAAACAAGGTTTTTTCCTTTTCAAAAAGACAAGTTCTCTGAGATGAATGTGCCCCCCTTGCTATTTATAAGGCATCGCCGCCTGTGACATCATATGTGTACTTGCTGTACTTGCAGAAACCATGTCTGGGCTTTAATTCTGCCATGCGTGTAGCTGTCCATGGCACGGTCTCAGGTGGCCCACTTGTACCCCAGATTCAGAATTGTTGCTGACTTATGCCCACTGTTCCCTCCAAGTGCTTCTCAATACATAATTACACCCATAAATCATCACCCAACACACAAAAAGGGATGTGACCCAGGGAAGGTGCCGGGCACAAAGGAAGCAGTAACTTACCAGGGACAGACACCATAAATTCAAGACAGCCTCAATGTGCCAATTTAAAAGTACCTAAAGACAGCTTGGTTGGTGTGTTATTGAGAGGAGACTAATGGCCGCCTCATATTTCATCTGTGTCAATTAAAGAAACGAAGCCGACACGAGATGCCATGATGCGAGTTCAGAAACGCTGAAGTCTGTTACACAGATTGCTCCTTGTTTGCACTGTGAGCAAAATAATTGCGAATAAAAATATTTACAGGTCACATTCTAAGAAGGGTCAAACAGATGATGTTGTCTTTGTCTTAGTAAATCTGAATTCTTCTGAAAATGCTCCTTATTTTTTCACCAGCCTTTTATCTAATACCAGAGGAGCAACGTTGTCTCTGCCTGATAGGTTCGTTGTTGTTTTGGGCTTCGTGTTGCATGTTTGGAGGTTCTATCTCCTAGGATACGTGGGAGGTTGTGCTGCACCTTCTCTCACAGAGTGAAGCCCCTCTTTGACATGCTGCAAAACTGCAAAGCTCTCTGGGGTGGGAGGTCAGGGAGTGTGTGCTCACATGCGTATGGGCATGCGTGTGTGTGTGCACTAGGGACCGCAGGAAGGAAAGCACTGTTGTGGAATGAAAAAAGAGAAACGATGCATTATTATGGATTCCACACAGTGGAGTAAACCGAGTGTATGGCTCCTGGATGAAGAGATAAGCTGTTGGAGGACCGAGAGGAATCCCAGTCAGTTGGTTAATCGGCGATGGAGCTAGTGGGGGCGGGGGTGGGGGCTTCTGGACAGCTCCTTAAAAAAACACACACACACACACACACACACACACACACACACACACACACACACACACACACACACACAAGAGACCAGGTATGAAGTCATCAAATAAGCCTTATAAGATCTACTTCTACAGTTTCTCATTGTCATGGGTCAGTAGGTGGATGAAAATCACTGTTGTATCCTTGACAACAGTCTCTATTTACACCTCAAATGCTTCTGTTAAAACATTCAGCTTAATAAACACCACGTAGACAAAATAACAAGTTGTTTCTATTTACACAGGGAGAGTAATAAAAAGTGACATGTCCTTTTCCGACAATTATCATGGAATCCCGTAAGACTGCTGTTGGTGCAGAGTAAGAAAAAGTAGCTCAGGATAAAATTGTAGTTTCTAAACATGCTATTTAACGGAAAATTTAGAGGGACTGGACTGATGAAGCAACAGATACAGCTGTAAAAGAGACTGTAAAATGGAAGGGTAAAGCTTTATGGTAAATTGCCTTAGATTGGGAGTTACTGTGCTTCAGATTTCACAGACTCTAACTTATACAGACATATCTGGTTAGGTGACATACTATCTGGGTAACTACTTTGGCGCAGCCATTAAAGAGCTGAGATGAAGGGAAAAAGTGTGCAGTTTTAAAAAAGGAATAAGTTGTACAATAAATAAACATACAGAACATGCTGGAATTATGATTATGATTCATCCACCACATTTCTACCCATACACCTGTATCATTAAAAGTTTTGGAGAGTTTCGGCTCGACACCCATTCCGGTATGAAGCTGTTCTGCCCTTTCATTAGAATAAAACACATTGTTCTTTCTGGCTTTCAACCTGAGTTTTATTAATAAACGTGGCTGACTTTTCTGAATCTGTCAATGCCGTGCTGTGACAAACTAAACTGGGGAAACACTGTAAATCTGTAAAAAAAGAGCATCAGTTGCTTCTTAAAATAAAAAAAGGGAAGGGCACTCTTGCTGAACTCGGTCTTTAAAAAGTGGTAAAATAATGTACTTTTCTTTCGAGTGGCCATTTTTGCTACACGAGTGAATGATAAAAGCCTTTGCTGTAATACAATCACAAGAAGCGAATTGAAATTGAAAATGATGTTCCTACTGTTGTCACATCATCTTAACACTGTAATAGAATTTCAAGCCAAAAAGGGCAGGATGGTGGTCCATTAAAGTTATTCCATTAACGTTTCGAAACTCCTGGCGTGGCATCTCTGAGTCAGTAATTTTAATATTTAAAACGCACAAAAACCTAAAAGGAAAATTAAATTATCGACAGTTCTGACCGAAGTTAACAGGGGGATCCCGTTCCTTTCGTGGGGGTTGGAATCGTTTGGTTATTGAAGAACAGCTGATGTTGATTCAGTGTTCTGCATTATACTGTGCAGCTGTGCTCAATGCCAAGGGGTGTCCTGTAGGGCATGTAGACCTCCTGGAGGGGCCAAAACTCACAAAAATGCGGAACATCACTCCCACCTTCTGCTCCAGCTGTTTCACCAGCTTTGTCAGGAACAGGGGGTCCACTGAGCTGGATGCTGAGCCTCAGTACTGGCACTGATGAATAGCTGCAATGAAGAATCAATTATAGATAGCTAAGTCACAGAGCAAAATGAATTAAAAGAACACTCTGTTTGGGACATTTGTGCCACTTCTTTAAAGAACAACAATCTCCATGGCTGAAAGTCAGGTGAGGACATTCAAAAAAAAGTGTCAAAGAGAAACCCTTGGTCATTGTCGTTGCACGATGCTGAGCACACCTATTCAAACCACGTGACTTTCAGAGCTGGATATCTACTGGCCTTTTTTTTAAAACTTTGCCTACATAAGGATATGACACTAGGGTCTTGCAGAAACTGAACGGCAAGTGTTTGGGTGCGTAAACCGGCCACTTTGCCACTGTGGCATTTTCAGCCAGTTTTGTCAGCAGTGTAGCAGTGCTGGAAGAAGACGGAGATCTGCAAATGTTGGCGGTGATCAAAATAAGAGGGAGGGAGGAGACTGGGTGGAACTCACCAAGCTTTCATAAATACATCAAAGCGTAGAGCATCCATCCGGGAGGGGGAGGTGTGTGCCACAATTTGTTAGACGTGTGTGGTCAGCGATCAGTTGCCAGAACAGCCACATCAACTGGTGGGGTCTAACCTGTGCATAGAGCAATTCAAAAACAGACATGGGTATGACCTTTGCCTTGCAGTGCTCCTCTGGTGTCCTGACAGGCCTGGGGAGACAGATATGTTGTGAACCGTGTCAGAAAGAGCATAATTCAGTCCTTCTGGTCAGAGTGTTTCGAAACATCCGTGGAATAGAGGAGGAGAAGAACTGATTCAGCCGAATCAGGTGGGTGGTGCACCCAGCTCTCTATAATGTTATGCAGACTCTGTTTAGAATATTGAGATGAAATAATAATGATGATGCTGCTGATAGCATCAGTTCATATCCTCACAGAGGTTGACCCAGTACAGAAGACTGGAAGCCTCAAATACTATAAGTTTATGCCTGAACCCAAAATCCATGAAGGCATAATGTGCTACGAATCTTCTGATTTAGCTGATCATCGCATTAAAAACACACTTCGGCAATATAATTTTCGGTGGCTGGCTTTGTGCTGTAAAGCATGACAAAGCAGTCAAGTAAAATAGTCAGACTTACCGCTAGATGTCTCTACAAGCACTTTCACAAACCATCTCAGCTGGATAGATGGCAGCTGTGGGGATGTGCACATCTGTTTTGATAAATGACAAATGGTGGATACTATACAGAGGCTGTTAAAATAGCCAGAGCTTGTTTATGCCAAAGAGAGGTGCCTGATCTCTCTCTCCTGACAGCAGGGATGTGGCCTTTTGCATCAAAGACCCATTTGTATATTGCATTTAAGGTAAAACAAAACAGTTAAAAAACTAAATTTAATAAAGTCTTACATATTTTGTTTTGAAAAGCTGTCTCCTTTAGACAAGGCCGCATAATACATAAACGAAGACCTATTATAAACTTTCTCATGGGCATAGAGGCCATTGCCATGGAATTGAACAGGGGGATTAGATGCCAGTTCTGACTGGGATTCATTTCAGCACATTGAAGAGAGCAACATGTTTATGAAACACTGTGATCTGGGGTGACGCTGATTATTTACAGCTCTGCTGTGTGTTAAGTTGGCGCCTGAATGTAAAAAATGAGATGTTTGTACACCTTTACCACTGAAGGGAATAAACATTTGCATTTATTCATTTACCGCGACGGACTGATGCTCCATCCAGGGGCTGCTTCGTGGCCTAATGGCCTATGATTCTGGGATAGGTGGTTAAGTACAATGGATGGGTGGATTTATTGAATTAGCTGATGCTTTCCTATGAAGCAACTTAGAAGGTAAAGCTACTTACAGTGATTTACCTGTCTAGACAGGTGAACATGCTTCTATTACTGGCAATTTTGGCTTTGCAGCAGCTTAGGCTCAAACCTGGGTCTGCTGAGTCTAACCACTGCTACCTGCTGCCCCCATTCTAGGTTGATTTCAGAATATGTCTTTATCTGATGAACTGCTGTCACCTATCAGTTCACTACCACTGACCAGTGGTCCAGTGAGTACTGCAGTGGTCATCAGCAGGTCCATACCAGATGGCACATACGTTCAGTTCCACAGTTGTACAGTAGGGCAGTAAACCCTCACCAGCATGCCCGAGCACATCAGGAAGCTATCTTACTGGGAAAAACCCACCGTGACCATGGCAAGAAGTTGCAAGTTCTGCACAAATGGAGGCGGCCGAACAACCCTGGAACTGTGAAGCAGCAGTACTGTCCTCCTAACTTCTATTGTCCTTAAGTAAAAATACCCAGTATAACATCAAAGCAAATATCATCCAGTGAACAAATTCAATACTCATACCTCACAAAGTCCATGTTCCAGAGGGAGATGCAATAAATCACATCAGTTCCACATGTGACCGAATGGGACTTGACTTAGAGCAAGACAATAAAAATTCTCTGAGATTCATGTTAGTCATGCTTTACTCAGGTAGGAGAAAACACAACATGCTTGTCTGGAGTGTGAGAGCTGTGTTTCTCAATCTTCTCACAGCTGTCCAAATCATGCGCTCACAGACATTCTGGCTCCTTGGTGACACCGCCTGACTTGGTCCTGCCACACCATGTCTCCGTGTTACCTACCACGGGCAGTGAAGGAACCCAGTGTGGTGCCCATTTGTGTCTGTCTCAACAAAAGGAGGAGAATGAGATGGACCTTTTGTTACAGGTGGACTTCACTCCTTTGCATTTCCTCTCTGTGAAGGAGAGAGCAATGCTCTGCTTAATCATTTTCATTACAGTTAAATATTCACGTGTCTAAAAACTTCTCTTACTCACAGCATCTTACGGAACAGAACACCCCGGTTTGGCACGGTTACGGAAGCCTAAGGAAAGGTCAAATACCTTACTTATGGGGACAAAAGCAATCCGGCTTGGGATTTGAACTACATTTTTACTGGTGTATACGTGATATGTCGACCTCCTTGGCAGCACTGTTTTAAAGTGTCACTCTAGTATGAATGATATAAAGTCTCTCTGGTTTGCATGGACTTACTTCTGTGGACGTGGACAAACAGGTTTCACTAGATGTCACAAAACCTATATCCGCAATGACCGTAACGTCTCCCTGAAAGAAGAATTCGTCTACAGCCTTGAAAACTTTATTTTGCAGCTAAGAGAATTCTGCTTTTTCTCTGATCAGTGATGTCACCATGGTAGCAAGCTCAAGTTGGCTCTGTCAGGTCTGCTACAGTCGTATGTCTTACTATTGCTAATCTGGCCCGCTTGTATACTGTAAAGCACAGAGTGACTTTGGTCTTAGGAATATTTTGGAGTTTCTAAAGAGAAGTTGACCTTCTGTCTGAGATGAGTTAACCCCAACATTAATCTTGACATAAACTGGCCTACATTCCCCTCCTCTTAAATGAAAGATCCAGGAGTGTCTAATTTCTATCTCATAAAAGCTTAACAAAATTGGTTTTTAAAAGTTGAAGATCAATGCTCGAGTCTTTGCAGTTGAATTATCTTGTCAGATCAAGTAAAGAGGGTGGATTTTAAATAACCTAGGGAAGGTTTACATTCCAAATGCAGTTCTCTGAAGAAGCACACTGCTGCCTACTGCTGTAATCTCCTATAATGTTCTTCTTAGCGCTGCTGTAGATGACAGCGAGTGTGGCGCTCAGGAATCAGTAGATGTAATCTTTTGACCATGGGGCTCCACAACAGTACTTCTTTGCACTGAACTTTGTTCTCAGGAATGAAGAACCTTCAGCCCTAGTTCTTCTTGAAACCATCCCACTCTCGTCCCGTCTTCGGCATGGTTTTAAGGAAATCATGGCCCTTCAAACTTCCATTGCCCCCAAGGGTTAATCTCAGTCAACTGTAGTCTGGAGACTAGACTGAAAAACTTTGTCGCACAAATTGTGTGAGAACCAAACACAAAACCTCTTTATGCCAGGTTTTAATGACCCAGTCTTTGTAGTAAAAGGCTAACAATGATGAGAATGGCATCAAAAAGTAATTAAGATGCAGTGATTGGAAACAAACCCACTGAACCTACAGTGCCAGGATTAGGAAAAACCTGCTTGGACACTGAAGCTCTGAAATCAATTGTGAGCCAAGTTCAGAAACAAAAACTGCAGAAAGAACTATCTGATTCCTAGGAAAATAAACATTATTCTAACAAAAGTACGTATGCACGTCAACTGATGTTTCAGCTTTGATATCTGCAATGTTTAGAATCTTAAAACACGCTACATAGTTAATGCATACCATTTATCGGTGGCAAACGTAATTATTTTTTTTAAATGCATTCCTTCCAATTTGGTTTTTCACCTTTCAATATGCCTGACCGCTTTGCCAGTTGAGTGTAAATGTCTTGGTATAGGTAGAAAGTGAAAAGAGAATGAAAGGTGTAAAGTTTTTGCTTCTGTATGGTTACCTGCTCCATGGATTCCTTGCATTCTGTTTTATGGTGAAGTGGGTCACTGAAGGTCTCAATCTGAAGGAGCTGTCTGGCTGGTGGTAAACCATTCTCCAACACACGAGTGTTCCTACATCTCCAGTCTCCATGGAGACCACACCTGGTAGCGCTTCTCTTCATCCGTGATACAGGCTGCAATATAAGTTAAAATGTTAAGGTAGTAACGCGAGGGTTACACAGATCCAAGTTAAAAACCGTACATTAGCCACGCTGCAGCTTACATAGCTTAAACTCCGGAAAGGTGCCCATTTTTTTTTTTTTTTTTTTTTGAAAAGCCGTGTGAACTCCCCCACACGTAAATGAATAGATGCACAGGCATATTTATGCAGAAAGAGCTGAACACAGTCGTATCGTCTGAATTCTTAAAGAGTCTCCGAAACTCGCAGACAGACAGCAAGACAAAAGTCCAGATTATAAAACGGATTTGTGGCTTGTTTGCACAGAACTGCCACGGAAAACCGCCATGAATGCAGCTCTCCCCTGATTTGCTTCCATGAGATGTATACGTTGTGTGTAGAGGGGTGCACATCTCGAAACAACAGCCTTGTTCATCGTTCCCCATTTGAATCCAGGCTGTTTATTGATTCAGATGGAGAATGAAATGAAACAAGGCCTTTTAATTCTTTTGATGATCTGGCCTCACTGTTCTATGTCTCTCCTTCTTCTTTTCTCTTTTCATTTCAGTGGAACATTGTCAAAGGCAACGCACTCCACGATCAACCCAGAGCTCATCATGAAAAGATCTGAAGCAAATTATTCAACAGCGCGTCTCATTTACATGATATCGAACTTGCGTGATAAGTTTACTTTTTCCTTTGGAAGATGAGTCTTTATTTTAAAAAAAAACCTTTATCAAGCTGCACACCCTGCCTTCTTCCTCACTTCCACCCACAACTACTCAAAGAAGGGGGGGGGGGGGACAAGAAGTGTTTGAATATGTGCGAAAGCACAGAGCCAAACCCCTGAGTCAGCAAACTCCCCGACTTCTGAAACATTAAAGCTGTGTGAAAACTACAAACAATTCTCACCGAACGTCCGTCCCATCATATTGGCACTGGAAGTTGCAGTTTCCAAGTACATTTGGAAGTTGCAAGCAACTCCACACAGGGCCAGTCAGCTGGAGGTTTTGCAAAATATCTCATGTACAAAAATAATTAGTGGATCTATAACAGAATAGAATTATACAGTACTGTGCAAAAGTGTTAGGCATGCAACTTGAATGTGTGTAGAGAAGTACAGGTAGATTCTTATCTACCATCAGGGAGGTTTCTGGTTGGTCCCAGATTCATTGTGCAGCCTGAGAATGACCTCAAACACCCAATCTCAGTCATACAGAACTATCTTGAGCAAAAAGAAGGAATCCTGCAACATATGGTCTGGTCCCCACAGAGCCCTCATCTCAACATGATCCAGTCAGTCTGGGAGGACATGCAGAGGCAGTCAAAGTCTGCAGAAGAACTGTGGCCGGCTCCTCAAAATGTTTGGAAGAACCTACCAACCTCTACCTTAAACTGCATGCAAGTTTGCATAAGAGAACTGATGGTGTTTTGAAGGCAAAGGGTGGTCCCACCAAATATTGATCTGGTTGAGGTTTTTTGTCTACTGCACTTTTCAGAAGGTTTATCGATTAATAAGTATTCATGGCATTATTTTTGGAACCATCCTCGCTTTATAGCATTTTTCCCCACAGGTGCCTAAGACTTTTGCACAGTACTGTATATTTTAGATGTTTAGATGTTTATATGTTATAGCGTTCCTGCAGTGGTGAAAGTTATATGTGTACGTGTGCTTTCAAACTTTGAAAACCATTACTGGGAGTTAATTATGAAATCTTTTTAAAGAACAAAACCCTAATGCCTGTAAATACAACCTTAATACCTACGAAGCCTGGGGAAGAACTGCCAGACTTTCTGAGTTCCATTATTTTATCACACACTGTCTGGGGTTTGCGGAAAACTTGACAAGGTCTGTTTGCTCTGTCAAATGAACGACATTCAAGCGTATTATCATTTAGAGCGCAACTCAAACCAATTCAGACAAAAATACAGAACCGAATATTGAAGCATATTGCTGGACTGACAAAAAAAAAAGATCTAGTTTTCTAAAATTGCAAAAACAGCAACACTAAGTTACAGAAAAAGGAACAGCGGCGCTGAGAAATAATGGCTACATCAATTCCAATACAACCGTAGGTGAACAAGTACTACTGCCCTCAAAAAACGGTTCGTAGTTCAAATGAGTTCAACGCTGCAGACGTCTCCTCAGTTCGAATGTAGATCAGTAGAATGATAAATTATTTTCTGGACTAATGAAAACAGAACTAGTGCAAGTCCTTATAAGACTTCAGCACAATATTAGACACATGTTTTAGTATAATATTTAAATTATAGTGGACTAGTGGAAACAGTTTTATTGTAAAACAATTGTACCTTCAGTCATACCATCAAGTCTTATTTTCAGAGACAACTTGAACAAGAAGAAGTTGCCTGGTGTGGTAGAAAACAGAGAGAGAGAGAGAGAGAGAGAGAGAGAGAGAGAGAGAGAGAGAGAGAGAGAGAAGATGAAGCCAGAATATAAACACTACCCCTCCCTCAAAAAGCTGGTCAGGGACTAAGTATATTTGCAGGTTATAGGCAGGGATGACACTTCTTAAATAGTAACGTAACTCGCTACACCAGGAGGTCCCTTAGGTGAAATCGAAAGAGTAAAACACAAAATAATTTAATAAAAGATAAAAAATGGCAAGGTTTGCAACAAGAAACAGTATAAGACAGTATACTAAGAAACCACATTAAAAAAAACAATTTTAGCTCTTTTCATAGATTTTTGAAGTACTCTTAGTCTTAGTCCTTCAGGTCAGCCACGAAAGCAGTGGTGATGCTGCACGGTCCAACGTGTGAATCTTCTCTTCATGCACACATCTCAGTCCGGCTGGCAAAGTAAGACCCAGGTAGATTTTCCTTTGTTCGAAAGCTCTGAAGACCTCATCAAACAAATCTTTTACAGATAATTTCAGTGGGCAGATCAGGCCACAGTTGTACAAGGGAGTGTTTAAATGCAGTTTTTAGGCTACTTTACAGTGTTTTCTTTGAGTGTACAAATCGGACCGGTGCAGTACTCGGATGGGCATTTTGGTCACGAATGTGGTCAGGGAGTTGGTACGTGAAATCAGTCCCGACAGCAGCAGATCTGGTCAGCTCCCAACTGGAGAATGTAGTTTGCTGTGCAGAAGTTGTTTCAGAGACACACGACCTTCAGCATTCTCAGACCCACAACTGTCACGTTATTGTTCTTATATTCCACTCCCTCCAGTTCCACTTTCCGCAGCTTTGCTTTCTGCTCTAGTGATTCCAGCCGTTCTTCCAGGTAAAGGATCCTATAATCAGCCTTGACAAAACAAGTTTCTAGTTCATCCATGGAATCAGTCACAGAATTTTGTTTCCAGAGTTGCAACAAAGCAGGAAAGTCTCTCTAGTTTAGTGTCAGCAGCTGAATTTCAACGGCATCTAATGCTTATTTTAGCTTCCATACAGTTAATTTCATGTTAAATTCCTCAGGTATGGTACCAGGTCTGGCCCCGAGGGTGAATCGGCACAGCTGGAGGCAGAACAGGCAGCCATATGCCCAATTCTGTCTTCATCTTCGTTCAAATGCATCCATAGTAACTTCCTTTGTTTGTGTTGGCCTTTTCTCAGCGGCCTTTACTTTTGACGCTTTCCCTATTTTTCGAGTGTGTCGATTTGAAAATCGGATCTCCGTCGTCATCCTTAAAACGGCATTTCCAATTCTTTCAATTGGAGCTGCCTGAAATCATTTGAATAGGGCAAAAATATAAAAGCTATGAGACAAAATTAACGCCGCCATCTTGGAAATCAGCTACGTGACCCCCCCCCCCAAAACCCCTCTAGAGCCAAACAAATAAATGAGATAAACCAAAATTTTTGGTGACAGAAAATGGAAATAATCATGTGTCAGACAGGAAAATTTGTGTATATCTTCCAGTTGTGCTATAATTGCTTTTAAAGTTTTGGGCAAAAATGCACGTAATCCACTTGAATTCATCTTGTTAAGTGTGATGGATGTCGAGAGAGATACGTCTGGAATGTAAATGCAATTTTATTGTCGCGGGGGGCGGGGGTGGGCAAACTGATGGGTCCCATTAAAAGAAAAGAGGCGGCAAGAGAAAAAACTTTAAACGGACTTTGAAGCAGCAGCTCCTTAAATAAATGATTCAGCGCATCGCCGGGAATGGGCGCCTTCCTTGGCACCTGTGTTGCGTCTTAATAATTCATTTCCTGTCATAATCGGGCGCCGCGGTAAAGATTGCGGCTTTTTCAAGTGCGGCCTTAAAGACGCATTAGCTGTCAGACGCCGAAAGAGCAGATGCGTAGCGGTTCCCCTTTGCCTTTTTCATTCAGTTTCTCCCCTTTTCATCCCTCCGTGTATTCATCATGATGTCGTGGTTAACCGTCAACCGGTTAGCTAAACTCCTCCCCTGGTATTTTATCTGCGCCGTTTTTGCATATAACAATTATGGGTGACCGCTTTATTATCCCATGCGTTTAAAAAAATAATAAAATAAATATAGCAATTCTTTTTTTTTGGCTGCTTTCAAGGAAACGCAGTTATTCGTTTGATCCTGAACAAAATGCGGGTTAAATGTATTTAAACAATTAAGAATGTGTTAATGGCCCTGAACTTCAAGTTAATTTTTAAAATAACTTAAAAAATTTAAGTTAAAAAACTTTTTTTTTAAATCAGTATCAACAAATAATTACTATTACTGACCTGAAATATGTTTTATTTAAAAGAGAAGTGAACTTAAAATGAATTATGTGAATTCTAACTGTAGAAAAAGCGCTAAAGAACTCGAAAATATTTAACTTGACCATGTTTATATCATGCAGCTTTCCTGCAGTGGTGAAAGTTACGTGTTTATGTGGTTTTTACAAAATCTGAGAAGAATTGGTGGGACTTTATTAAGAAAACACCATTGTCATTGTATGTGCTAGTCACACGTGCCTGGTCAACTACATGCAGATGCAGAACGCAGATATTTGTTGAAGGTTTACTTTGTTTCATGTCTTTGTTGAATTATCCATTTCCATTTACTAAGAATATGATTAAGCAGAAACTTTACCCGAGTGGATTTCCCTCTGGGAGTAAAATAGTCTCATTCATTCAAACCAAATTTATGAAGCATGTGTGTCATTGCTGTCCCACACAGTTCTTGCCAGCCTCTGGGATCATGGAGGATTTTAACTCCTTCAGAGTAGCCGTAGGCCTCTCGGTGGCCTTCCTTACTACAACTCTAAAGCCTGGACATTAAATTTTGGGGGATGGCCAGCTTCGGGCAGATTTGCAGATGTTTGTCACGTTTCTAATGATGATCTTCATATACTTACCTTGAGTGGTATGATTCCAGAACCTTGTGTCAGATCTGCTTGGAATGTTCCTTGGTCAAGGGTGTTGTGTTTCCTTGGAAAGTGGGCCTGACATTAAGTGGAACACCTCAGCTGCACCCAGGTGGACTCTGACACAGTTATGTGTGATGCAGAGAAGATTGCTGGTTACTTCACAAGTAATTTCAGTGTGGTAGGTGGAATGGAGTTTACTTATGTATTCAGTTACTTCCTTTTTAAGGAAAGTAAATGTTCGGCTTTTTTAAACTTTACCATTGTAGAGTATTTTTGTTGACGTGTGGTTAAAATTCTCAGTTAAAGGCACTGTGAGTTTATGATGTGAAAACGACCAAAGGGGGTGAAATCTTTTTACAGGCACTATACCTGTTAACATCAGACAGCTTTGTTTTAGGGGCCAGCCTGGCACTGGGAGCCGCTGTACTGCACTGGAAAAGAAAGTTTGAACTGATCGGCTTTTTTCACGTTAGGTATTTGAATAGTGTTACTTTGCATCTCTGTTTTCTTCTAATGGGACAGTCAGTTGACAGTCAGCTAACCCCTGGCCACCTGTACATGATTGCCAGAAAGGGGCAAACATGGTTTCTGGACATCGCTTAAGACCAGCACACACTTGGGGGTGACTCAAACACATCATATTTTGGCATTTCATATCAAGGGATGAAAGAACATTGACTAGAATGATCTGTCTGTGGCAGTAAATGAAACAACAGACCGCTGTCTTGTTTATGTGGGGAGCTGAATCCACAGTCAAAAGGGCCCTACTGGGTCTTCCTCTACGTCAAGGTAAGAACAAAGAGGTGTAAGGAGAAAGACACAAAAATAGAAAACAAAGAAGCAGACCATAGAATGGAATCTCAGCACAAAGGAATGAGTGCCAGTGAATTTGTGGGAGATAAAACAACGCACTGCTGCAGTAGTAGGAAGCTGGACATTTCCAGTTGGAGGGTTAACAAATAGCACTCAGCTGTGGAGCGTAGAGACAGACCCTGCTGGAACATATGCACCGTCTGAGGAGGCTGTGGAGCCCACAGAAATCCCATTTCATCAGCCGCAAGATGTTCTACCTTACAAAATTTTCAGAATAATGTGTTAGAAATGTCAGGAACTTGTTAGAATAGGACACATGCTATGAATATAAAGCAGGGGGAAGACCTAAGCTAAACCCTGGCCAGACGCTTCTTTGTGGCACAGCTCCACCCTGCATTCATCTGCATGGACTGAGGGTAAACATTATTCACAAAGTATTTGGTGAAAAAACCATGCGATGCTAAAGCTTGGCATGAGTTCCATTGGGTACATCCTCAGAACCTTCAGACAGGTTATCCATTCCCCATGTGTCTTTGTGGTCCTTGTAAGAAAACCTTACAATCTGCTTGTATATTGTATAAATCCCTTATTGTGGTGCCTATCCAAATGCCATTCCCCAGACAGCATAAGGTTACACCCCCGTACACCTGTACACCTGTACACCCCTGTTTGTAACAATAGGCACAAAAGAGAATTCATTATTTGGATCATCCATATAAAGAAGGAAAACTGAAAACAGGCTACAACAGAGAGGTGCCATTAATATGCAAAAACTAAAAGAAAAAAGACTAATGTCTTTATAAGGCTTTAGTGTAATATTATACAGACTTTCCATTTTCATACTGATATAACAGCCATAAATATATTGGCATCAAATGGGTTAATTTTGACAATGAAAAGAGATTTACTGTACAGCAGTTGCAATTCCGGTGATGCTGTGAAACTTCAAGAAAGCAGTACCTGGTGTTGCAGAAAGAGAAAAATTAAAATAAAAAGAAATATATCTATATATATATGGCTCCATTATAGTTAGTGAAAGGGAGAGAGGATGACAAGGGGCTCTCAAAACCTGAAAAACAAAGCTAGAATATAAATAAAAGCGACTGACCCAAATAATTAAACTTGGGAAATAAAGGAAGGAGGCTGCAGCAAGAAAGTGGATATAAGGTATATCAAAAACTATGTAGAAACCAAAGACTAAGAAGTTTAACTTCATCACGTTTGATCCACTGTCAGTCTCATTCCTTCAGATTAGCCTGGAAGGTGGTGGCCTGGGAGTCGGTCGGCAAAATGAATTTCAGTAGAACCAGAATTGGTTGACAAGACAATCCATGGAAAGTAATTCATCCTGGCGAAATTATTTTAAAGAGATATTTCTTACATAGACCTACAGTTCTCAGATCAAATAATGCTCAGATGGTTATCGTCACCAAATGGCAAATCTCTAACGTACGCTACCAGATCCGCCTGCCAGCCAGCGAGAGCCCCATTTTATCCATTTTTGCTGTAAGCATCCACTGCTGCTGTCATAAATTTCTTTTCTTGTGCACATTGTCAGACGTTTCATCGGACTCTGCATTCGGTCTTGACCCGTTCTAAGAGCGTATTGGGGCAACGACCGGATAATCGCCGTCACCCTTTAAATGAGACTTTGGCGCTGGTTTGTAGGAAAGTTGCAGACGCAGCTGCTTCCAGGATTCCACTGCTTTATTTTGAACTTACAGGTCGGCGTAAACAGTGCTCAGGACTTAGCTTTTGTTTTAGGGGAAAAGAGCTCCTGTCCCGTTAAATAGGGACGTCATGGCGACTGTGTGTTTGTTTACTGTAACTAGGCACGGCGTCCAGGTGTGGGTTGTGTACAGCGGTGTATCCGAACTGTGATGACTCCGTAGAAGTGTGTATACTGGAACTCTGTGTTGCGGGTTGTGCGTCTTTCCCCATGTGCCAAAGAGACACTTCAAACTCTACCATTTGTACTAACAAGATACGCGTCAATCTTAGAAAAGAGATTGGAAAATAGTCATGTGACCTCTCAGGGACTGTGCAGATTTTCATTTTAAAGGTGACAAATGGAGATATTCGCCTGTTTAAGCCAGCTGGAAACTGAGGAAAACAAAACAAAGCCTCCATCTGCAAGGAGGGGAAGAGAAATAAACCTCTTGGGCTCCGCTGGTATGACGCACCAGTGGCTTTCTATTGCGGTAACAGGGAATCTGTGGATATGTTTAACAAAACATCACTATGTCAGTCGAGGCAGAACCAAAGTCTGAGGAGGTTGAAGTCAATATCTAGGACTGTGTTTCATGATCTATTTATAAGATCTGGCCACGCGGCCAGATGGTTGCGGTGACTGGTACCCGGCGCCACGTAACCACTCCAGGACCGATCAGCATGACCGACCATGACCACTGCGCATCTACATTATATGTATTTACACTAAAGTACGATGTTCACCAATCTGTGTATTCCGTCTTATTTTATATTTATTCACCTTATAGTTATTTTTACATTCATATTACCTGTCTTTTTGCATCTACACTTACTTCCTTTCCCACGAAGCGTACTGAGCACCATGGAACAGGAGGAACTTCATTTTCCTTGTGCACCTGTTTTATAAGGCAGTACGACAATAAGCAAGTCTGGATTCTTGATGTCTGAATGTATTAAAAATATATGAATAGACCGCACAGAATATCACAAGTGTGGTTGCTTGGCTCTCTTTCCTCCGACACGCCTGCGGTTCGCCCACAAGGCCGACTGAGCAACCAGACAAACAAGTACTTAGCAACAGTAGGTCCTGTGACATCGAAACACCTGACAGAACCCTATCACTGGGGCAAAAAAAAGGAATAAACGGAGGATCCATGAACTTCAGAAGTGGGGAAATTCTTATAGGGAAAGTGATAACTAAACCAGTTATTTATAGTTCACCTTTAAATACCCTTTTCTTGCTGGATTCGAAAAAGCTGGGTTTGGTACTATATGGCGGCCTTGGACTGCTCTGTACGCCTTACGTTTAAGAGGACCGTTTTCCGTCCTTACTTCCAGCGAAGTTTTCCCTCCCACAGTATCACCTGCCAGCTGTCGATGTACCGTTATGTGTTATACAGTTACACATGATGCACAGAATACATTCTGAATAAACTCCAGCGTCACGCACTGAAAGCGGAAGCACCGAGTTTTTTTTGATCTGCCGATTTTGCGTTCTTCTCCTGAGGAAATTTCGTGTGTGTGATATTCCGACATTTCTCCTCGTTTCTCCTGCTGAACAGGACTCGGTGTCTTCTTTCTTTAACCTGCCACATAGCTCCTTACTACCAAGAAATAACGGCGATCTCCAAAATTTTTTTGGCAAAGCCCATCGCCGAGCGCTTTGACAGCCACTGTGATATGATAACTTTCATTTTGGGCGCATGTTGTGGGAAAACGCTAAGCTCGGGGCTTTTGTCCAGGATTCACAGTATGAATGCTGTGAAATTGGGAATGTGGGGCATCTCGCCTGGACTGACAACAGACAAATCGTATTAAGTGTGCGCCTCACAAATAAAGGAGAGTTTTAGAACATATCACAGAGAAGGAGGAGTCCGGAAGCGTCGACTCGCTCCCATTGAAACAAACCAAGTGATCCCGTTAAATAAGGCTGATCCGTTGGACACACCGCAGTAAAAGCCCCATCAGATGGGAAAAACGAAGTAGATTAAACAATTGCATCTTACAGAGACAAAAAAGAGAGCTGGACGCTTTTTATACCGGAACACTCTTGATGGCAGACTGAAGGGAAACTGTGATTTTCAGTTTGTTTTCTAGGGCCTATAATGCATTCATTGTGGTATCCCAAGCGAGGAGAACCATGACAGAAGTGTGATGAAGGTGCACACAGAAATGGTCACATCGACTGTTAGGACTGTACCGCACGCTGCCAAGCAGGACGGAGCGGCAGACAGAAGCGGATCGTGCAGTTTAGTCCTTTGTAACCGGGGCTTAGATTGCTTGTTGGGATGCCTGTATCTCCTCACTCCCACTCCTCGACCTACTACACATAAAAACAAAGGGGGGAAAAAAATTAAGCACCTCATTTTAAAAAGAGCTTACATCTGCAGACCCCCAAAACCACTTTGGTAATCATCAATCAAACGCTAAATGCCTGCTTGGAAAATTGGAGATTTGGGAGGGATTTCCACTAAGTCCACCATAGAGAACAAAACAGAAATCTGTTGTTTTTGGACAACACGAATTCCACCTTTGGAAGAATCTGACATTTTATCAAATAAGGACTTTTGTTCTTCCTTCGAGCGTTCGGTTCATTTTCGTCCCGCGGTTCTGGTACACCCCAGCTCTCCTACCGTGACCCATAAATGGGGACAGAAGGAAGCCATTTTTGTGAATTAATCTTACAATATATGCATTGCCGGTCTGTGAAGCATCACCAGCGACAGTGGTCGTCTATGTAGCAGCACTGAAACACAGCGGAAAAGCCACTGTTAAGGTTCCGCTTCATGTGCTGAACTACCTGGCGACCAAGCTCAGGATTCTCTTCTAATCGTGAGGTTGTAGGGGGGTACGGAACGCTGACAGCTCAGCAACAGCTTCACATATAGCAAGCTCTAAAAGCGGAGATGCTGATAGACTGAAAGGATGAACGTTCATTGATTCGCTGCCTGAATGATCTCTGGAGAACTGTTATGCTCATCATACCCTCTAAATGACCACTTGCTATGCCAACCGCACAGCCGCGGCAATAAGCAACATACTATGTAATACACAAATGTACTGTTTTCATACGAGACGAAGGAACTGCCGATTACAGTACTTGGGTGGACCGAAAAACAAGAACAGTGTACAAATGCCAAACATCAAATGCGTCTGAAACAAATAAATTAAACGGAGTCCAAGAAGCTGCCCAAAATCGAAAATGACTTCATTTCATTGAGGGCAACTGCAGCACTGACTGAAAAACAAGGAAGATTTGTATTGCAAAGATGTGCCTGTATGCTAAAATGACCTTTCGAGTCACAGTAAAGCGGTAACACATTCAGATGAAGGCCCAACCAGAAACAGACCTTCTTGATGCTGAAACTTCAAGTCTCTGTTTCTTTTTTTTAAAGAAATCGTCGTTGTTGTTGAATCGTCACATGATGGTATTAAAAGAGAGCTATGGAGTAACTTGAGCAACGCTATCCATTGTCCTGTGCTCAGTGGGGCGTTATGAAGTACTAAGTTGGACTTCCTAGATATAATGCGGAAAAACGTCGCCTCAATTGACCATGCAGGTGGGTGTTCAGATCTCACATGTAACTTCTTTCCAGAATGAATCTGGAGAGACAGAGGAGCTGGCCATAGTTCCCCAGTGGGAGACCAGAGCCTCAGATTTGCTAATGTCCGCAGCTGTAACAAGGGGCCTCAAAGGGATCAGTCTCGCTCCCTGAGTGTTTCGGGAACTTGTCTTTTGGTGTTTTTAATGTTTTTGAATGGTGGAACAATATAGGCATATGAAAAGCCCACGCTGATATCCTACCTTCTACTGCCGAGCCCTTGAGCAAGACACTGATGTAAAACGTCCCCAGTAAAAGGTACTCAAGCTTATAAATGGGCAAAACACACAAGATGCCTTAATATTGCAAGCTGCTTTGGAGAAACGTTTCACCTAAATACCTAATGTAAAAACGCTTACAACAGCACTAATGCATCTTCCGTGCGGGAAGGTCCTCGGTCCTTTTGTCTGTGTACATAATCACACCTTGAATAGGTTTATGTCAAGGCAGCACCTGAATTACAGATCACAGAATAAATGGGAATGTAGCCGTGTGACACTATAGAAAGATGTAAACACTACTGAGAAGCAATAGAAAATGAGCTAACATGAGAGAGAGAGGGAGGGAGAGAGAGACAGAGAGAGAGAGAGAGAGGGAGGGAGAGAGCGAGCGCAAGACCCCCATCAAACTATATGTGGTAAAGGAAGCAAACAGTGACCTCATCTGTGTGTGTGGCAGTCCTACCATAAATGACAGCAGAAGAACCAACCTGAGTAAATGTGAATGGAAAGTGACATTCCACTTTATTGCGTGTCAGCAGGTTTCCGCTAAACTCGCTCCGTTTCAACACTGTGCGTTTGTCCAGGCCATAAGCAAAGAGCCACATTTGCTGTTTCTATCTGGGTTGTCATGCTGAATCAAATAAATGGATTTAGAGGGCAGGCAGACGTGTCTCACTTCAAAGTAAAGGATAAATGGCGGATCAAGCTGAACCAGGAAACTTTAGGATTCGACAGCTCGGAAAACAAACAACGGCGAAGCCCACTGGGCACATCTGTTCACGGACCCTGAGAGGGATGTCTAAATATAGCTGTTCTGATGGACCAACAAATTAGAACAGGACATGAGCAGGAGGAGAGGAGGAGAACAACAGGAAGGCAAGAGGATAGTTAATGAGGGTCTTTGAAGACTTGGAAAGTGAGATAAGGTGTTTTAGTAACCGCTGCAGGTGTCTAAAAAGCGTTGCATTTTTAAAGTAATGAAGAAAAATCCATCCTGTTCCCCAGCGTGCAGAACCGGCTGGTCATTCAGAAACTGCCACTGTGCTCCCGCTAACCAATGGTGACAGTTTACGGTAAACTCCTTCCTTTCAAACCACGGCCCTAACCGGGAACGGAGAACGCGGTGAAAATATTGCTTTAAAAGGTGTGAATTTGCAGCGAGGAGTAAAAAGTTTCTCCACCTACTGCAGGAGAGATGTCAGCTCAGCCTCCAATTACGTGAAACCGTTGACAATGTGATGGCTGAGCCAAAATAGGAAAGGCGCTGCAAAAACAAAGTGTGAGCTCGAACAAAGATGTGCACAAAAAAAAAAAAAAAAAAACAACTGCAAATGCGCCAAAGTTACATTAGATGCATGGAGGAAAAATTGCAGAGTCAATGGACAAGGTAAGTGTCTATCCGTTCTTTGAAGAAGTCCATGAGATGCTTCGACATAATCTCCAGCAACGCCCAGCTTCACCGGCCTTATTTTTCTTAAGCTTTGCAATTAATGACGGATTTAGCCAAATCTTTACAGACAGTTTCGCATTCTGAGCACATCTCAAATGACAAATTGCTCAGAGAGCCTCTTTTTCTTTGATCAGAGAACCTCCAGCAACCCGAAGGTAATCCAACAGCAAACGTCCTGCTCGCTTTTCATCAAAACTTCCCGAGTAAATTTCAGACTAGCCTTCACCAAGCAAATGAAGAAAACTTAACCGGCTTTAACTTGGTGGGTATAAGAAAAGTACAGTTTGGAAAAATAAGAAAACAAAAGAGCTATAAGAAAACAAGAGCAAGAAAGAGCTAAAAACTTAGTTGCTTCTCTTCTGGCAGGTTAGTGATGCTGTCCACTCGCCAGGAGGAATCCCAGGTGAAGGCTCTTGAATGAGTTCTAGCCCAGGAGCTTGTATGGCGATATCTTCACAGAACACCGCACTACAGCCAGCGTCCCCTTGAGGGTTGCGTGTTCTATGTGATTCAGTTTCTCTACATCCGTGCAAGGGTTACACATGGCGCTTCATACATTATTCATGCATTTTGCATGCCCCTTTCTCCACATAGGCTCATCCAGCTTGCATAACCCCTCCAAATCTGGATGGAAAGCAGTACTCTGGATGCAATAGGTCCTCCAGCATGCTCAGACCAACCATCTACACGTCACCGCCTTTTCTTCTCACTACTGTCAAACTCTGTTGGTTTACATAATGCAGAATATAACATATGTACAATATATAAAAGGAAATGCAGTGTTTTCTAAAGGAACCTAAGTGTTTAAAAGCAAACGTACTGGGTATTTAATGCTCATGGAGGAATTGGCCGTTTGGATACGCGTCTATCTCTGGAAAGCGTTGTTTTTTTATAACTATCAGTTGCTCTATCTTCTCCTTCTCCCCCATCACCGACTCTATCTTTTTCCAGCTCTACTCCTCTGAATCCAAAAATGACCCTGCAGCCTTTATCTCTGTCCTTCTCACATATCTTCCAAACTTAGTGCAGCCTTTGAGTCTGTCTCCCTTACTAAAATATGTCACATATGAAATCATCAGCCTGGACTGTGTGCTTTGGCCTAACCTGCATTTTCCTTACCCGAATGCATTTTTCTAAACAAATAATCTGTTTTTCAAGAATTTCTCTTCTTGAAAACGCGGCAAGAAAAATCACTGCAACATTTACATATTTTAGATTGTTTCTAAATAAAAAAAAAAAAAACAAACTGATTTATTAACAGCACTGTTTATGATTACAGGGGAAAAATCCCATAATCCTCAACCAGGACCGGCAGCTTCCTTCCTGCTGATGGTGAAGACGAGCGAGATTGTTTTCTTGTTGCAATAGCACTTTTTCTACATGTATTAATTAAATGCATAACCATGGCAACAGGGCTAGAAAGCTCTCTGGAGATTTTGTTTAATTTTGCATATTATCCTGGAGAAATACTCGGATAATTACGCAGAGAAAGCTCTCATTTGGCTACAACACAGCTTTTGTTTATTACACCATCGTATGCAAGCCGATGACTTCTCGGCTCTAAAAAAAGGGGGGGGGACTGCAATCGATTAAGAAAATAACAATCAGCTCCCACTCTAATAAACAGCCCCGGTGGAGAGGAGAGTCGCTTTTGGACGCTATTTTTACATACCTGTTCCATCTGGCTGCTGTTCTAGTCATTTTTGTTATCCTGCTCTAACAATTCTGTTTACAAGCTGCATGTTGTAGTATTTTCATAAGCAACACCAAAACGATGACTCCCAATGTTCTATGAAGATATCGGTAGTATTGTATACAGTGCTGTGCAAAAGTGTTAGTCATGCAACTTGAATGTGTGTTGAGAAATACAGGTAGATTCTTATCCACCATCAGGGAGGTTTCTGGTTGGTCCCAAATTCATTCTGCAGCCTGAGAATGACCTCAAACACCCAATCTCAGTCATACACAACTATCTTCAGCAACAGATGGTCTGGTCCCCACAGAGCCCTGATCTCAACATGATCAAGTCAGTCTGGGAGGACATGCAGAGACAGTCAAAGTCTGCAGAAGAACTGTGGCCAGTTCCTCAAAATGTTTGGAAGAACCTCCCAACCTCTACCTTAAACTGCATGCAAGTTTGCATAAGAGAATTGATGGTGTTTTAAAGGCAAAGGGTGGTCCCACCAAATATTGATCTGGTTGAGGTTTTTTTTGTCTACTGCACTTTTTAGAAGGTTTATCGATTAATAAGTATTCGTGGCATTATTTTTGGAACCGTCCTCACTTTATAGCATTTTTCCCCACAGGTGCCTAAGACTTTTGCACAGGACTGTATATTTGTGCAAAAAAAGTGTACATTTTTGCTAAAGGAACTACTAAATATTCCCAGGTTATTGTGCTGTACGTTTCTATTTCTTATACAAGTGTTCATCTAAACTAAGGAAGCAGCTGGGGGGGGGGGGCACTGCTGAAGTACTCGAAATGCGGCATTTCATATGTATACATTTGTTTAATCTGCCATGAAAGTATTTGACGAGGCAGTATTTTCGGTGACCTCATATCTTCCCTTCCTCCTCTGTTGCCCGTCTCCTCTTCTAATTGGAGCCCCTCAGCCTCCGCCACCGCGACTCTAACCCCCGAGAGGCACGCCCACGATGGATTTTACCCTTTGCACACACCGTCCAGGGCAAAGCCAATTTCACCGTGTTTAATTTGCCTGTGTTTACCGATGCTACTCTGTGTAATGACAGTCGCCTCAAACACCGATGAGGCCAATTAAATGTGTTTTGCCGTCAAGTCGTTTGCCCCCCCCCCTCCCCCCCCCAGCCCCGAGGCCCTGCCGTCACTGCCTGTCACAAGGGGCCTTCAAGGGCTGGCTGATCCTTTGGCCTGATTTCCCTGAAAGGGACGGGCGCAGCTGAGTTCTCAGACTTCTCCTTCCTCTCGGTTCCCAGTTTTACATTTTACTCATTAATGCGGCTGATATTTGCCAAGACGGTCCAGGTTAATGAACTCACTCAAGGGCACAATGGCATCTCCCACACCGGGACTTTCCATAACCACTCGACCAACTGCTGCCTCATCTCAGAAGGACGCGCGAGCGCCTCATCTCTTCGCTCGTTCAACCTCATTTTCCCGATACTCGCACTCACGAACAACCTGCACGCGGATGTCCTTGCTGCTGTCCATTCTGGTGAAGACGCCTGGCTTTTGTTGCCACGTCGATTCTATGCAACATCCTGGTTTAAAAAAAAAAAAAAAAAAAAAAAGCCCAGACACTTCTACCAACACCTGCAGTTTTGGGACAGTCTTCTCATTCATTCAAGATGAACATCTTACCGTTCATTCTGCACACTGCGTTGCCAAAGATGGGCTGATAGCTTGTAAACACTGTCAACCTGCTCCTGACACTGCATGCTGAGCCCATGATGTAGATTTCTGACATGCATCTGTGCCACGCAGACTCACCTCGTGGTGGCATCTGCATGGTGAGCTTGTGCTGGCAGATGCGAATGATTTGTTTCTAGTGATTACTGTTAATTGCCAGTAGAGACGGGCTGGAGATCAGTAGATGTCTGGCTTTCTCAGTGGGTGTGGCTCGCTTTGTAAAATACAGCAGAAAACAGATGGCGATGAGTATGGAGGACCATACCAACATGAATTTCACAGCTGAGGAACAAGCGATAGGGAGGAGGACAGGAATATAGAGAGAAGATGGAGGGTAGAAAGCAGATGACGGACACTTTGGATCCAATCCCGTAGATGACGCAGTTGGACTGCTTACAGACCTTGTGGGCTGAGGTGGACAAGAGACATGGGGAGCATCTTGACTGAATCAAAAACATCATGCATTATTAGCTCCCCTGTTGAAATCATCTTCTTTATATAAAATATTGTCTTTTTTAAATCGTAACGTCCATATGGGCCAGTGTTCGTAACTGATTAATTCCTCATTGCTGTGATCATTGTCAGAAGTGCCTGCAGGTGGAATGAGAAGAATAATATAATAAGGATTTCTTCTGTTAACTCACAATGCTATAGCAACAACTTTCCAAAATGGCCTCAGTTTTACACAGTTGTAGATGTTTTTGCATACTAAAATGCAGTGTTTTTCAGTGACGGATTCTGCAGAAAAATATCGACTGAAGTCAGTACAGTGATCACACCTGCAGGACATCACCGTGTTAGTTTCTAATGGCTCCAAGTGCCAAAAATAGCGCTTTCTAGGGAATCCAGACTCAGAATAGAGATTGCCCGTGTCAACAAGGATTGTCCGCATTTACAAGGTGATTAAAAAAGAAATGAACATGTTCATGGATTTTCAACACTTGTGAATCATGTAAGTTGCTTATGGGTAAACCTAGGAAAAGCACAACCTGATCATGGTACATAAACTTTTCTGGTAAAGGTTAGATGGGAAAAACCTCTATGGCGTTCTCTCAGGGGTTCATGAAAACAGGGTTGAGGCAGCACTGTAGCCCCAAATCGCTCCTACCCTCCAGGATTAGACCTCACGTCACCTCCACGTCAGGTTATAAGGATCCCATCTGACTCCCAACCTTTTGAAGCCATGTGTAGAGCCTTTCAAAGTGATTCTGGGAACTGTGCTGCTTTCAAGCTAATCCCACATGCTTCCGGGCCCCCTGTAGGTATGCAGTAAAGGTCAGGAGCCCTCATGGCCTCTGACCTATGATTCACTCTGAACACTGCGCTTTTTTTTTGGATGCTATTTAAAGACAGAACTCCTATTTGCTGGAACGTTCTACTGATTCCGCATATGGAACCGTGACGAGCCAAACCAAGACGGACATTTTTCTGTCGTGTGGGACCGTAGGCTGTGCAGCACGGTGTGGAACCAAGGACAGGAGCCAAGAAGAATAGACAGTGGTTCCTCGGGAGATATGCAAGTCAGCACCTGGACTGTGATCCGTTCCAGTAGCACTATAGAACGCACCTCCTCTTTTCTGTGGCTTGTTCGCTGCCTGCTATGCGTGGACTGTGATTTGCATGAATAATGTGAGCAAAACGCACATCAAAGAGCCAGTCACTCAGGTGTACTCGTCCTCAGCCGGATTAAGGTGGATCTCAAAAAGACGTATATGGTTGTAGCATAGGTCTTCTGTACGTTCAAGATGATGCTCGGAACAGGTGCTGCAGTAGTTCTCGTTGTCCTCAAAATCGGGTATCCTGCCACTCCAGATGCCCAAACTCCTTCCACGTACTATCACACAAACTACAGTTCCCAATCGGGAAGCCTAGCACCCAGAAGGTGAGAATCTATGGTCCCCTGAGATTCTATGCAAAACTTTCAGAGCACTTTATCCACATGAAGAAAATGTCAGCAGTCACCAATGGAGTTGCTATGCACAACGAGACATAAGGTAGGGTTGAACTAAAATAGAACATAATAAAACTATGTATAACAGCAGATATGTCTGCTTCTTCTGTACACCTGTGGCGGACAGATCCCTACTTTCTAAGTGCTTTCTCAGGCCAGTGGTTGTCTGGCTTATGGCCTCCTTCTCGTCCTGAGCATTACCACCTGGTGTCATCTGTTCTTTCCAACAACTCACCTTTCTCTTAGAGATATCTGACCCAATGAAACCCTGCAATGTGACGGGTTTTGGACTCCAGACTGTAGGCTTTCTCTCGGGGATGTTTCTACCTTTAAAGTCACTCTTATGGCCCCGAACAGAAATCTCCTGGTTTGTACTTTTGTTACGGATTTGACCGAAATAACTGTGTATAAGGGCATTCATTTTAGGTTATCTTAGCCCGTTCAAGTTCTTTCTTCTGTAGTTGGGCGATCAGACTAGATCTTGTTCTGTATTTTGCATGATAAAATGTTTTAAAGTATACAGTCAGCGCTGCCAAGGGGGCAAGTTTGAGAACTTTTGGCCGCCCCCGTGCGTGCACGTCTGTCGCCTCGATTCCTCAGCGAGGCTGACAGTTTTCTATTTGACCAGCTGGACTTCTTCTCAATCCTTCCACACGCCGCATGAACGCCGTACTGGACCTTCAAAGAAAATACAGTTAATTAATACATATTAACCTTTACGTTTCGCCACAATTATTGAACACTTGTTCAATTTCAAACCTGAATATAATTGCCTCGAAAGCAATAGTCTAAGGTAGATTAACTTTGAAAAGAGCTTTGATAGAATATGTAGTTATTAAAGCCTTTGTCATTGCTTCATTAAGTCAAACATAATGGTGTCTTTTATTCATTATCCCGAGACTGTTCGTTTAACGCGACCCATTCTTGTTTTTTTTAGCCGCGCAAGGAGGCGTTCTCCTCCGTCCTCTCAATAACGCTGGGCTCGAAACGTGGAAGTTCTCGAGCGCTTATGCAGATGCCGAGCACCTATCCTCAGTTAACCACCGATTGTCTTACCTAACACGGCCCCACCCGGAAAGCAGGTCTTAGAGGGAACCGAATTCCACCCGTGATTAAAAACCACTTCAAAGCCTTCTCATTTAAAGAGACGACTCGCTGAGAACAAGGGCAACAAAAACACACACGCACAAAAAAAATAAAAAATAAGGGATTTTAGGAAGAAAACACTGGAACAATCAAATCCCAAAGCTTTCTCTGAACTTTACTTTGCAGCAAATGTATGCGGAGCGATTTCGCCAGGAGACGTTTCTATCACTTTTCGACAGCGGTACAACAGCATACAGATGCGGAGCAAAAAGACGAGATGCGACACAAAGACTCTCGGTGGTCCGGCTCTACGAGCGTTGTTTCCGATTAGCCTTTTGCTACGTGTTTCCCACACTGTTACGTCACCCTTTTATTCCGAATACAGGTGAACAACGAATATCCTTTTAACAGGCTTTTCTGGAAGAACGTAGGCTTTGAATAAAGGGCTGCGGTGTATTCGGCGTGTGTTTCCGCGATTTAGGGGTTGCGACCGTGGCTAAAATAAAAAGAGCGAAAGTCGAGATTCTGTTACTACTACGACGTGACATCGTCATTTCTTCCCTCTTTGGAACTTCGCTGTTAGATACTGGGAGGTTTAAATCTTCAAAGAGCTTTAAAAAAGCCATTTATATAAGTGGCACCGCAGACACCCAAACAGACTGGTTCAAATTGTCGCGGTATTCTACTCGCCCAAGAGAACATATCCTGGTGCGACCTTCTAAACGCGAAGCCTTCTGAAGATAAGCAAGAAGGTTTTGAGGTGCATCTGCCGAGGGGAACCGTGTACTATAACTGTGGGCAACGGGGTACTTGGAGGGGGTCCACCCAAGTGATGCTGTGCTGTTTTGACAATTAATAACATCTAATGAGGAAGAAAAGTGAATTAGATAGAATAGAAATAGAAATAGAATAGAATATAGACAACAGAAAGGCCTCTCTCATGCGGCAGAATTGGAAGAAAAAAGAAAGAGTGTGAAACTGCAAAGCAAAACCCACAAATAAAACCTGTTTGACTCTATGGTACTAAAACTTGTCTCTGTGTGGGGGAAAAAATTACAACCAGGCTTGAGCTACAGGGCACTGAACTAATCCATGCAAGATGGGCTGTGATGCTACGGGGCTCAACAGAAAAGCAGTTTTGTTAGCTTTAAGGCCCAGTGTTAGATAACACTTTGCCCAGGGGAGCAGGCAGTAGGTGTCTCAGGTAGTAGGCAAGGATTATTAAGCAGCGAATACGGACCTATGCAATAAGTGCATTTTTTTTTTTTTTTTTTGGGATGCCATGTATTTTGCAATTATTACTTGCATACCTGGTGCTGTTATCCAAAGACGCAATTACATTTCTACACCTCGGTTTACTTTGCTTAAGAAATTCAAGTTAGTTGCCTTGCTTAGGGACACAGTACGCAGATCTGAGCGGCCACTTCTTGGACACAGATGGAGCTGCTTCATTTGGGAACTACCAAGATAATATGGAGGGTGAGGAGTGTCGTGTTTATATCAAAAGTGAACAGTGAAACAGATTAAAGAAAAACTAAAAGGGAAAAGTACATCAAATAATAAACTAAATGGAAAAACAGTAAGTCAGTAGAGAAAATACCGAGCACTGTATACTGATTCTCAATATAGAAGTCCACGTTAAAAAAAAAAAAAAACGATAAATTTAATACTTCACTTTTCATTTTATTGTTTTAACAGTTGCCTTCAGACATTGCTAGTACACAGTTCCATTTTCCTTTGTTGCTTTCCTGCTTTACGACGGACTGGTTACTGACCAATGAGATTCCAAAAATGTTCACACCCCAGTGAAAATGTTTCTTGCACTGCCAAGGACATGATATAGCAAAAGTAAAGCGAAAAAAAGCCAAAGTACTTTCGATGTATTGTTTTTCCATGTCGTCGAAGTACTTGTGTGCTTTTTACACAAAACTCATTATCCGGCATAAGATATCGGTACTTCAGTGACATGCTGAATGAAATGGGAGTGACAGTTTTTTTTTTAATGCTTACGGGCAGCATGCTGAAAGTTCCAACAACTTACATGTGAGTAGCAAAGCACACATGCAACAAATAAGAATTATGTACAGCTAGAAACAGAGGTACACTCCAAAACACATCCATTCAGGATAGGAGCATTCAGCCTTACAGTCACCCACCTGGAGTAATGACCTTCTATGCTTATTGGTGTGCGGTGTCCGCCAGCCTCTGACTGCTTCTACTTTGGGCTCCTGTGGTCCTAAACATTTGTGGCCAACTACAGGAGTCCGAGAGGTAAACTTTGCAGTTTGGTTCATCTTATATGTGAAGGTAGGGTTAGGGTTAGTCCCACTCTCTTTGTTACGGTATAAGATGAACCAACTTGACCATCATAAACAGAAACAGCTATACCGTGTTAGGCTTCTTGATAGAATGGTCCTAATGGGAAATACAAGATGTCTTGTATGAAGAAACGTTAGAGGCCAAAAACTCATTTTTAGTTTTTCATTAATGTGGGAACCAAGACCAGTATTCGATCACCCATTGTGAATTCTTTAGGTTGTGTGGTGCGTTTACAATATTCCTGTTGTGGCTTCTGCACCTTTTCCATTTGCCCCCATACCAATGGTTACATTTTGGTTATGCGGTCCCTTACCTCAACCACATGTTCCACAATACTCTAATATGGACTTGGGTTCTCCTAGGGTGCTTCGATATCCAGGAATCCACAGGAACTGTATGCATACTAGGACAAATATTGTTCCGGTGGTAGCTCGACCCAACCTTCCTACTGAGTCTGCTGCTGTTCCTCCAGCTCCCACTCCAGGGAGTCATCAAAACCCTTGCCATCTTCAACAGCAGCAGGCCGGCAACCACACCTGTGCCATCTTCCCCTGCTCCTCTCACCAGGGCTATCCAGGTGGCCTCTCAGACCTCCAAATTTCCCTAATGCGCAGATGTTGGATCCACATCAGCTTGTGCCTGGTTGCTGGCTGTCTCCGCTCTGGCTTTGTGCAAACCCACCAATCTTGTTCCACTGTGCTGAACAGGGTTGGTTACCTGGGCCCCGATTCTTTCCAGTCACACCTGAAGGGGTATTGGGCCTCTTCTATGCCCCTCTAAAGCTGAGCCTGTTCCACTCCATTCCCCTTGCCTTTTCATGTTCAAAATTTTTGAATTTGTGGGATAATCTGAAAACTCACAAGTTCAAAACCTGTGGGCAGTTCACCTCCTCCCAAAACTTGATCAAAACAGGAAAAAAGAATGGCTCTTGCTGAGTCTCCATGTGCAGCCTACCACCCAGACTCTGCCAAATGTAGCCAGATTTGTGGGGATGAGTGGCCCACCAAGGAATGACAGAAAGCACCAGAGAACAGGATCCACCAACAAGATGGACAAGATTAATAGCAAAAGGTGCAAAAACATAAACACAACCCTGCCATGTTTGACCCAGCAAAAAGTTCCCAGTCCTCAGACCAGCTGCTTTAAATAAAGTGGCCCATTTCCTTCAATCAGCTGCAGGCTGTTGCGATTCTACCCTTTTGGCGGCAGGCAAAGGGGAACTAGCCATGATGTGAACTCCCGCTGGGAGGGTAGTACTATCCACCAGCTCACAAGACATCGCAGTTACAAACTGTTGCATTGTTTTAAGGCCAGATATGGCAGTGCTTGTACACAGTGATCTACAGCCACGTAGTTAAAAATGGTTTCCAGCACCGTGAAAACTGGCTCCAGCAAAACCCCAGCCAGCCTGCATATTTCACGCACCTGGACTTGTGAGGGTACCCCTGGCCGGTGCTCCCACTTATGGAAACAGTTGGCAGCTATGTCGAGAATGATCCTGCTGCTCGGCAAAATCTCAGCATACAGGAGATTCTCATGGCATCGGGTCCCCATAAGTCCAAGCAGGTCTTCTGTGTGTCCCTGGTAAGGAAAGACACCAAGGTATTTACACTCTTCCCATTCGGTGACTGACTCAAATGCAAACAAAAATTATTCCGGATCATCCTCTGTCGTCATCATCTGCAGGAAGTTCTTAGCGTGGATCATGGGATTGGCAAGAGGCTTGGCAGCACCATGGCTGGCCACAAGCACTTCAATGCCATCAATAAGCCAGCGTTGCCAGGCCATGTTCGTTTCACAGAACTTCTAGTAAACAGCTTTCCTGCATTTTCCACCATGGGTGGGGCACAGCCAGGGGAGGACAACAGACTAGTTTGATCTTTATCTTTTCAGCTTAAAAAACAGAGACGAACAGGAAGGGAGAAGCCGCATAAACTTGCTCATGTTTCTGAGGTCTTGCTACGTAAGGCCAGAACATTGTTGAACCACTGCTCTGATGTGAGAATTCCCGAGACTTTCCCAGTCTTCGGAGTGCTACGTCTGCTGCTGGCAACGCGTATGAAAGACAGAAACTGTGCCATTTGGTCTTTTGCTGCTTTTCTTGGGCCTGTTTGTTCCTCTGATTAGCAAAGTGCTTTCAGGTGTGCTGGTGTGGGACACCTCCCAGTGCTCAACCTCCATCCAAATGGGGAGTTGTCCTGGGTGCTGCTGTCTCCACTACCCGGTCTGTGTTATACTATGTGTGTTTTGTTTGAGAGCATTTGTTAAGCGTATAGTAATGGCTGGAAAGGGACCAAAAGAGTACAGGTAGAAAGAACGTCACACGCCATATCTGTTATAGAGCAAGTAATAAAGGAAAAGTGTCTTTTTACGTCATTTTTAATGTTAACCGTTGACACGATTGTGTCCATTTCAATGGAAATTAATGTATCAGCATAAATAGGAATTAACAATTGTTTTTCAGGAACACACTGTGGAAGTAAAGTGGGTTGGACTGTACAATAGGAAGCCGATAGGCAATAGTGAAGAAGAAGAAGAAAAAAAATGAGTAAGGATGCCATCCTTTGTAAAACAACTGCCTCTCAAGCCCTCTGGGGCAAGACTACACAATTAAGGAAAGTTAGTATTTTGTAAACAGTTTATACAAGTCAAATAGTGGGCCAGATGACCCCCTGTCTAGTCTCTTGGTGCAACAAACAAGTGCATTTATTGAATAGTGCAGAAAAGAAACCCAGAAAGTGACAATTAGAAAAAAAACTTAAGAAACCTAACTACCCTAATACTTTTAATGCTATTAATAACATATCAAAAACAAAAAGGGTATCAAAACCAAAATAAAGTCTTCAGCAATCTAACTTATTACTCTGCTCCACAAAACCCACCAAGAAAAAAACCAACAAAGAGCCAATATGTTAAGGCAAAATGTAAGATTTCTTAAGTTTTCTCCAGGTTCACCTAAGAAGTGATTTTATCTTCTAGGAAAATCCCACTTCTGATTCTCCAGTCGAACATCTGCGGCTTCCAGGTGGCAACGATTAAAGAAGGGTGTCCCATTCATTCACAACCAGAGGTGTGAAAAGAGGAAAACACCAGTGAATGTAACAATCATACAAAACTGCACTTCAGACAAACCAGCCAGAACAGAAAATAAAACAAGGAAAAGCAGGAGTCAGTTATGTTGGAGATATTCGTGGGTCTCCATCAAGAGACAAACATAGTGCAGGAACTCACTGTTAGTGGATAAGATCGTACAAAACAAACATTTAGAAAATTCTTTTGAAAGCAAGGAGGCAAAAAAGGCTATAAAATTTAGGAAAACATAACAAAAACAAGGCATTGGTAACTTGATATTCAAGGGGAAGAAGGCTATGGAACGAAGGAACTGACTATCCACTGCTGGAGAGAAACAGTAGATAACCTTCAACACAAGATTGCTGACATTTCTTATTTGCAGAATGATCCACTATTTTCGAAATACCACACAAACTGCCCAAATTACGTACTGTACACTGTACATGACATCTTCATTCAGGCGCTGAGTTTTACTACCCTCTAAAAAGAGCTGTGATGATTCCCACCAAAACGGGTTAATATTTCCCTTTGTTCAGTCTCTTTGTGTTAGTCGGGACCTTCAGATCCAGCACATGCAAACACAGACAGGAGAACCACGCAACCAACAGGCACACTCAGGTTCTCCTCAGAGCTTTAGAAATCCAGCATTTAACGGCTGCCCGTTCGAGGCCGACGCTCGCTGGGGTGTCGTACGCAAGCGTAGGTTACGCCTGACCACCGGCAGTGAAATTCACGCAGGACTTCAGGAACCGCGCGGTAAAGAGCAGTCGGAAGGAACAGTGCCTGTCAATCTGTGACCAGTCTGTCCATCATTCATTGTGCAGCTGTCCAGTATCTATCACTCCCCATGTGTCGGCCAGTGTCCGTCCACCTCCCCACCCCTAAGTAAATCTGTTCTTAATACCAAATGCGCATACCTTTGAAATAGCAAAGGTGAGCAGTTTTGCACATAATATCCTCATTAATATGAATGTGAAATTCAGACCAACTTGACGCAAACGCTGTTCTTTTATCCTTGCAGTTTTTAGTAACGTTACGTTAGACAGCCGACGTCTCAGTGGAAGCCTTAAACAAGAGCCAGCGTGGAGTAAATTCAAAAACTGAAACTCACGCCCTTCTGCCCTCCGTCTTAGTTGGTGACACATTCTTCACCTTTAAGATACAAGGAACAACTTCCTTATCGCCTGCCCAAGACAGTTGTAGGTACTGGGTTAAAATGGAACGATGCTGGACTTCTTGAGGAGCACAGGGCGCTGCGGCTGGTAGCACGCTGAGGAGGTTCTGTAATGACTACACTTCTTTAGAGGGGGATAAATTGCCACTCGTGCTCGAATACTCCTGCTATTGTTTACTTGGCGCTCCTCTGCCGCTCCTTTTAACCTGCTTCTTAATTGAAGCGAAAGGCGAAGACGATGGGTAGTGCGGCGTGCACCTTCTCTCTCTCCTCCTCAGGAACCCGTAGCGACTCCTACGCTTTGACTCATCTTTAATGAGACAGACGAGCGCACCTCACCCTTCCTCCACCCTCTCGCTTTGATCGCTGCAAATCCTACCCACTTCTGTCCCCTGCCACAGTAATGCGAACGCGTCCTTCGCAAATACCGTCCGTAACCACTCTCGGATGGATATTTTTCCTTCCCGTCGTTCATCCCCTCTTTCGGCGTTCACCAAATGTTTCCGAAGCTTCCCGCAGATGCCGTGAAGCAAAGTTGAGAGGGTGAAGAGCTTTATAAGAATGGATGCCGACCTTGGCTTAGACGTCACCCCTTCCCCGTTGTCAGCATTTTGCTTTTTTGTTAATCTGACAGATTTAAAAAAGTGGCACTCGCACCTCAATTTACAGACAATATTAGGACTGGGTGTCCGTTCATAACCGAATTGTCAACCAGTTAATAGTAAAGGCCTAATCTCTCAGCGTATACACGGCTAGGCCTCTGTTAAAAACATCAGAAAGCTAAAATGAACTCAAAATTCACATTAAGGCTAATTTATTCATTCAGTATTGTTCTACACTGGAAACATCAGGTGACAGACAAGAAGCAACGTGGATAAGACACTAGATCATCTTTTATTAAGAGAAAATGACATTAAAATTGTAACATTTGAAAGTGTATTTTAAAATGACTGAAACATTAGTCATCCTCAGCACTTCCCATTTACCATGTTATGTTTTGGTTTATATATGTGGACAGTACTATGTGACTCCTGTGCCTCAAGTAGCTAAGGGAAATGGGCAAAAAAAGAACGAACTGCAATGTAACAAAGGATTGCATGGGAGGAACATAAAAGTCTGAGACCTTGAAAGATCGACTGGATGTCCCCTGCAACAAGAAAACTGAGCAATCGAATAAACATGTTTGTCAGACTGTCAATGTCAGTTTGTCAGTCAAATGCCTAATTTACAGTTGGCGCAAAAGTCTCGGATTCAGCAATAATAAATGTAAAAATGCTTTGTTCCGCAATAAAGAAATCTGAGAAAACATGATGAAGATCATATGATGAAGACCAGGGAAGCGCCGGACACCTTGTGCATGGGACAAAAGGACTCAGACTTCAGGGTTTGTGTCACGTTAGTCTGGAGCTCATAGACGAAAGTTTGTACCTTTGACCATTTGTAACTTGGATGTTTGTAACACAGGGTACAAGAGTGTGACGGTTGAATATCACCCTTCTCTTAGCTCCACGTATTTGAGGCTACAAACATGAGCCATGTTACAGCATTAAAAAATTTGACCGGATCCTATACACGGAAGAACTAAGACAAGAAGTCAAAGCTCAATGCATAAAGCGTGTAAATTTTTCTTAAACTACTGAAACAGCAGTAAGATAACCGCTTCTAGAAAGTTTAGCTTTGTCAAAATCTTCCCAAGTCGCATGAAAACTTAATCCGCACCCATAGTGTTCTGCGATTTACATGCGTTACACGCCATCCCGATTAGGCTATCTGGTGATGTGGCAGCAGAAAACTTCTAGAATCTAACACCTACTGGCTCCTTTGCACGAAAACACATGACATCAGCCCAACTTCAGCAGCCTACGGCATACCCTTAACTACACTGCAATCCCACCTTGGGTGCAGTTGCCATGGTGCTGCTGAGATGTTCCAGGCAGCCTGGAGGGCAATGCGTTGCTGTGCTGTGAGTGGACGTGGGAGGGCGGCTGTCAAGGGGGTTAGCAAGATGCATGCAATGCTCCATCGTTTCATCTGTAAGCCAAAGTTCCAAGTTAATAAATAAATAAAGCGCACACACGTAGGAAAGATGGTGAAAGAAACAAGAAATCTGGTGTTCTTCTTGCTCCCGGGAGACATTCACTGGCAAATTAGGAAGGGAAGACAGCTTAATCGCTGTCAGTTATTTCTGCAGGGCCATTCTGAGGAGAAGGAGGTAACAACAGCCATCCAGCTCCCCATTAGCTACCGTGTTCCAAGGTTATTTGTCCAGTGGCAGATGCAATTAGCTCCTGCATAGGCGGCACAAATCCATCAGAGGTGCTGAGAGCCAGCGATAGATAACCAGCCACAAAAAAAAACTGGTCTGCGTCAAATATGGACCGTTTAATGAGCTTCTTTTGCAAGCGATGATGTGCAGTCAACGATGGCTTTCCTCTGCAAACCCAACGAAAAGGCAGGAGGTGTACGGCCGGGCGCGAGGCGAGTCGCGCCGTCTTTCGCTGCTCCCGGCAAAATGTCAACTGCCCACACGGGCACAAAACAGCCGAAGAACCAGCGAATGGGAACGCAAACAAATTCAGACCAACTCAGTATGAAACAGACATGCTGTTTTGCAAGGAAAAGCAACTTAGCCCACTGGGTGTAGTAGTGCTGGTGTTTTATGATCATATAAAATCTTCTTCCAATCTTATTCTTCCCACAAACACGGCCATTTAATCGTTCGCGAACTAAGTGCGGCTGCTTTCAAACTCAATTAAGCAGCGTTCAAACGTACTGCCTCCTGGGGGGGTCGTGGGGAGTGGGGGTAGACAGCCAGGGGAACGGCAGCTTTGTTCGCTGTCAAGGTAGCAATGCTCTGATCTCCATCTCCAGGAGAAACATCTTTTAATCAGTACTGGTGTCTCTGAGCTTCTGTGCCTCTCTGCTTTGGAAAACAATAACATTTTAATCTGTCATGTTTATGAAAAACTTTTGACTTTATGAACCGCCGACTATTTCGCATCCTGCAGTTATTACTGCGCAAATGTGCTGAAGTGTGACTAAGGAAAGGAGCTTGCTGACGTTATTTAGAACCTTACTTAAGGAGGTTGTTCTTCTACATACAGCAGCTTAGATGTGTCCGTGGTTTCTCCTCGTATGTGGTGCGTTCCTTTCATAATTTCACTTGCGTGCCATTGAAATCAGGATTTTGTCTCTGCTGTGATCACTGCCATGTGACACCAAGGGACTTGGGTGTTTGTGTGTGTGTGTGTGTGTGTGTGTGTGTGTGTGTGTGTGTGTGTGGGGGGGGGGGTTGTTATCCTCAGCAACCACCAGACTGGGTTACTCGAGAACAACCTCACTGCTTGCAGCCTTCAAGGTTATTTTGCCATCGACGTGTCACGTGCCCTGGTGTGCAGAACCCCAGCTTAAAGCCGTGTGTCATGCATAAACATTTAGCCTGAGGCCAGCTGGTACATAGTGATTACGGAGCTGGACTTGTGAGACAGTAGGTCTAAATGCCAAGGACCTTGCTGCTGTACCAGTAAGCTAAGAAATCAGTGTCAACTGGCTATTTCATTCGCGGTATCGAACCTAGTAAAACTGCAAGACAGATAACCAGCTTTGGACAAAATAAAATTTGGACCAAAGCAATTGATGATAAAACCTGTACCCTTTTGAAATTTGTTGATCCCTGCACACACTTCAGGACTGCGGCGCCATTGGATTCTGCTGGCCACTTTGCCTCACCTCGGCAAAGGGAGCCCTGCGTGGTTCCGCAAGCCCAACCTCGTTCCACCCAGAGCGCGATGACACACCTTAGCACGATAACAGCGACTGATGGGGATTTCACGAAAACATCAGTTGTTTGGCATCTAGAAATGGAGGCAGAAGATGAGGGTATGTGGTGGAAGTAGATGAGGGTTAGAAACAATGCCCGAGTGACAAACAGCAATACCTTTGCCGGAAACGTGGTGGTACAATCAATACCAGAGACGAACCACCATCCAGACTTGTGATCTTTGCGTGGAAGAATGGCCTTTTCTGCTGCCTAATAGTCACACGTCGAGAGCATTCCGCAGCCTCCGTCTCCTGACCCACGCTTGTTTTCTCCCTTCGCTGTAACCTGACGTGGTCGCATGGATTGCCATTAGTCACCGTGGTGCTCTGCTGGCACACAGCAGGTCCAGCACTGCAGCAATTAGCAGAAGGAGAGGTGGGTGTTGAAGTCGATGTGTTTATTTGGATGGGTTGGAACACATGCGGCGATCAATAGGAGCTGTCCCTGGTTTACTCCCTGCTGTAATAATCTCAGCTCCAACTGTGCCTATAGAGAACCACAAGGGTGCACAGTGAAGCCTTGCGGGGGGTCACAGTGGTGGGACTTAAACAACAGCCACTCAATCTCTAATCCAAGCTCACATTTACCTACCAAAAGTTTTGCGGACCGAACTGTGATTGTACGACTGAAACGCAGAGACTCTGTAGACGCTCACCGACCATTGCGACATTTGATTTTATGCCGCAAATAACATTTGCGTTTCCAGGACTTGCCCGTCGTTGATGCTGAGGGACATCCTTCCTGACCCCTCTGAGGTGCTGTAACATCGTTTCAGACCCCTGCGACACAATAGACCTCCCGTCTTTAAGGTTTCCTTCAGCCACTACAAGTCTGCAGCGCTTCAGATGTTCTGTAGTTCACTGCAGGTAAACGGGTATTTTACTTGACGGACGACTTGGGGCCCAAAGTGTCAAACTGATTCCCTTAGCTGAAGAATTTGTTCTCACTTAGCTCTGGTTAAATGACTCTACTGGCATTGATCTAATACTGGAGCTCGCATCTCGCCTTGACTCATGGACCAAGGAGACTTCTTCCTCCTGTTCCTTCTTGTCTATTTGTCCCCGGTGCCCCTGCCTCAAGCCTCAGATGTTGCTGGTAAATTAAAAATGGAGGCTTTTTGCCATCAAGGGCCTGGTGTGAGAGTGGGTGGGTGCCAGAGCTGGGTGTACACATGGGCAGGGAGGAGGGTGAACTCTCATTTAATTACTGTTTTCAGTGTACTTTTGAAGGATAACCAGCTGAGCAAAATGAAACGATTTTATCCATTTAAAACTCATATCGGGCATTAATAAATGGTTTTGCTTTGAACTCCGCTCCGCTGTCTCTTAGTACGCACAGGCTTGGTTACCCTTTCCTTCCGATTCCAAATAGTCTTCTGAATGGATCAGCTCACGGACATGACTTAGTTTTGATATCCATTTGAACTTGCATCTTTGTAAGTCCTCAGAACTGTTTCTTTTTCCAGATATAACTCATTGTGATGGCAACTCAACTTTAGGGATTATAGACATGCCCGTGACATGGTAACATTCCCACGTTTCTGAACTTGAGAACTTTTCTTCCCATTACATACATGTAGTTGCAGATTCCCTTTTTCATTGCTTACAGCAATTGTCTGAAGAGCAACTGAGACTCAAGTAGACTAGTTTTGCTCTTTGTCCACATTTGCGATGTGGAGTTCATGGACACAAGGAGGCCTCTGACCAGCAGCGTTGTGTAATAATAATTTGCATTAGCAGATCATTGTCAATTTTCTTATGAAGTTAATTTACTTTTTTTCCACCAACTGTACAGACAACCCAAGTCAAGTAGCTGCCCCACCAAGTTTGAAGAAGAAATATGCAAATAATTGAATCACTATTGTCAGCTGTGAAGAAATCCTAATCTAAAGCTCAATACCTGTGGAACACAAGCCTCTCTACATTTCATTTAGACACATCTAAAGTGAGACGTCTTTTGACAACATGGTGATATCTCTTTGCTTCTCAGAAGTTCTGTAATTCTTTCATGGTTTTTTCTATTAATGGCTAAAACAGAGATGCTTGCGTAGCCCTGAGCAAAAACCAGCCTTCCGAAACGAAACATCGTAGACACACTGTCGTCCGATAATGTCTGTCGGTGCCCCGACTCGGACCACTGGGGTGCTCATGTTGGCTACGCATTTCCGTTAGAAGTCGCCCACAAGGCTGAGCTAGTCCTTGTCACGAAGGCTCGGTGTAAGAAGGGAGATCTTCTGCAGCTGGATGCCTTGGGTGAAGGTCAGGACACTCATGGTGGCCTATACCTCTTCATCCACTTTGTTCGAAACCAGATTTCATTTATATATATTAATCACCAAACTTTTCTACCTTCAAACTTGTTTAATTTAGTGCATTAGTGTGTATTTCAGTGAGAAAACGCATGTAGAGCGTGTGACACCCAACCGCCCTGTCACCTATACCACTCCCTACTTGCACACTGTGCGAGAAAGTTTGTGCTGCATCTACGTGCTGCACGCGACATCAGTCCTTGTGCTTTTCTAAGTCTCGCCAACGATTGAATTTCACTTCATTTTAATAAGTGGCCTTTTTAACAGTTCGATAATCTCGACAACCCAGAAGCCTCGCTTTGGTTGAGAGGCATCTGTGCACCAAATTTGAAATCTGCTGCTTGAAAAACAAAACAAACAGATTAGAGCTCTATAAGATAGAGAGGCTGCGCAAGTGGCACCATTAAGAAATGAAAAAAAATCTTTCCTTAAGACAGACAATAGCAAACAAGAGGAAAAACCAGTCCATTCATCCATCCATCCATCCATTCATCCATCCATCCATCCATCCATCATCAGTAACCACTGTATCCTGGTCACGGCCGTGCCGGTCCCATGTCAGAACTATTGGCTGCCAGGCTATGAAATGAGACCTGGAAGGATTAAAAAAACACTTTGACTTGATTAATCAGCTTGAAAGTCCCTCTAAGGTTAGCGGTAATAAACTGTCTGAAAGAGCTCAAGTCACAGTTCAAGTGGTTTTTCTCCGGCAAACCGATCTCACTTTGCCTTCATTCACTCATTCATTACTCTCGAATTATGCTGAGCTCTGAACATTTTACAACGGACATGTAACCGCCTGTTCGCATCAGCACACTTGGAAAAAGTACACATAAAAATGTGTTCTTCCGCCACATGCACATTAACATGCGCCGGCGACAGCGATTTCATCGGAACGAACGATGGAAAAGCTTTCTGTGCCGGGCCACTTCCGTCTGGTTGCTGCTAGCTAGTCTGGGCTGCAGAGGCCTGGCTTCTGTTGTTTGACCTGTGCGTAGATGATGATGTCCGCGTCACCATCCTGTGCTCCTTCAGGATCGGGGAGGGAGGGGTCCGACCCCACGTGGCAGGGGAGAGAGGCGCCCTGGACTTTGAAGAAAGTCTGCGTTAAAAGCGAGGGATGTTTGATGTACGCTGCTGGACAAGCCCAGGTACGAATGCGCAGTGGCTGGTAAATTACATTAAGAAACAGCCTTAACGTAGAAGATACTTTAAAGCCAGTCTCCTTCTGAACTGAAGGAAGTGTGTGGGATGCGCTGCCACCTGCTGCTGACTCAGGCCTCCCAGGAGAGACTTGTTAAGAGGCGGGAGACGGCTTGCCGCCTGTGCCCCGTTCTTTCAGCTTCCAGAGGTGTATGCATGGTGCAGATAGCATTAACCACATTTGTACCTTAGCAAAGGGTCTGCAGAAACCTTTCAAAACACTATTGCGAAGGTGTACTGGAGAATACTGGTGCTCAGTTCGCACTGCCTGCCCTGCTCCTACCCCCTGTGCGGGCACCTATGTACTGGCAGATAAATCGACGGGTCTTTCCGGCTCCCGTTACCCACCTACTGTCTTCCTAACAAGAGGTCTAAAGAGACAAGGCAGCAGTTGTTGTGCGGACCCACGAGACTCTCCACTCCTCCCGCTGGCTCTCTTTGCCATGACGTCTGCCACAAACCACCGGGAGCCGTTCCGATAACGTGTTGTGTTTAGATCCAGCGCTGGCACGCTAAACTCCAAGTCTTTGCCGATGTAGACTATGGAGCTCATCGTGATTTTCCTCTGCTGCAGTTTCACGCCTTACATAACTTTCCTCATTCCGGCCGATGAAATATTGATTAATGGTGCTTAATATTTCACGTCTTACTCCCGTGCGTGACATCCTTCAGACCGCGCTCACCTTCTGCCCTTGACAGAGGGCCAGAGCGATCCCAAAGAGTGACCTCTGACCTCCCTGGCAGGAAGTCCACTGGCAACGAAACTGGTTACAATCGATATATAAGAGCACTTGGCATCCTGCTATACCCTTGAGGAAGACATTTATTCTGACTGGCGAAATATCCAGCTGTTCACTTAAATAAAGTATAAAAAGCTATTACATGTGTAACACTTCAGATGAAAGTGTCTGAAAGGCATCGGAATAGTGTAATGCAATGGATTCAGGCTGTGTGTTGTACCATTAGACACCCTACCAGCACGTACTGCTACATTTTTTTTTTTTGCTAGGGCTGGAATTTGGTGAAGTAAATGGATTTTAGAATTAAATTCTTCAAGGTGGCCATTAGAAAAACAAGGAGAATTGTTGGACCAGCGAAAGGGCGCATAATGGCAACAGTAGGCCCATACTATCATAAAATAACGTTCTACACCTGTCCCAGAAATTGGTTAGATAGAATCCCCTGGGTGAGAACGCTGCCGTGTCTTTCGGCACGGTTTGCAACCCACAGTCCACAACTAAAACGACAAGCTCCAGCCCAAGCCTGTGACGGCGTTCTACTATGCAGAGACGAGAGCGGAGAACAAACAGTGCATTGCAAGCACGGGCTGTGATGGCCGCTTGCTCGTACGGCGAAGACAAAGACGCGGTGGAACTCGTACAGCAGGAAAGAAAGCTCTCGAGTCGCTATCGGTTGGGATTCTCACATAAACTCCCAATGTCAGACACCTCATTATAAAACCAGTTGCACATATCAGGCACTTTTAATGTCTCCAAGCATACCGAAACAGCAGTTACCTTCAAATCCTCCCCCCCTCCGCACTGCTTTCCCTCCCTCATGTTTTATCTTCCAGGGCTCTTGCGTGGAGATTAGTGACGTCGCTGCCTTTGCAAATGTCTCGCCCCGGGCTTAGCTCCGGTGAAAATGGTCTCCTTTGTCGCTTCCCCTTATTAATGCTGACAAGAAGAGGCCCACGTTTAGGTCCTGAAGCCCTGTTTAAAAACTCGAAGGCAGGGAAGGTAATGGTGGGCCTTGGGCTACAGCCTAGCTAATCAGATGAAAGGGCTGAAGCCGTAGCGGAGCAACTGGTGAAAAGCAAGCATCAGGCACCCCTTACTGGTTAGCTGTGCTCGATGATGGCCGGCAGCGTTCTACGATGGCAAGAGTAACCCCCCCCCCCCCCGGTGCGCAAACTGAACTGTGACCAGAGCAAGGATTTCTGCTTTCTCCTGTCATGGGTCGATGGGGAATGACACGACAGTCTGACTGGATCCATCACGATGCGCCTTCTGATATAGACGGAGTTGGAGGGGCCTTGTCCTTCTCTTGAACTGATCTCGCCGGTGTGAAGGCTGTGTTATCTAACTCTACTTAACCACCCTCAGGACAGTCAATAGCCACCATTCCAAGTTTCACAGAGAGACAGATAAGAGCATTTAAAGATCCTCTCTCTCTTGCAGGACCATCACTCTTGACGGTTTTGAACTTTAAGGTGCATGCATGCATGCGCTTATAACCCATTATTATGCGTATTTCACGCCCTTGTTTAATTTGTACATGTCCATCTTTGCGCAAATATTCATTTCCCTGTACCCACTGCTGTTTATTTCCGCCACCAGATTATCTGGAACCATCTGAGAAGTGCTGGCAGGCAGCAGTACTGAGCGCCATGTTCTACTTTTTCCATGAAGAGTGGCTTTGTTTAGAACATGGAGTTGGGGCATTGCCACTGGAACAGGGTCCCTGCCTGCTTCCACATGCCATCTAACCACTTTTGGTTGAGCTCAATCCATTACAGCTAGAAAGGGCCCTTCATTCAAATAAGGGGCTTTGATAATATTATCAATTAAAAAAGATGGTCTTTCATATCAGCGATCTCATTCAATCATCTGAACTTGCACTGTATGTCTAATCTACTTCTATTAGAATGTCTTAATTTTATAAAGGCTGTTGGCTGTGGTTTTTTCTGCAGAAAGTAAATGAATCATATTAGTAAGTGAGGTGAGGGACAGTAGCAGGGTGGGTGAGGCAGCGACAACAGTGTGAAGGAGTGGGACATTGTTGGGACCAATGGATGAAATGTTCCCTCACCCCCCCCCCAACTGTCACGTGGGGTCATTCAAAGAAATGTGACCCACCTGCCCCCAACCAACCTCAGCCCCCGTTCATTCAAATTCAGCTTAATTGAGAAGCTTGAAAAAGTCAGGTTGACCCCAGCTTAGCTGATTTGAAGCCCATTGTTGGCCATCCATAAATTTAAATCACAGCTTTCAGGTCAACGGCGGCATTTCGACAGGAGCACAGCAGCTATCGGACGAAGGAGGCGGCTGCGGTACGGTTCCTCACCGGAACTGAGGCCTGCCATCTTGGACAGTTCCAATCTAAAGCACAAAGACATCATAAAGTTCAATCACCAGTGTGACCGAAATGGTCACACCATGCAAGGCTGCACCTTCGCTACTTTGATCAGCTGAAGGAGGCAGGTCCAGTGACCAACCATTTCCAGGCTGCTTGTCTGTTCAAAATAGAAATCAATGGAGGAAACTAATGAAACTCCCAGGGTGCTGTCTTTGAAGCACAATGTGGGATGAAAGCAGAATTCTGAAACACCTGTACGCAAGCATAGACGGACACTTGGGCGTACACATGCAGACAGACCAAAATTCCATTCCACTGAACCAAGAAACCCTAACATACAGCTGAAGGGTTGTGTGTGCGCAGACTAAACCAGGCCAGCGAACGACACATGTTCACTCATCTCATCGCAATTGCTCATCTCATCCATTTTCACAAATTTCTGCTTGTTGAGGAGGAAACGCAACCTGCTTCTAATGGGAAACTCAGCCATTAGAGGTCGGTAAAAAGGACCTAAATGCAATAACCTAAACATAATTCTGTGGTGTTTAAAACTATTTTTCCCCCTGGTGTCCGAGTATCAGCAGCGAGTGTCAACATCACACGTCTGTGGATTAAACTTTTCCAACGCTGAGCAGTTGTAGGGGTTTCAGGAATGAAAGCTATATCCGAGATTTTTAGAGTCTAACCTGAAAATAAATCAGCTGTAATGTTTGCAAAAACCAATTAGTAACTAATTTAAGGGTAAAAGTGACCTTAGAGTCGCACACAAGATGAGTTATGACCACCAGACTACCAGACCTAAATGTGTTCTTAAGCTGAGGAGCCAGCATATTCTTGTAGTCATTAAGCAATCTTTACAGCAGTTGAAGGGTGAGAAGTAATGAATTCCTTAGGCTGGTAATGAAGCACCCAGGGGTAAAATCATTATTGAGATTACAGAGACCATGAGGTTTCCGAATCCTGAAGGGGTAAAACCGACATTAAAATATTCATGCTATACCGCAACGACTTAAAGCACAGCAGTCCCAGCGCTGACAAAAGTCTGAGAGGCGTTATCGAGGAGCAACCAGGAGTGATACAAGCAATTGTTTTCTCTGAGCACAACATCAAAAAGGAGCAGATCAGCATCTGAGAAGGCAGGAATTTTTATACAGTCAAAAAAAAAGGTGGCTTTCTGTCTTCCTTATGCATCGACTAGCTGAGGGACTCCGTTCCAAAAAGCGGAACGGTTGAAGGACATTATATATCGCCAAGCTATTAGGGTATTTAAATACTGTTAGTGCTGTGGAGCAGGTGGATGCTGTGGAGTGATGGGTGCTCTAGAGGTGGTCCACCGGAAGGGGGAGAAGTAATACATTTATCCCCCTATGTCAGTAATATATGTGTCATTTTCATTCTGTACAGATTCTGCATTTTATTTGTGCACATTTTACAGCTCCTGTCCCCACTCAGCGCTGTGATGATGACGGTGGTGGTGTTTTTCTGTTTCTGAAGCCCCCCCCCCACTTCTGGTCCTTCATCCGGCACACACCTCCCCTGAGCTTCCTCATTGGTCGTCCTACTGATGAGTTAGCGTGGAACTGCCTGCTGACACACTGGTATGTGCCTGTATGTGTGATGGAAAAGTCTCACTTCAGGTAAAACAGCACCACTGTGCCAAATTTCTAGTCTGTGGTTCAAAAAACAGAGCTATGCATAAAGAACAAAGAATCTGATCTTCATTGATAGAGATTTCACATTGCTGTGAGGAAAAAAAAACCAAGTTTATGTAATATGGAAAACTTTACGGAATAGCTAAAGCTGCCTATAAAATCAGACACATAACACATGAACGTCAAGTCATTAGCTTCTACTGACTATAGCAATTCCATAAAAAGCTGTATCTCATCTTTTACTACCGGCTCCCTTTTCTTGCATATAATAACCCAAGACGGGTGAACAGCCACTGGCACTTGGATCCACGGAGGTCTATTTTTCTCCATTGGCTTCTGTTGGGGAATTTTTTTGTTTTCCTCTCCTCAGTGGGCAGCCGACCACCTTTACAGCTTTTCTGGGGGGTTTAGCTACAGTTATTAAATGTACAGCTAATGATTTTATCCATAGGCTTAGGTCATGCGTTACCTCTGCCTCTGTGCTGGAAGCTGATTTTTTTCCTGCTCTGTGTCACCGTGTGGGAAGAGGCCTCTAAAAATAAATTTCATTGAAAGACCAGTCAATTTTTTTTTTTAAACAGATCAAAAAACAAAGGAGGTGACAGTATTGTATGGATTATAGCTATTGCCCACTTGTGCTGAAGCATCCAGGAGCAAAGCAATAATCCTAAATGGATCCAGTACAAGATGTTGTGTGACTGGATGAATAATCATACCTTAGTACACAAATCTCACATTGTACATCAAATTTGGAGGCAAGAATCAAATAAAGGGTAATGGAAACAAGGGCTAGATGGCATGTGAAACTGGCATAGAGCTTCACTGAACATCTAGCAAGGTTACAGACATCCTGAAAACTCCAGTGATCTTCTGCAGCATAACGTGAGTACGAAACTGCAGCCGTCTTCCCCTCAATATGTATTCCTGGGAACAAAATATTCCTGTTTAACTGGCCAGTGACGTGACATGTCACTTCACTTTTGTCGGAAAGCAAGCAAGAGCCATTTCTCACTTTTACAAGTACAGTGAGAACTTTTTTTTGTTTAAATGGAAGAAACATTTGGTATTTATACAGTGCAATGCATTACGTTTCTGATTCACATTCGATGCTGCGCTTCTTACACTCGGTTCCTTGGTTAGAAGATTAATTTAACTCTTAAAGCCACAAGGTGAAGTACCTCTGCTACAAGCACACCTTTGATATCATAACTGATGACAACAAAAGAATTAAACCAGTTATTAAAAATTTATATCCTGTCAGACTTCCCTACAGCCGGGGGGGTGGGGGGGGTAGCTTGGGGATAGGAGGACCTTTAAAATGGATAAATAAAGCTGACATCAGATGAGATCATCTCCAATAAGCAACCTCTAAGGAGGAGGAGGTACCACATATCAGTGTCCGGAACCTGGAGTTTGAAGCACAAGATGTACCAGTGAAGAAGCAGTTAGAGAATTAAGACATCATTCCAGGTAAGCAGAGGTGATGTTCTGGATGTTCTTTAGCGCTCAGAATCAAAGCACATCTACGCTGGTCCTGCGACAACCCCGAGGCGCGGTCACGTGTCAGAGCGTGCGGTCGGCACTGTGCCAGGCCCAAGTGCAGCGAACTGCACCTTTGCTGGAGGCTACCACAAGAAACAGGCGTTAATCCGACCTTCTCCTGCATGCTCCTGCCCCTCGCTGTACCTCCACTGTGAGGGCTGCCTCAGTCCTGGCGGGAGCTTGTCTATGCTTTCATTTACAAAAAAAAAAAAAGAAATAATGAAGTCGAAAGGAGGGGGGGGATCTACACATGACGCACCACATCCAACAAACTCAAACCATCAATGAAACCCCTACAAAAAAAATAAAAGTTAAATAAACCTGGCAAGCAATAGAGATACTTTGAGAAATAAAAGCAGATAAATATTTCATGCCAGAGCTGCTGTAAAAGGACGAGAACACAGGATGACTGAAGGAAGCATTTAAAACTACATGCAGGGAAACAAAAAAAAAAAACAAAAGAGCCAGGAGGTGGATTTGTTCAGGTCAAAGGTTGAGCAGCCCCTTCGCCAGCCTTCCCGCAGCCCCTGCGACAACGGCAACAAATCAAGTCAAACAAACCAAAAAACGTGAAAAATGGAATTTCACACGAAGAACGTGGCAGCCCCAGCACCGCAGCACGCTGGGGCGCCAGCATTATAAATGTCGACTTTTCACAATCGCTCGTGCAAATTGTTCCGTCGAGGAATTCCTTTCATCGTACCAAATCTCTGCAGCGCCGCTCACCTTTGGAAAAAAGGCAGAGGAGAACCTGACGGTTTAAAGCGCAGCGTCGTCCTCGCCGCCGACAGGCAGGCACCGAGTTGTGCCACACGCCTCGTCCATAGTCGGGCCGCGTACGGGATCGCGGCGTTCGTTCTGGAACGAGGAGTGAAAATGCTGGGTCGCCTTTTGACTGCAGAAAGGCCTGGAGTAGAGGAAGGGCAAAGTTCAAAAGAAACAAGTCTGAACATGGTTATTAAAAAAAACCAAAATATTAAATGGAACAACGGGTGAGCAACAGGCTGCACTCCAAGTCAAGGAGCTCTCCAACTCAAAGGAGGGGAGGTCATCTACTGGGTCAAGGCGAACACAAAGACAGAGTGTCTCTGTGCTGTTGACATGACCCCGTAGCCTCTTCTAGTTACCAAATGCAGGGCTACAGCAAGCGCTGCCGTGGCCTGCGAGTAAACAATTAAAGAGGTGCTCAAGGGTGGTGTCCTCCGGGTTGCCCCTGCAGAAGTTACTGGAATGAGAGGCCAGATAGGAGCACAGAGCAGACTGGGATGACCCATCCACAATTCCGGGCTGCAGTTCCCCTGCCATGCAGTAGAGGGAAGTGTGAGCTTGGCTGGACGTCGCTTTCGGGCAGCTCGGTGCGAAGTTAACAAGCGTTCACGCGTGTAATAAAACGCCGCGCGTCGGGTATGAAAACACACCGCGTCTCTATTTTTATAAAGCTCAGCCTCTGTCTGTTTGTTTGTCTGTTTGTTCTTTACGCACAGCTAGGTTTCTCAAGCCGCAGATGTGAAACGTGGCTCTTCTCGCCACAAGTGAGGTTTTTGTGCAGTCAACTTTATTAAACTGCAACAAGACTACCTACCATTTTGAAAAGTTTAAGTTTCAGTCCTCAGGTAAGGCTTGGAGACACGGGAGTGGTAACGTCACATGACCCCCAGACGCAGAAGAAAGTTTTGGTTACATATATAACTGATTTACACACCACACATGCTCTTCACATGCTGACACACATACGGTTCTGTACACATAATGATGTATTTTGCCCCCCCCCCATTTAACTATGACTGGCACACATGTGACTCTGATGTCTGACAGCACAAAAAAAACGTCTGCTAAATGCAACCACTTTAGTGGTAAAACAGTTTGGGGATTATATAACATGAACTTTTTAGCTTTCTTTTATCTTTAAATGCAATAGTTATTTATGTCAAATGCAAAAAACAAAATTTATACATATGTGTGTGTATATAATCTGTAACAAGGTTTCTTAGATGACCCTCTTTTGCAAATTCCCATTACGACTGGATCAAATTGCCATTATTTTTCACTCACAAGCACTAACTTCTTGTCCAACTCAGGTTCACGGTGGGCTGCATCCCACCTGACGCAGAGTGCCAGGCACACAACATCACATGCCAACAGCTTTCAAGTCACCAGTTTCCTGAAACACACATCTTTGGACTATGGGAGAAAAGCTGAGCACCTGGAGGAAACCAGGGCAAACATGAAGAACTTGCAAGCTCCATACAGATTAAGCTCAGCCGAAACCCCCCACCCAGAGATTACATCTTAAGGGAGCTTTGACAATGAGAACACAAATACATTTAACGGTATTTGTTCAAAAAAGGTCTGATGATGGACCTGCTTTCAGTTTGGATTTCCAGCTGTCATTGCTGCCCTGGCCCTTCTCCTTCTCCAACAGGTCTCCCCTTCTTAAGGACAAGCTTTCTAGTCTTCTTTTGCTGCTTCTTTATTACAAATTTGTGACCCCAGTTGTCTGTTTTATTTTTGCCATGTTACCTGCCTGACCCCTCCCATTATATAATGTTGCTACAACATCTCTAATTCCCATTTTCTCCTTATTTCGGAGTCAGTAACGGAGTCCATTTTGTTTACAAATACATTCATAAATCTCCATCCCAAAATGTCTGATACAAGCGCCGTTGCTACTGCCCAGAATAAAACAACCACTAGCAAAGTGAAATGACAGCATCAGGAACAAAAAAAAAGCCACAGTCCTGAAGAACAAGCCCACTGTGTGAAAACACGGTACACATTTGTAAATTGTAAACCGTACCTGTTGTGGGAAGCCGTCGGGTGGAGGTGGCCACGTCGGCTGGACTTGCTGACCAGCTGCACTGCATTTCTCACTCTAGCTCCCTTAACCGACGGCAGCTGGTAGTAACTAAACATATTCAGGCCGGGAAGGGCCGGGCAGAGGGTATGTCCATCAGTTCAACACCAACCCTGCCAGTGTAGGACCACCCAGCAGGCCACACTAGTAGTAGATTCAAAATTCATACAGATGTAATTTCACAGAATGTAAAAAGTCTATGCATTATTTTTACACAGTAGTTCCCTTAGCATTCTAAAATTTGTGTTTAAAATCTGCACTCAGCATTGGCTTAAAAGTTCTAAAATGCTGTCCCACCAGTAGACAACATGCATGTCAGCTGATTGCAAACCTCATTTATATTCTGTTTCTCAGGGGTTTCAGGAAATGCCAGCAAAACAGAACTTGCATCAAAACACACGGTGCTTCCGTTTCTTTGATTTATGTGCCCCCCCTCGCGAGACATCCGTTCACTTTTAATCACATTCGAATGAAATCAAATAAAACAAACAAAAAACGGGCAACTGTTTGAGGGGACTGGAACTCTGCAGCTGACGGATCGAGCCGTCGCTGTTTGGAAAACGTTCAGCGTGGAGGGGTGGGGGGGGTGGTCATTGCCGTTCATTAAGAAACACAGATCCAATAAAACGTAACCCACCGCCTCCCAGTTACCTTTTTAGGCTGTAGGGACCCTCATATATTTACATTTATCCATTTAAGTGATGCCTTACAATGTTCTATGTTGCATGTTAAGCCACTTATAATGACTGATCCATTTCTGCAGCTGTACAACTCTTACTGGACTAAGTTAGGGGAAAATATCTTGCTCTGGGTTATGGAGGTTCTAACTTGGCTCCTCCATAGTGCCACTCAAAGACTTCAGCTTTCACATTTTACATTAAATGGTAATTGTCTTTAGTTATTTAATATTTATCAGTAGTTGGTTGTTTCTTTCTTTTTTTTTTACCCTTATTATATGTCTTTTCTTTTGGGACCCCTGTTCAAATTGCTCCATGTGTGAATTTCCCCGGGATCAGTAGATACAGTACTGTGCAAAAGTCTTAGGCCTGCAACTTGAATGTCTGTTGAGAAGTACAGCTAGATTCTTATCTACCATCAGGGAGGTTTCTGGTTGGTCCCAAATTCATTCTGCAGCCTGAGAATGACCTCAAACACCCAATCTCAGTCATACACAACTATCTTCAGCAACATATGGTCTGGTCCCCACAGAGCCCTCATCTCAACATGATCCAGTCAGTCTGGGAGGACATGCAGAGACAGTCAAAGTCTGCAGAAGAACTGTGGCCAGTTCCTCAAGATGTTTGGAAGAACCTACCGACCTCTAGCTTAAACTGCATGCAAGTTTGCATAAGAGAACTGATGGTGTTTTAAAGGCAAAGGGTGGTCCCACCAAATATTGATCTGATGGAGGGTTTTCTGTCTACTGCACTTTTTAGAAGGTTTATCGATTAATAAGTATTCATGGCATTATTTCTGGAACAATCCTCGCTTTATAGCATGTTTCCCACAGGTGCCTGAGACTTTTGCACAGTACTGTATATCCTACCCTTCTTGTCCTCCCGTCTTGAAGGTACTACTTACTACCCCGTGTCATACTGTGGAACTGCTGACTTATTAAGGAAACCAGCAACAGTTCCTCACAAACAGCTTCATAAAAGTCATTCTGAACTGTCAAGATTTTCAACAAGGGAGTTAAGATTTTTTTGTACTTTTTTATGGTTATAACGTTATATGAGTTTGCTTAATTGCTCCTCTGGAGGGAAAGGCGAGTGTCGGAATGTGGCAGATAATTCAAGTTAATTTGCTTAAACAAATGAAGCAAAATCACTGCTCCGCACTCGGCACCTGAATGCGAGGCTGGGAAACAATCAGCCGGCGGATTGTTTCCGCGACGCGCTGTAACCATAATGTGTCTTACAGTGTTTCCGCTGTTAATTACCGCTAACTGCATTTTGCATATTTTAATCTTTTGTTTGGGGACAAAGTGTCACTTCAAGTCAATTAAAAGTAGCCAGGCCGAGTTTGTGAGGGGTTTCGGCGACTCGAGCGCGGCGAGGAGCACTTAACCCGAAGCAGGGCCGCCGGCGTGCACGTCAGGTCGGTGCGAAGCGGGAAGACTTTGGCTGCGTGAAACGCTGGATGGCAACATTAGTTATTCTTTCTGGGGTCATCCAGCTTTCTTGGCCTCAGCAGCCCGCGGCGCTTTATGGACCACCACCTCCGTAGCTGACATTCGGCAAAAAAAACGTCTTCATCGTCACGGCGGTGTAACCGGCCGTAAGCAGCGTTTGCTTTTGTTTATTTGAGCGCCGTTCTGTTAAATTCAGGATTTGTTCGACTGAGTAACGCGCATATTTGCGGTTGAGGTCTGGTGGATGTTGCCGTATATCTTCTTGCTACCTCTCTCATGGTGTCCTCCTTCAGTACAATTTAACAGATATCTTACCAGTTGATTATAGTGTCAGAAATTACATTATTGACATTATTTGCACAAAGTTTAGATTTTTCTTTTTCCATAGAAAGATAACACCCGTCTGTATAACTGCCGACGAGCTGGCAAGAACCTCAGTTTAATGACACGGCGTCGGAAGGGGAGTAATAAGCAAGAGGAGAGTAACTGAAACGCACGTCGACAAATAATAGAATAACAGAAGTGCGCTTCTGCTTCCGGAAACATTAGACATGCATATTTTACGGAAAACTTCAAACGGGGTCCTGTGTGAACTGGGATGACAGATCTCTAAGCAAGATAGGAAATGGAACACATTTATAGCCCATGTCATTTAAAGAAGGCAGCTGCAAAAAAAACAAAAAAAAACAAACCTGCTCTAGATCAAAGCTCTCTGCTGGGGGGGGGGGGGGGGGGGGAAAATANGGGGGGGGGGGGGGGGGGGGGGGGGGGGGGGGGGGGGGGGGTGGGGGGGGGGGGGGGGGGGGGGGGGGATACATGTACACACAAACTTGTTTCCACAAGCAGATAACTTGTTTGAAGTGTGGCGAGAAATAAAAACACCCACGAATGATACCATTGGTTAAGAAGGAGAAATGTGCGAAAAAACGTTTCGGAACGCAACCGGCAGGCTGTTCCCGGGATTCTTGCGGCGCGGGTCAGGGCAGGGTGTTAGAGTCTCCTGCAGAAGACACATCAGAAGATTAATCAATGATCAGTAGACTTTCTTCAACTGACCAGTGTATGAAAAATAGCAGTTGAAGTTTTTTTTTTTTATTGATCAAATGAATGGCAGATCATAGCGGCTTCTCAAAGGCAGGACTAGAAAGCTCATCGCGGCCGAACGTACGGCCGGCTATATGCTTCTTTGCGTTTTCTGTCTCGAGCGTGCGAGGCAAGGCGGCTCAGCCTTCGGCCGAGGCCACGTGCTATCTGACCCACGGCTTCCCTCAAAGCCCGGGCGCTCTTGTCTTACGTGGGTCCTCGGTGACCCGGCAGCCGAGCCTGCGTCCTCCCTCGGCCAGACACTCCAGACACGTCCCGCGAAGACACGTGCAGTGTATCCTCTCCCCGGTATTACTGTTAAAACTGAACTTAAGATAAAAGCACAATTTGTCAAAGGGTGCAGTTCCCAAAAAGACCACTAGATATAGCCAGTCTTCTGTTACACACCAGGGGAGAACAGAGTGAAAAAGCCTAGTTATAGGGAACGTCGGTGATTGAGAAAAACTTCACCGTTTGGCTGCGAAGCTCAGATCCTTCTTGAAATCAGTAGGAGGGGAAGAGGAAAAAAAAAACTTTCAAGCAGAAGGTGGACATGGGGCATTATGCACACAGACAGGGGACCTAATGATCTAACAATTGTGAAAATAATACAATTCCACACCTCTGTGCTGGGCCTGCTGTTGGTTTCAATAAATGCTCATGGGGGGGAAGAAGCTCGACGACATTAAATTTTTTGTAAAGGAGCTGGATTTGTTTCAAGGAGCGCGGATGAAGCGGGGGTACACAAGACAGGCATTCTGGGGTGGTACGGCCAAGCATAGCCCATTCCCTGGAGAACTGGAGGGAGCTACACCCTAATGCATCCACCCACAGGAAGGTATCATCTTAAATGGTGTTTCACCAAAGCAAATCGAATCAAGCACCAGCCTGAGGAAGCTGCCTGAGGGCCCGTGAACTGGGACAAGTTTCATCTTCCTACCTGCTTGCTTGTTATAGTTACGCAGCCATTGCCATCCTAGGTGAACAGATATTACATACCCTTTACACATATATGAAAGATCCGGTCAATAACTGAGCTTCCAAAGCACCTCGACTCACTGACAAGTCTCCTCACGCGCCTCACTTCTGAGGTCACTGCACACTCTTCTCTTCTCGTAAGGACACATATCATACGGACATTTGCACCCTTAAATTTAATCATTCCACCCGATATCGAGGCGGATGTTTTTTCAGACACAAATTAATTCTGGGGAAGGAAGGTCCTCAGACACCACTTTTGACATTTGACAGCAAATTGTGTCATTGTGGCACAGCTTGCGATGCCCACCGTCTGTGAACCTCAAGACAAACAAGGGGCAGGATGGGTTCTGGGACAAACAAATCAAGAGGCAGCCCTGCTCGTGCTAGCTCAACTAACTGCACAGTCCAAATGTTATTTATCGTCGCAAAGCAGCCGGTGGTTTGGTAACGCACAACATGACCCTTATTTTGTGCGACTAATGGGTGAGGAAGGGTTAAAGGTTCTACCGGTCCACCATTGGAGCCTTGTCTACCGGAGGCGGTGTCCGCCGCTGACGGACCTGACATTAATCTCCGGACCCAGGGGTCTAATGAAGAACGTTATGAAACAAGGCCGCTTGAAATCAGGAAAAGAAAGTGTACTGTTTACTCACACATGGCTGGAACACACGCAGGGAGCTTTGACTTGCTGTGGAGCCACAGTGGAACAATAGAAAAGCTACAGTGGAGCTATGATAGGCCTGGTAGAGCATTTTCTTTAACCTCCCGCCCCCCCTTCCCCAAGACGCAAAAAAACAGTCTTTGCTGCTTCATCACAATCGGGTAATATTGGTAAAGTGAATGTCGGAAACATCGCATACGGACCACAGCGCTGGCCGCAGCGTGTCTCGGAGCCGCCGTGCGCGGAGTTGCCTATTACTTTCCCTTTGCTAGCGCTGAGCGGCATGGAGGCATAGCGACGTGGGAATGTAAAATACAGAATCAACCAAAAAGCTCACCTGACCCTCAAGGCCTCCTGGCTTTTATAAGTACAGCTTAGTTTCAAGGGACAATCAACGCTTATTTATTTATTGCATCTTGCAGCACCATCAATAATTCATTTTAATAAATGCGCTCACTGGGTACGATCATTTCAAATTCTTGGTTTCCAACTGATACTTTGTCCAAAATATCTTGCTGACATAGTCTGCTTCACAGATGTCGTTCTTTAAATGTCAGAAATAATTGTAAGTTAAAACAATGGTCACGATTATGTCTGCAAGAAGAGAAGTTCTAACTGCTGAAACTCATCAGAAATCTCTAAAAACCACAAATATGTTTGACTCTGGAGACGAGAGGCTGTTAAGGCCAGAGAAGAGAACTGCAAAACGTTGGGGCAGTGGCTTCAAAGTGCCATTAAAGCAGTGCTCCTCCACCGCAGCGGAGGACGGTGAGCAGGCAGGAACCCCAGCACCTCCTAGCTGGAAGGACAACAGAGAATTTGAGGGCAGGAGGTGGATCTGGCAGGGATGCAGGTGCTGCTGCTGCAGGTGATAACAGAATTTATTGGTATCTCAAATCCCACATCAAGAACTGTAACACCTTGGTTAGAAAAAAAAAAAGTTACTAAAACTGATTTGTTTCCATAAACACCTAGCACGTCCAAATTGTTAGAAATGCAGTACCAATAAGTTATGCAAGTGTGTCTGAATAGAAATGCCAGCTGAGCAAATAAGTAAACAGGAGATGAACCAAAGGGGCTTATTTCAACTCATCAGCATTAATGAGAAACAACGAATGAAGAACTTTGCCTTGGAGACATCGCATGTGGAGTCGCACCAGACAGTGTGCTTCTGCAAGACTTCTCACAGCATACGAGAATATCTGCATACTAAGCACGAAAAACACGCTTCTTCAGTTGCCTCTAATCTCTGCAAAATTCTTAACAAGCCCAACTTACAAGCTTTGAAGAGTAAAAGCTGGACGTCTCCTACCAGGCCATTGTAACAATATAACTGTTCCATAAACGCTATCGCAGAATAAAAAAAAAAAGTAACTCAATTAAATTTTTCACCGTTGACATTATTAGGGAGACTCACACTGTTGATCCATTAAAAACAACCCGGGGCAAAATAACAGGGGCGTAAAGGCGCCTGGGCCATCCGCTGAATGCAGAGGTGGGTTAAGCTGTTCCCATCAACGGGGCGTTTGGAAGACACCAAAGGACTCTGCATACCAATGAGCTCAGACTGACCTCTGTGCACATCAGATCCTGGCACATCCATCAGATCCTTCCTGAGGTCGAAAACTTAGATCTGCATATTCAACCGTCCGCCACGATCGGCACCACAAGGTTCAACCTCAAATTCACATCCTCGGCGCATGAAGACCCAGCATGTCCCCCTAGAGCAAAACATATAGAAAGATGGACAACTAGACTTAGGACCAGCTTCTCTCCCAAGGCCATCAGCTGCTTACCCTCCGTTACAGTCCGAACTTTGGTCTCCACAACTGCTCTAAATATAAATAATATTCCAACATTACTGCCCACACGTGCACTATTTTAATCACCGATTATTTCTTCATTCCAGTAGCTGCTTTACTTTTCCGCTTTCATTTTCGCACCATCCTTTTGTAGTGTTTCATTCGCATCATTTGCAGACCAGCAATATTAAGGATTCTAAATTGAGCTCCATTAATATTTGCTGCTGTTTATACGCGAAGCACAACGTATTCTGTATCTGGCAGCGCTCTGTTCTGTATTCTTACATCGCGTTACAATCTGGGCGATGCAGAAACAGAATTTTGCTGTATGTGTACAATGACAACGAAGGGGAACTGAAGCGAGAACCACGGCGCAAGCGGAAGAGAACAGAGAGGATGATACGCTGCAATACTTGCGTCTGTCTGAGCCTGGTGGTTCTCAGTTGTGCTTCTGTTTTTTTCCATTTATCCCAAGAGTAACTTTTTTTTTTTTTTTTTGGCCGGTTGGCTTCAGTCCCTCTACAACAGAAGGGAAAATGTGGAAACCCATACGGTGGCACAGTAACCGCTACCATGCACTTCCATTGTGCTTAAAGACTTACCATCTTGCCTTTCAATGTGACCAAATTTGCACGTGTTCCTGTCTTTCTCAAAGGCAGGAGTTAAAACTGGAGCTTCCGCACTCAGATGGATCGAAGCTTCCGTTGGACGTTGTGAACCACGCCATCCAGTAGTGCAGAGTGCTAAAAGGGTGCTGAAAAGACACAAACGCTGCTCTCACAAAGTTTTGGGCAATGGCACATACGTTCTCCTTCTACAAAGTGCCTTTGGAGGTATGACAAGTCTGCCAGGGTTCTGTGGGCAGGCATCCCACTTGATAGAAAGGCTGGGGTCTGCTTTCAACAAACAAACTGAGCAAAGAGCTCAGCTGCTGAATCCCAAAAGAACAAGAATGGAACGAGGAAGGGAAAGAGATGCAGATCTGCGATAAAAAGCAGCACAATAACACCTGACCACTACTGGACGTCTACGGGACCCCAGCAGAGTGCGTGTACTTCATGCTGGGCATGTGCCGACGGCACAAGATCCCACCCCAGCAAACTGGTGGACCCACCTGTGACAATTATAACTGAAGGGGAAACAGGGGCCTCTGCATCGCTTCAGTATATTTTTTATGTGCATTCTGGCGTGAAGGGCAGCATGGTGGCACAGCGGGTGGTGCTACTGCTCGATAGCACCTGGGTTGTTCGGCCAAAGCTTGAAATTGAGCTCAGTCTGCATCGGGTTTCCGTGTCTGCACGAGCTTCCGTTCACAGTCCAAGCCGAAAGGCCTTTTGTGTCTCTCTGGTCCATGATAGACTGGCTTCCTCTACAGGGGTTACCTTGTCTGGTCTTGTGCCATGTGCTTCTGGGATAGGCCTCAGACCACCGCAACCCTCAGCTGGACAAGTGGAAAACAAAAGCAAACGATAACTGTGAGTATTCATGTACACGGTCCCTTTTTTACCAGTTTAGAGGTTGGGATTTCAGGCTGGGTCCTTTCGTTGTAACACAGTAGCTCTAAACATTATGCCACCTGCAGACTGAACCGTTGCACGTAAAGACCGACCGCAGCTCAGCCACTGCTGCAACACCAGATCTTCTAGGGTTCTCTTACCGAGCTTGTTCTAGCACCGTTGCATGTAAAGACTGACTGCAGCTCGGCTGCAACACCAGATCTTCTAGGGTTCTCTTACTGAGCTTCTTCTAGCACCATTGCACGTAAAGACTGACTGCAGCTCGGCTGCAACACCAGATCTTCTAGGGTTCTCTTACTGAGCTCATTCTTGCACCGTTGCACGTAAAGACCGACCGCAACTCGGCCGCTGCTGCAATACCAGATCTTCTAGGGTTCTCTTACCGAGCTCGTTCTAGCACCGTTGCACGTAAGGAGCAACCTCGGCTATTCTATCGGAGCCATCAAAGGCGGTCCACTGTGGCCTCACCAAGACCTTGGTGAACCTGTGAGCTGAACCATACAGTATGCAGCGTGTAGACTTACTTGATAAAAGCAATCGCTGTAGACGGTGGCTGTGCTTTGATGCCGGAGTTAATTGTTTTTCCTGTGTCAAATATCTGTGAGAATATTGGATTTTAATGTAGCTGATAAGAGAGTAATTTTGTTCTTTCGTTTAGAGGGACACACGAAAGCAGGATTTGGAATGCTTTTAATTTTCAGATTTGTCTGAGCCACGCTCGCTAATTAAGTTTTCCACGGAAATTCAGTGGGAAGAGACCACCCTGAAATCGGCGATCAGAAAATAAACTCACTCATGGAAACCTTTAAAGGCCGAGACCAATCTCGCCAGAAATCAGCTGTAAATTTGAAATGAGTTATATCTGGATTGACAAAGAGTTTTTGAAATCTTCACAATCTCGTCCGAGGGGACGAAGGGCGACGTAAACCACGCGGCTGTATTTGACCTGGATACAAATGGAAAACAGAAGTGACGTCGACAGCGTGTACAGGTGCAAACGCGGTTCTGCACTTTGTTACGTAAGAAAGTTTTCACTGACAACAAATGGCAAACTGTAGACCACATCAGTCTCCCGGTGCTGTGAAGGCCTCGTGGAGAGAAGTCTAGTCATCTCCTCTCCATCTAGCATTAAACGTGACTGCTGCTCACGTAACAACGGCCTTCGGTCTTTGTTGGTCCCGAGCAGGGACATCATATTGCTAATAATCCTGAATGGCGTGGCACCCGGGTGACATTTCTGCCATTCAGAAGGAATCCAGCGCTTACTGACTGTGTGACACAGCTATGTGTCAGTAGTGCCGCATTCAGATGGAGCGATGAGATGCACTTCTCCTAGAGAGGCACCCGATGAAAGAGCGACGAGGAAGATGCTGGGCATTCTGAACACCAAAAGTTACACGGACTCTGGGTCTGACACTGTAAACCTCATTTTTTCAACAATGATTGCTTATCACGATATGGTTTTCAAAAAAATTTTTAAACTCTCTATGGATTTTATACCTATGCAGAGGGGATGACCAATGTCCGGCTCAACTTCTTTTCAAAGACAAGACACCGAGCGCTGCAAAACTGCTTACCGACAGTGAATGGGTGCACGGACGGATGGATGGAGAAAAAGAAGTACATGTTCAGAGAGAAACGTGTCATATAACCAAAAAAAAAACAAACAAACAAACATGGATAGGAGGCATTAAAGTTGCCAAAAAAGGCACGTCGCAGAGTACCTCTGCATCGTGGGCATTGCAAATTGTTCATACAGGGTCCGCAAGTCCGGAGGGACAAAGGAGGAGCTGTGCAATATTGCCGACCGTTAAGAGTTTGAAGGCCTAATTTTTTCTTTCCATTTTGATATAGCAGTCAGAACACAAGGCTGCGCTGTTGTATGGAGGATGTTTTCAACCCTTCTCTTCAGGCCTTCCGAGACGTGTAGAGAAGTCAAATGGGACGCAGGCGACCCTGTGCTCCAGGGAATAAGTGACAAAACCGGACCCGCCGGTGACCCGTCGCACTGGAGCTCTTCTGCCCTGAGCGACGATCGATGGCTCCGATCCATAGGGAATGTCCTCCTCCTCTGAAGAGGACACCTAGGCTCCCCACAGGCACAAGTGTGAACGATGACTGAGCCCAGAGAAAAGTCAGGAAATCAAAGCATTGGATAAAATTCCAGAGATCTCCCACCGAGTTGGACATCAGCAGCACAGCAGGCCTTCAGCTCCCCGACAGACTTGTACACACACACTACCCTCACCGCCAGACTCACACACTCGCTGTACCAGCGACAGACGACACCTCTTTCTTTCACAAACTGACCCACTGTAGAATCTACCGACTTCACACGCGTCCCTAGTCTTCCAAACATAATAGAAGACGTTGCGAACCAGGATTAAGACATTTCGGATAGGGCAACTGAAAATGGCAGCGATAGATGGAAAATAACGCGAGCGAGAAACAGGACTCATCTGAAGACACTCCAGATTTAGGAGCCAGTTAAGATCCTTGTGACGGGGCCTCTGATCGCCAACATCAAAGGTTGTCGATGGGGGGTGGGGTGGGGTGGGGGTGGGGTGCTGCTTGTTTTAATTTGCTGCCTGCGCTACGGCCATAGATGTTAAGCCACTGCTGAAGAGAACCAGTAAAAGAGAGGATTAAAATCATGCTCTGCAAACTATTTGAATCTCTCTATTAAGGGCAAATGTCGGCTCGTGGCGTAATGATAAGTGGAGCATCCGGAGGAAAGGGGCACAAAAATTGTTAGGACATGTAAACTCCACACCGACTAAATGGGGATCAAACAGTCCAGGCGCTAGGAGGTGCCACCCACTGTGCCAGCGTGCCACCCGCTGCTTATCAAATATCGGTTCAAAGAGGCGTTTAACGCAATAATCCTTCTAATGTGAGGGGAAAAAAAAAAAAATTTTTTCCACAATTAACCAAAAAAAAAAAAAAAAAATTCTTACCACCATCTACATCATCACTGATCAGTAGCTTTGATCTGCCCTGACAGCCAGAGTGAGAGCTGCAGGAGTAAAAGCACAATTATAGATTTATTTCTTACAGTATAACCGAGGCTTTGGATTTTAAATGTTTCACAGTCTTTCCCATCAGAAGTGCTCCGGCTGTGGTGGTCTGGAAGCGGAGGAGGACACTCGGGATCGGACTCCGGTCCGCGGTGAGTCGTAGCACATAATACATCCGGAAAGCATACGTTTTGAGTGCGAAATGGGGTACCGCCGCATTCGGAGGAAGACCCGTGAGACTGCGGTACGCTTTCGGGAAATTATTAGGCGTGTTTAGTAGTTTTTTAAATTAGCTTTCACCAAAACTCCATTTCTAGCGGGCCTCGGCATTTTGCTTTTCGCCGTGGCTCTGAGGCAAGTCAATGGCGTACTTGCGTTTGGTTTTCCGTGACTGATGTTAAGGGCGCAAACACACACGCAGACAGACGGGGAAAAGAGAACTTCTAAAAATCGGCCAGTATATAACGTAATGATTACAGTTATCATTATTGTTCACCCTTCAATCCTGAACAGAGTTTCGCTGGTTTGGAGCCTATCCCAGAATCGCTGGGCTGTGAAACTACTCCTCGAAGGAACACCAGAGTACAGTGATATATATCGATATATGTATATGTTTTTTGCCATTTCCAGATCTGATAGCAGTAGAAAACAACCAAAACTAAGAACCAAAAATCTTGGGCGGTCTACTAGATGTAAAAAATGCAGAATTCTCTTTGTAAAAATAACAATTCTTCTGATAAATATCGTATCAAATCTCTATTTGAAATGCAAATGACAGGTGACCTAAACTATGACTTTAATATTAGTCGTAATGCTATTATACACAGTACAGCGTGTAGGGCAGGTCCTCCACCTGCTCAGTCTGGGTGGAGTTCGGATATCCTCTCCGCATTTACACGGGTTTCCACTGGCTGCTCCAGGTTCTGCCTTCTATAATCTAGGCTTTTGTTTGAGACCTGAAGAACATACAATGTTCTGATGTGTAAACGTGTGTGTGGTTCCACCGAGGTGGACCGATGTCCTGTTCAGGGTGTGCCCTTCCAAGACTAGCCACCAGCGCTCCTGGGATAGGTTTTGGTCTGCTGTGAGCTGCCACTGGCCGAATGGTTGGACCTAACACATGAACGAAGATGTAAATGATAACCTTAAACTCGGCACTGTGCAAGTTGTCTTTTGGAATAATATGAAAAAAAGGGGGGAACAGCAGCAATCCACAAAAATAAATAAACTTCTGATAAAGGGAGTTGGTGACACGATTAAAAAAAAAAGTTACGTTTCTCACGAAGGTATTCTGATCCAGCTTCAGTCTAGTGCTTCTTACCCATCTTCAGCTATTTTTTTCCCCTCAGAAACTTGGACCTTTTGATAGAGTACCAGATAAACCGTACGTACGTGTAGCATTGTGCGCGCTCAGAGAAGACCGAACACGGGTCACACAGAAGGTTATGTAGCAGTAGGCATGACCACATATAAGCGAGCAAACATCATCTTGTCATCATACTACATGCATCCATCTATGCACATTAGAGTTATTTATTCTGCTTCAGCTCTGAGAGCTGAAAACAGAGCACAGGCCACAAAAACCCACTGGTTAATGCAGAGGTTTATTTCGAAAGGTTATGCCGTGGGAACGTCAATAGTTTGAGACGTGCGGGGAGAGGCAGCAACTGTTTCAACCAACCTGCAGCTCAGCACGTTCCAGGCTGGAGGCAGTATCCAGGATTCAGACCTGGGCTTAGCAGAACCGGGTTGAAAGGTGTTAGCTGCGGTATGCTAATGGGCTAAAGGTGAAAGGTCCACGCTAAATGCCAAGCAGGGTCAGCGCGAAGGGAACGACCTACCCTTGACCTATAGAGTTTGTGCCAGAGTAATGAGCGAAAACGGGACTGTTGCGACATCTCGTAAAGGACCTTGAAGTCTCGAGGTCTCGGCCGTTTGTCGGCCTGCTAAGTTCGTGCGCCGCCAACCCCTCAGCGCAATTGCGGCATCCCGTTATCTGCCGCTACCCCTCGACGGTGGGCTTCGCGTCGCCGTCTTCAAGACGATGCGACGAAATCTTATGAAGTGGATGAATTAAGTGAGTGGCCAGCCAAGACGGCACCGCCTGCAGTGGTCAGGACTGACAGCTCTGGCACCTGAAGAAAGAGGGGGAAAAAACAAAGCTTTTCACAAATGGGGAACTGAAAGTGCACACATTGTTGTTCTTGGCACTGCGAGAACAATGGGCACTGAGGGGAAGAGGGAAGGTGGGGGTAATGAAGCATTTATGACTAATGTAGACCAAGCTTCACAGCAGAGATCAAGGAAACCCAGAGTCATCAGCTTAGCCTTGAAGGAAGTCTTTGGGGAGGCGGTGACAACATCCATAATGCACAGCTCCTCTTATAGACAATTGAAAAAAAAAAAAAAACATTCACATCTGTTAACGTAAAACCATTTGTTTTCGATTGCATATTTATGTAATGCAGCATGCATTTCTGTACATTCTGCGACGCCAGCCGGCGGCCTTATGAAAGCTTCAGCTATAAATGGTTCACACATTTTGAACTTACAGCGGTGCTTGAAAGTTTTTAAACCTCTCGGAATTTGACAAAGTGATCATATCTTCATCTGCGTCACAATGCCGAACCCAGTAAATCAATACATGAATGAAAAGGCAAAATATTTAGTGTTATTTTTGTTTTGGCTTATTTCTATGACTTAAATGAAGAACTGGCTACAGTTTAGGCCAAGTTTGTGAAGAAGTTCATAAAATTCCAGAAGGTTCACAAAACGGCGTGCCCTTTGAACAACTTTGGTCGTCTTGCGGCCGGCGAGCCGATTCCGAGTCGGTTCTTGGGACCGCTGGCGCTTCAGAAAGCATGTACTGTATTAATACTTAAACACAACCTAGTATAGATGTGCATGTTCTGTAAGTGTCCTCGTGGGGGGGATGCACGAAGACAAAACGACTGTGCCGAACGGACTGCAGGAACGAATGAGACGACTCGAAGAAAAAGCCACACGCAGTGAAAAGTATGGATTCGACAACCGCATTTCAACTCGCCGACTTGGGCCCCCCCCTCGAAGTCTGCCGAAAAATCTCGGCACTTGGCGTAGTTCCGCCGGGATTCAATTAAAACCGGTTAAGTGAGATTTGCTGGTCTGCAACAGCAAGTCTAATGGGCTGAGCTCTGAATTGTAAATCCCCAAGAGAGACATGTCATAAATAACAACTGAATGTGACACTGAGTTGGGGGGAAGACAAGTAAACCCCACCCACCCACCCACACGGAGCATCAAAACGGAGGAAACAGTTCACAGACCTGAAAGCTGGATCCAGAAAAACCTTTAAAATAAAGAAAAACAAACCAAAATGAAGATGGACTGTCCTCTGTCGAAATCGTGGATCTCTGTTACACGTCATCTAGGAAAAGCGCCTGTTACGCTGTACCACATTCGCACGTAGGGACAGCTTCCTCTTAAAACTGCCGTGCAAAACTTTCAGTGCAATTCGCATTAAGTTGTTACCCCGAAATGCTGAGGACTGTCCAATTCAATCACAGTCATCATAAAAGGAAGCTGAACAAGAGAAAAAACAAATGTGACTGCATGGTATTTGATTCATTTTATTTTCCTTCAACCAGGTTTCACTTTGACTAACCGTCTTCCTCCTCCGTAGGACCGCCGTCGCACGATGGCGCCGAGGTTATATAAAGGTTTCTCAAAGGTTTCCAGTTTCAATAAAACAGGATGCGCAGTAGGAGAAGCAACTCAGAAATGTAACAAGGCTTGACAGCCTTTCATCTCGACTTTGAAAGGCTCGGTCTTGACTGTATGACGCGGCCGCGCTGCCACCCCGTCTATTGAGAGGAGGGGGGGGGGGGGAAACACTTGTTACTTTAATTCGCTCGTATGTTTCTGAACAACATAAAATCGAGGATCTATATAGTTATAGGAAAAAAAGTGATTTTTTTCAGTTCAGTATTGTGATGATTCGCGATGTTTTGCTCTAAAGTGAGAAAAAACTACCCAAGAAACCACATTTTTGGTTAAACTATATTAGAAAAACCTGCTTCCTCATACCACGAGGCCAAGAAAGATGACAAGAAACAAAGAGATTTGATAAACCCATTATAAATTATATCTATCAAGCTGCGTGTGTGTATGGAAACTTGGAGAGAAAATCTGCTTGTTTCCGCTTTTCTGGCTCGCGCTCCATCTCCAAGGGATGCGATACATAGCCAAATAAAGCAGTTCTTTGTGCAAAAACCAAAAGTGGCAGAAGATACAGTGCACCCCCCTGCCAGTATTCATCTGAATTGCCAAAACCAGCCACCCTCGTTCTTTCCTTTCCTCGGCCCGTGGGACGAAACACCACCACAATATCCGCAAGAAAGATATTCCTGTCACACAGTCTGTCGCAGTCCTGTTCATCGTGAAGCTTCGATTTAGACCAGTGGAATTTGTGTCCCGCAGCTGCCAACATCTCCCCTTCGCCTCCCAAAGGATCTTACGTTCTTGCCATGACTGCCTAAAGGCCAAGAAATGAAGGAAAGGTAATATAGTTAGGGGACGTGTATTTTTGCTCTCTTTGTATCGAACGCCCATGAAATACCCCCAAAGGGGATTAATGAAGACGTCTGCTTTCTACAGACAGCCAGCGAAAGCCACCGACTTTAATGAGACGAGGGCGGCGTGGGGTTGGGGAGCACCTTCAGAACTATAAGGCGGCACCTCTGGAAGACAGAGATGGCTGAGGTAAGTACTTCATTACCACGTGGCTGGAGGGATCCCACTTACCCAGAGGCATTGGCAACAATTTACTTTTGTTCTCTGTCAAAGCTGTTATCTCCCATTTTTTCCTGAAAGGGGATTAACACTACAGCTGCTCCTTTTTGGTGCCACTGGTTTCTTGCAAAATGGTGCACGGGGGTCCTGTAGAGTCATGTCATTCAAATTCCCTTTTTTGTCAATCTATGCATTTCCCTTTGTTGAGGCCAGACAGTCGGTGACCCAGGCTTACTGGCCAAACAGAGTGAGAGGTGTAGAAAAGCTGTGGTCAGGGACAAAGGGCCATAAAGAACAGTGGACGTCCAAGATGCCCAAGAAGTCAGCCCCGTACTTCCACGACTGGTCCATCCACTTCATTTCGTTGTTCGCAAGTGACCGTAGCGAAGCTACACAGACAAAAGCACCGATGCACATAACAAGCAGAAACAGGGCCCAAACTTGACCCGTCCGGGCGACGGTTCCGTTACCAACGGCAGAGGAAACATCAAGTGTTGAATCGAGTCATTTGAATTCTTCACTGAAGCGATAGGTCAACAACCTGTGCAGGCCCGTGGCGTCATCTATCACCAATGGGCCATTTGTGTATCAAGATGCTCAAACTCAAGACAGCGAGCCATTGGAGTAGTCGTACGCTGGCGCGTTCAGCTTTACGTCTCCGGCTGCGGACAACAGTTTGCGTCGTGACGGAAAATGGGGACGCAGAGGACGTCGTCTTCCTTGGACATGACGCCTTGCGTTTCAGCCTTGCCTGCACGATGGTGAAGAACCTTTCTGCTGATATGTTTTCAGTGGCATTTCATTCTTTTAACATAATGAGACGAGACACGGACCCTCTCATTAAACAGCAGCTGCAATACAAGCAGTAGCATGGGCATTGCCCTGAGCAATGCGCTAAATACGCACAGACCATCTAGACTTGATCAAGAAAGGCTGTGCCGTAACGTACCGTGTGCAGAAACGTAATGAGATATGCTTCTTACTGAGAAGTCACAAACACGGCCATGCGCACTCCAGCAGGCACACATTAACTGGCGGGAGCCAGTCAGTCAATGTCTGACACTTAACAAGGCCTCGTAACAAAGCGCTGCTTTTGTTGTCACATGAGGTGGATCTTGCCCTAGTGCGTTTGATTCCTTCGCTTTGTAGTTCTTTGCAAAAGGCATCTGTAGCACGTGGGGAGACGTGAACTCGGCATCAGGCGCAGAAGCACAACCACAGAACAAATACACGGCATCTCCGATACGTTTGGAACACGCCCACATCCAGATACCACACCAACCCTAAACCTGAACTCCTAGTTCCATCAGACACACTTGCCACGACTCCCGGGTTTACGCCCCTGCCGTTCACAATGTGAGAACCTAATGTTAGGATCCAGTTAACCATCTATTTAGGCTGAAATGGTGCGTCTAAAATTTAAAGTCAGCTAATCCAAATCTCCATTTTTACATTTTAACTTCTTATTCTGCTGTTTTTTTAAACCTTAAAAGTACACTGGCTCCTCAGTTCACTAACAGCTGGACCAGAGGTCTGCTAGTAAGTCAATTTGTTTGTGAATCTGGTGACTTAACCATGAAGTCACAATGGAACCTCAGTAATACCTCCCTTACTTTGAAATACTAGCTGCTTAAACTCTGAAACAATGTTGGTATAGCGGTAATGAATAAAAAGTCTCTTAATTTAACATTGTAATATAACTTTCATTTGAAAACAATGAAGAATGAGTTACAATCCCAACTGCTGACGGATGCATCAAAAACAATTATGCTGATCTTTTATTAACCACCCGCACAGCATGAGCTGTGGGGACAAAAGCTGAATCACCGAGGTCCCACATTTGTATTGTTCTGGCGCATTTTTCTGACAACTATTGGCTGGCTATGTAAACACAGGTTGTGTAATTTTAGAAAACAGATTAGTAAAAAAAATGTTAAAAACGAACCGGAAACTGCCCCCTTCCCTGAAAATTCACAGCGTGAGCATTCGGAAAAATGGGGAGACCAGTTAATACGTGAAATATGCTTTTGCTCATTTAATGTGTGCCATTGTACTACGGTAAAGGCAGACTGAGTATTTAAAAACAGACATTATGAACTACAGGCACAAACAAGAGCGCAGAATGTCAATTGTCACTTAGGGCCACTTCTATACAGTGCAGTAGGATTTCTTAGGTTTTGATAGCAGCTTTATTGCACGTCACTTTAGAGCTCCCAGAGTGTGATTTCAGAACTGAAACGCCCCTGGCCTTCAGTGTGCAGCCCGTGAAGCTGGACTGGGTCCGAACAGTCATGCAAGGTTGTTGGTACCATTTAACATACAGTCCTGTGCAAAAGTCTTAGGCACCTGTGGGAAACATGCTATAACGCGAGGATGGTTCCAAAAATAATGCCATGAATACTTATTAATCGATAAACCTTCTAAAAAGTGCAGTAGACAAAAAAACCTCCATCAGATCAATATTTGGTGGGACCACCCTTCGCCTTTAAAACACCATCAGTTCTCTTGTGCAAACTTGCATGCAGTTTAAGGTAGAGGTTGGAAGGTTCTTCCAAACATTTTGAGGAACCGGCCACAGTTCTTCTGCACACTTTGACTGTCTCTGCATGTCCTCCCAGACTGACTTGATCATGTTGAGATGAGGGCTCTGTGGAGACCATAGCATCTGTTGCTGAAGATAGTTGTGTATGACTGAGATTGGGTGTTTGAGGTCATTCTCAGGCTGCACAATGAATTTGGGACCAACCAGAAACCTCCCTGATGGTGGATAAGAATCTACCTGTACTTCTCAACACACATTCAAGTTGCATCTCTAACACTTTTGCACAGTACTGTACACCTGTAGGAAACCGCTGGAAGAACTTGTGGAAACACAGCATGCTGCTCCAAAGCGCAAAAGAACGTTGGTTTCCTGCAGTTTCACTGCGTCCACCCTTAGGCCAGACAATGTAAAATAAAACACCATGAGCCACCTCATTTTAATCCATTCTCACCCTTTTTTTGTATGCCAGAAAACATCTTTGGTTGACAGAAAGGTTGACTTTTACGAAGACCGACACATTATCAGATTGACATCAGCCTATTCATTCATAAGGTCATAAATCCTGCTTAAACAAACGCTAATCGACCACATATCTGGTCGGCTGACTGTATACGACCGCAGTTTTCTGCGCAATGGCGCTGCTATGCATTTCGCCATCTAGTGCCATTCAAAGTTATATCTGGAGGGGACCGCAGATTTTCCCCAACAACTGCATGAACAACGGTGCAGTCCTCTTGGGTGTGCAGCTGCCGCACTTTGACTGTGAGGAACACAAATGACTTCTCCCTGAAGTTGTTAGGTGGTCTATGAATGATGATTTAAAAAAAAAAAAAAAAGAAAAAACCTTCACAGCAGACTGTTCCGTTCACGTCACGCCCAAGTTCACTGGTGTTCATTAGTATCTGTTAGGTTGGTGAAGAGGAGCCTTTAGCCACAAACAAACAGTCAGATGTCCTTGTTACGCAGAAAGACAAAGCAAAAAGGGGGGGAGGGGGGGGCTCACACAACAAAGCTGACTAATTTACAGCTCATCAAAATGGTAAATCAGACATGAAAGGCTGAACCATCATGGTTTCTACCCATGTGTGTATTCAAAAATAATTAGCACAGAGAAAGACCAAAAGGATCCTACGATGCAAAACCTTCAAATATTCACATTAAATAAAAAAACAGCTTTGAAAAGATGTTGGGGTGTTTTTGTTGTCCCCCCCTTTTCGAGAGGGCATCAACCCAGTTTATACTCGGCTTTGTGCATTTCAATTACAGCCACATCTGCGTCCACAATAGCTTCATTTCAAACATGGAAGAGATGTGTAGCTGACCCCTGCTGCTTACAGATGACAAACCAGCTCCTTGTGGAGGCCGCCTCAGATCACGACACGTGCGGGCCGCCATGCTCGAACAGACAGGTCCGACTTCGGAAAAGGCTGAAGTCCCTTCACTACGAGAATGCTGGCAAACCCTTTGGTTTTCTCCAACAACTGGGCGATGCTGGCACCCATGGACTTGTCCCTGAGACCGATGATGCCCACTGGAGTACTGAGCTACGTGTCATGGATTTGTGAGGTTAGGGTTCATTCCAATTTACAGCAGCTGTCCTGAAGGCCACTGCCAACTGGCTGTGCTGCTGCTAGGTGATGCTAGCCAAGATCTTTAAGGTAGTGGATAGTCTGGTAGCCTCAGCACCCCAATCTATGGTGAAACAACCCCAGGCTTCACTACAAAGTGAGGACCCCCTCCCACTACTGGAGACCCATTTTTAGTGGATAGCAATGAACCTCATTGACCTGTTGAAGCAAGACCACTGCTTTGCACTGATAACTGAATTATGAAACCTGCTACTTGGAAAATCTGAGGTAAAAACCATTGTGGACACCCTCATCCATGTGTCTTTTGATGTGGGAATCCAGAGATTCTCACAGATTAAAGAACTTCCTTCCTGTGCTGCACCCTGAAGGAATGATACAGTCTAGCAGATAAATGGAGTTAGGACAAACACCTTCCACTGTTGGTAGGGCAGTTTGAAAAAACATTGAACTCCAGAATTGGCTAGGCACAGCACGCTACTACTCAACACTAGACGTCACTAAAGGGAGATCCACCCCAAGTGTATGGAGAGCTTTTGCTTTTTCAACCCTGTTCCACCTACACTAGTGTGTTACTGTCCCTTCTGGACAGCAAAGAGCTCCTACCATGTTCCAACAACTCATGAACCGGCTTCTCCAGCTTCACACGGCCTATGCTACTGTTACTTGGACGACATCATTTTCAGCAACAGAAAAACCGGCAAAGGGCCAGCTGAGGTGTGATGCACTGTAAGGTCTACCCCCACCCAATGGGCCATAAAAATTCTTTTTTACTAAAGGAGGGCTTCAAGAGCTAATGAGTCATTTCAGAAGTGCACCAAGCTGTTGGCATCTTCAAAGATGAGCACTGATGTCCTCACCGTCCAGGAAACTTCAACAAAAATGTTGGGTTATCAAAAAAAGTCATATTTATTGTAAATCCTGTTATAACAGCTGTTCATGGAGTGAAACACTGAAAGCCAAAGTGAGCAGCACCTCCCTTGGGCAGTTTATAAGTTATTAGTAGTAAGTGCCATTATTTATCATTTGTGCTCTGTCTGTTTGGGAGTGAATGACACAAAAGTGTGATGCAAATCAAAGCCAAACCGCTGAAACAAACTCCAGTTGCGATAGTGTTAACTGTCCGTTTCTCCCGTAACTTCCAAAGCAGTCGAACCAAACATGAACGTGTAATCCTCAGACTGTTTAACTCACGAACGGGATGAGTCCTGTACCAGTGTACCAGGCCTGTAAATGGATCATCTGAATAAAGTGCAAAGACGACTTGTGCGCGTGTGTGGTGGGTCGGATTTTTCCCTGAAATGGAAAATCGTGAAGTCATGCCCACTGTCCCCACACCCAGTTCCATGAAACCACTGCAGGTCAGTTGGGACTGAAGCAACACCCCCCCCCGCCATTCTTTTAAGCACCGAGTTATTTTTCTAGCCACAGATTCCAAAGGCAAGGTAAGGGGAACTCAGTTTGCCAAGAAAGCAATATGAGCACGATTGCAACTGCTGTTATACTGGGGAAACGTCCTTCAATAGACAAAGTCTGATCTCCAAAGAAATTATTTCTGCACTGTTAGGGGTGTTAATTAAAATGGGATAAAACAAAATCTTCTCTTCAGAATTACAGGATGGCAGCAATGAAACATAACTGGCAGGGACTCAAAACAGACAAGGGCTGTTGGCAACAATTTATTAGTGAATGGTTGTATATGTGGCACACACACACACACACACACACACACACACACCTGTCAGGCACCTTCTGGTTGTGGGCAGGAAGAGAATCTCTACTCCTCAAACTAGTTATCCTTCTACTGCGTGGTGCCATGTGGCCTGTAGTATGAACATTAACCAGGTGCTTTGGCAAAAAAGTGCACTGAGTAGGACAAAAGGAGGGTTGTGTTAAAGAATTGAAGTACTGGTGACAACTGGAGAAGAGGAAAAGTTTGCTCCTAATGGGCATTTCTATTAAACTTAGTGTTAAGTTTCTGTAACTATGTTGAACTTGATTTTGGAATTTAGCTTGAGCACTGCATTCCAGTGTTGAATAGAAGGACATCTTAAACTTGACATGTCAACCAGTAATGAAGCTTTGTTGCACACTGAACTGACCCCCCCCCCCCAAAGTTAAACAGACCAACACAAGCTAAAAAATACTTCAGTTTTATAGAAGCTTCTACTGTGACTCAGATGAACACCAGATAAGGACAACAGAACAGACAACAAGTATATAGTGAACCTGTACGTGAAGTTTAAATGGTAATGAGAGCAACGATACAGGGCACAAGTGCAGAACAGTAAACCTGCTGGCAACTGAGAAGAGGAAAACAAAACTCCCAACCAGTAGGAGAGAGAAAAATAAACCTCTGGGGATCTGAATGCCAGTGGCTGCCCCCCTCCCAGGCTTCTACACATGGAAAATAGTGCCAGCAGTAACAGCAACAAAGGTTATACTAAGGACAACACCGCGTAGAAAAGCAAAGCTGAATCAAGTGATGTGCAGGTGAACTGGTCACATCAAGGCAGGGTGTCCTCAGCTCCTGGCAACATGGATTGTTGGTGTCACTGGATTGTAATAATGAAGAACCATGAAGCAATTCAGGATGGATTAGTAATGCTGGAGGGACCAAAGATTGCCTGATGCTGCAGCCCCCCCAAGGGAAGACCTAAACATAGCTGCAGCCTCAGTCCCACAGGTATGCAGAAGCAGCTGCTAGGGTGTGTGGAATCTGAATAGTGACCAGTTAGAAGGAGAAGGACACTAGTTTTGCCTCATCCAAGTAACACTAGAGCCTGTGACATCTGGCTGTCACCATAGGAAGTGGTAGCGTGGTGTGACACATTTGGTGCGTGAAAGGATTAGAGAGTACCCAAGAGGATCAAGCCCCAGTTAAGGGTACCATGGATGTTAAACTTGTCGACTACACCAACCTGGGAATTACACCCAGGGAAAGAAGGTCCACTGAAACCGCTGTGATTGGTTCCCCAAAGTCCTTACGTAGAGGAGATGTAATTTTCCTTGATTTGGAACCACAATAGATCATATTAAAAAGAAACCAATCGTAACAAATGTAAACAAAACCCCACAACAATGCACAGCCATGCAGGACAACTGATCGAGTTCAGCAATAGGGAAAGTCATCTGAATAGAGAATTTCCACCGCCGCGTGCAGGTACACCTCCTGCGACTTCTCTCCACAGCAACCAGCGCAGAAATCAAACAACTCGGCTCACTTTAAAACCCACGCCTCTGCTCGCAGTGGCCCTCGTACTACTGCTACCTCTAATACACACAGCAGCACAGTAGATGGGTGAACATACAAGGATGAATAAAAAGAGTCTCAGCTGACATTAAAATGTCAAACTAAACATGAAAAATCAGGATCAAGAGGAGAGAGTCTGCTTCAACACAGATTCTACGTTGCCCAAGCCAACCTGAACACCACTCGATCCAGCGTTGATCTGAATGGGTGAGCTGGGACTACAGCCAGTCAGGGGGCAAGAGTCCAGGTGCAGCTGATCTGATGACTTTCTCCCATCGGCCGAAACCAGAACACACACGACAAAACAGCAGCCAGAGCAGCTGGTAACACCTACAGGACGGATACCAGCGTTAATAAAATACATTGCAATGTCAGTTAAAATGCAGAACTCCCACCAGCTTCCCTCTACGTTGCATCAAAGAAGGCTCCTGCATGTGCACAAACCTCACAGTCCAGAACAGCAGAAACAGCCTCCCCACACAGTCACAGGCAACCCTTTCATATAGACCATTCTCAGTCAGCCCAACAACCAGCAGGTAGAAAATGTTACTCAGTTAAAGTGTATAGACCAGTTGGCTGCCTTGATCCTTGCACCCTACTACTTACAAGTCTTCTACTTCTTCAAAACTACACAGAAGTCGGCCCTGAATCCAAGTTACCGCACACTGTCACCCCACTTTTCCTCAGTGACGGCGATGTTGCCCAAAAAGGAACTACAGATTTCTCAGATGGCAGTCACAAGAATATGGTGCACATCAGCATTTAATGTCAGTACTTGATACACGCTGAACTACTGAGAACATTTACAGGTCCAAAAACATACATAATAAACAACACTGTTGTACAACTGCTCACGTCACCTTTTGTCTCTCTCCCCCCTCTTTAGAGCCCCCTTATAAATCTGTAGATTCACCCCTTTTAGACCATACTAACATTAAAGTACCATGGCTATGGACACAGAACTTTCAAACGTACGTGCAAACGTTCATTTACGACATAAAACAAAGGATTTAACACCAGACAGATAGAGCGTTAAAAGGGCGCCGGCAAAAACACTTTGAGCTGTCAAGAATGAGTGGCAGCTTCCAGAATGAGAGGGGGAGGTGGAGGTCAATAAAGTTCATTCAGAAGATGGCCTCCGTTTGGCAGTATCGAAGCAGGAGCGGTTCGATGTATTGTGGAACAACAAATGGTGAGGCCTGCAGTACAAACCAACAAACCTTATTACTGAACCATTGACCTGAAACCGCGCGCAGACTGAATAACTGGTGGCGATATGAGCCGACGCGGTGTTGTCAACGGGAGCGTTGGGACAGCCTAGGCTGTCACAGACGTGCAGCAGAAACTGGCGCGAAACATTATTAGAACTGAACACTCCCACTATCCCTTAACTGACACGGACACATAAATATGTAAAATAGAGGTCTCTCCCCGAAACACCAATTAGAAAATGTTCAGGTGTTTCTTGCAATGGCCAGCGCGTCGCGTGTTTTGTTTCTTCATTTATAATGTCTTGACACCAGGCGCCGACGTGCTACCGCTAAGCAGGCTTTCGAATCGCGTGTCAGCCCTAGACAAAAACAAATCCAATTTTGTAGCACTTCATTTGGAGTGTCCTTTATGCAGCATTCGAAAACCCCTCGGTAAGTGGTACAGAATGTAATGTCATTTGCAAGCACTCATAAATATTCATGACTAGTAATGACAAGAGTAAAAAACTGTAACCCTCACCCTTTCCCCTATTCAAGAAAGTTTATGTCAGTTACTGCGAGCAGGTGTGAATATTTATGAAAAGCATTATAGCGTAATCGTGAAATTACCGTGTGCAAATACGCTTCACAAAGTAGCTTTCAAATGAATTGTGACCATTTCGATAACAAAAATAAGAGTCAGCGAGCCAAATACCTAACAAATAACCGGGCTCCGTCCTTTGCTAGAAACAAGAAGTGAGGTCAGGTCCATTGTGAAACCCTTGACTGTCAACACAACCTCGCACAGTGGCAACGCTGTGAAGAAATTTTCATTTTATTTATTCATTTAGCTGCCGCCGTTATTCGGAACGATATAAACGCGCAGGGCAGCAGAAATGTAACACATAGGATTCGACAAGTGCGGGCATCTGGCAACAGATCCCACTACCGAAACCGACGGGCGACAATTTCAGCGACGTTGACAAAAATTCAGATCGTAATTCCAGGGCGTACGGTAAGGTTTCAGATTCATGCTTCAAGACTCAGATTAGTTGGAGAATAGGTGTTAGAATTAGAATTGGAACGCCGACATCAAGGGTTCTGTCTCCTGGGGCTCAAAGGTGTCCGAGTAGGAAGCCTTTCCATTGCCGGCACATTACAGCCACGGCTCTCTCGAAGAACTTTTTCTGACCTTTCCCGTCTTCCGCGAATAACAATTTACGGGACCGGCAGGACCCATCAGCGTGTTTAGCAACCAACAAGGAGTGAAAAACTCATATGGACAAAGCCATTTACTCTTCACATTTTCAAAGATTTGTGTGTCTTAAAAGTCTTTCATTGGATTACTCTCCTACGCGTTGCACGCGAGGGACTCCTGTGCCTTCTGCCAAATTGAATAGCGACAAAAGGAAAAAAACACTCTCAAGGATAATTTGACTGTTCGGATCAAATTATGAGCTGCTTTAAACAAATCGAAAATTGAGTCGCTCTCCCTGAGGATGGGAAGGAGACCTGCGCAGGGCGACTAGTGGTTAACAATGCCTCCTTGTTTACACCACATCTACTTGTCCTTTAGCAAACAACCCCACAAAACCCCCCTAAAGCCGCCCTTCTGAACAGGTTTTATTATACTGCCGTTCATGCGGTCGCGACGTGACGGTAATGTTACCCTGCTTCCTAGAACGGTGAAACGGTTGGGTTTTAAATGACTCTGAGTGATCAATCATGAGTGAAATTGCTCTGTATACATTACACTTTATCTATACACTCTTCTCTGAGCAACGGTGCGCTGACTACGAGAATGAAGCATATAAATAAAATTTCAGTCAAATCATCCATTTATTATTAAGCCGGAGGGGTGCCTCTTTACCCCCCCCCCCACTAAACATGTTATTTCCTTTCCTGAGTGTATATTTTGGGGCTGTTTTTTTTTTTTTTGATCTAGAGGCCAATTCTATTTCAGGATTAACTGCAAATGTGTTTAGAGGAAGATTACCGCTGATGTCATAGTCGCTCGGTGTGGTTTAATGCCAGGATTGTGGCCCCTGCAGCCTCAGCTGCAAGAACGCAACTTTTTAAGCATCGGATATCCTTACAAAGAAAGCAGCCCTCAATATTATCTTCCTGGAGAGACTGAATGCATTCAGCACGCATTTGTGAAAAGGAAAACAACCTGTTTTAGGCACACGGATGGCAGTTTGGACTCTTCGGTTAATGGGCCTTGAAACAAGATCCAGCACAGCATGTGAAAGCATCTCTCCTCAGCTGATAGAGATCCTCACATGGCTTTGCTTCCTAAGAACGTAAATGTGGCCATTTTCTTCACTTATGGTTTAGATCCATCATATCCTTTTAAAAACAACATTAATAACAATGTTCCTGCATTCCTCCTGCAGGAATAAGAGGTAAGATGGTTAGCTGGATTAACTTGCCTCTTGTTAACTTTATGCCCTACAGAAAGCAGCTGGGTACAGCTATTGGTCATCATGCACCAGGTCAATAATGCCAGCATCAGGTACTAGGTCAGTTGTTTAGCTTTTAGGTCAGTTTTGTAGGTATTAGGTCAGTTGTTTAGCTTCTAGATTAGTTGTGTAGCTGCTACGTCAGTTGTGTAGGTACTAGGTCAGTTGTGTAGCTGCTATGTCAGTTGTGTAGGTACTAGGTCAGTTGTTTAGCTTCTAGGTCAGTTGTATAGGCACTAGATCAGTTGTGTAGTGACTAGGTCAGTTGTGTAGGCACTAGATCAGTTGTTTAGCTACTGGTCAGTTGTGTAGGCACTAGATCAGTTGTTTAGCTACTGGTCAGTTGTATAGCGACTAGGTCAGTTGGGTAGCTGCTACGTCAGTTGTGTAGGCACTAGATCAGTTGTGTAGCGACTAGGTCAGTTGTGTAGGCACTAGATCAGTTGTTTAGCTACTGGTCAGTTGTGTAGTGACTAGGTCAGTTGTTTAGCTTCTAGGTCAGTTGTGTAGCGACTAGGTCAGTTGTGTAGGCACTAGATCAGTTGGGTAGCTGCTACGTCAGTTGTGTTTTAGCCACATCCAGGAAAACACCCTTGCTTGCTGTGCCACGGCAGGTGATGGATAAATGAAAGCTGAGGGTAGGCAGCCAGCATCAGGCTTTTGATGGGCAAAGCTGCCTGCACAGGGGTTTCATTCTTCCATGGGAAACATTTTTACAACAAGGTGAATAATAATAACCTGACTGGCTGTACAGGAAGAAAAACACAGTGAAAACAGCTACCGTGTTCTCTAATCGGTGTAGTTTCTGCAAGAGTTTATATGTGGCAGGTGGTTGTCAGTTTTTATTCGAGCTCCAATCACTTGTGTCCCAGATAATCAGGCCATTCAGAGACTCATGAAGGGGCATCATCCTCAACAGGCTTAGGAAGCCACTTTAGCACTGTGTGAAACATCTCACAGCGGTACATGTGACAGTAACCGTTCATGTTCATGCACCCCGAATTACACCGTCTGAGGGTAAAAGTTTGTTTGTTACACTTATATTGTTGTCTGCTGGTTTAAAAATCCAGGGTAGAGGTGGAGAAAGCATAAGCCATTGACTGAAGAGCTACCTTCAAAGAGCTCCAGGTGACTTGAGAGGGTCAGGCTGCGCTCCTGCTTGTTGAGATCCCAAACTGCCCACACGAGGTTTTAAAATTTGTCGCTTACGACACTTCCACCCCCTCCACGTACTTGAGCTATATTAGAAAAATAAAGGCCCATTTGTTCCCAACCAAATCACCCTTTTTTTCAAAAGCAAATTCATTCAAATGCCTTTTTAAGTGTTTTTTCCAATCCTCACATTTTGAAACTGAAAAATTCAGCCCATCAAATTAATGAACTATATAATCCATACATACACTCACTTTATCTCGTAATACTTTACCCGACTTTGGAACATCAAGAAGCTGCCCAGAAAAAATGAATTTGCTGGCGAGGAGAAATTAAGTGAAGACCTGTTGAGCTTTCTCCACATTCACAGTGAACACTGATACATCTTCACGACCATATATACAAACGTATGTTTCCTTTGTATACATGTTCATTGACCTTTTTCACAGCTCTTTCCTCTTTGTCAGAATTAATTAAATAAAATAAAAAAAAAGCGCCAAGGTGAACTTTTGAAGCTATTACTGTGCCAAGACTCAATAAAGCATAGTGCAGACATTTAGGGGGAAAAATTACATTGCATCTCCTTCTGTAGCATCCAGAACACCTGGACTGGCAGTGGTACCTTGAGACAGTTTACTAAAGAAGAAATGAGCACCAGGGATGGACAGCTGGTCACAGATGGTTCACAAAGACCAAGGCATGGAAACGCAAAGGGATGTGTGTGGTGTCTGAGTGATCGGTCTTGCTTTTTGGATTTCGGGCTGTTAGACGGTTTGGATGTGCAACACTGAAAATTTGTCTGATCTAAATTCTTTGTTAATCCCCAACAAATCTGGACAAGCCGTTTTTTGACGAGGAATGGAAGTGTTGTTTGGTAAATGAGAGCTTTGTCTCAGTGGTCTTAAAAAAACCCCTAATTCATTAACAAATACCTTAGTAGGTAGAGAGGAGTGGGGGTTGAACCAGAAAACATCAGGTGACAGGTACATGTTTGCACTTTCTAGTTCTCACTGGAACTGGGAAAACTCAGAATATGTGAAAATTCGTAGCACAAAAGCACAAAACCATACAAGTTACCATAGTAGCGGCTCTAAGGATTTTATTAATGTTATAACCTGCCTTTGCTTAATAACTGCTTTAAACAAGGCAGCAAACTAGATGTGAAGATGGAATATGATTCTACCATATTGTTTGGGCAGGCGATGCCTACATGGACCTTCTTCTGGCGTTCTGATGCTGAAAAGCTCTTGAGAACCTGCGCACGCACACCTATGCAAACAGCAAAGTGGAGGCAAGGGGGGGAGGAACGGAGCAGAAAACGCAAAGATGTGGTAGCAGATGCTGAGGTGCCCTTGTTTCGAAAATCACGAGCATTTCCTTCAGTTTGTTCTCCTGACTCTTACACGAAGCAGTAATAAAGGTAATAAAACTCTGGTCTCTTAGTCCTCCATCACGCAGTCCTCAGGAGGTTATACAGTGTTTAATACACAGTATTATGCTTTCAAATCTGTAGAGACAAACATGAAGAAGAAATAAGTATAAAACAGAAATGCATGTGGGCCTTGGGGAGGGTCAGAGTTGAGCAGCATGGAAGTTTGATGTGGGCGACTTAGATGCGTCTTCCCGCCTCTTTAGACACATATGATTCCACACACCAAATGCCACATATTGCCCATGGGACTCAGTGGCACTGTACAATAAATAAAATATGATAATATACTATATGATGCACTAACCTACAACACAGGTACCAGTAGTGGAAGCTACCCCAGGTTATTATCAGATTTAAAAGAAGGCAAATGTTAAATTGCTGTTAAATTCATAGTATATCTGAGAACACCTAGCAAAAAAAAAAAAAAAAAAAAAAATCTGTCGTCAGAATTTAAAAGAGAATTACCTTTTAATTCTAAACACACTATTTGATCAAGCCCAGAATCGCCACTTTCCACAGTGAAGGAGGATGGTGCGTATCTCACTGAGCTCAAAGAAGTCCTTCGAGGTGTTCCGTCTCGTTGGATTTGACAGTGGAATCCTTTTTGGTCTTTCAGCAGTTTTCATCCATGTCTCCATTAGAAGCAAAGATGAAGCGCCTTCTTCCTATAACCTTCTCTGTGGCTTAACCGGCTGGCCAGAGCCGTTGCTTCCTATTTTTCACCTGTCACCCTCACACTTAAAAAAGTCACACATCAGCTTTGAAGTAAGAAATGTTCAGGGACTACTGATAGGGCACTTTGCTCTTCCAGGTCAATGAACCCTATATTCTCATCTGAGGGATTTATCATCCAGTCCATCTGCCTGTCAGTCAACCCCCCTTGCAACTTCAATCTGTCCCAGTAGAGCCATCATCCTGGGGACTGACCAAGTCCAGATACCTAAGGGACAGGTACAACAAAGCCAAAGTTCTCCAGTCTTGGACCAGGTGCGTACACCTAAAGAGCTGAAATTAACCCTAAAATGTATAACTCTCCCACAAGTTTTCCACTATTTAAAACCAAATATGTGCAAAACTATACACTCCACAGAGAACTATTAGGGCATAAATTACAGATGACACTTGAGACATTGTATATCAAGTATTTAAGCAAACATTTTCAGTCTTATTAGCCTGGAATGAAAAACCACTAGCTTAGGAGATGAAATGAAAACCATATTTCGCTGCTGAAGTCCTCAACTGCGCTTTATTAATATGCTTAAAGTTTTACCTGAGTATCTAAAGCTGTAAAAAATTCAATGGGAAATAAAATATTCATTTGTTTCCGTTTATTGCTTTGACCTGTTTGTTGTTTCAGTCTTAGTTCTACAGACTCTTTATTTATTTTGTCAGTTTTTACCCAAGTCTTGGTGCTGGTGACCTGATCAAAAATGAAGACTCTTTCCAGACCCGGAGGGTAGAAGCTGGAAGAAGAGAGCAGTGTTCCTCACACATCACTGAGAGCCAATAGACTAAACAGTTCAGGCTAAAAATAAACTGTATTACATGACATCCAATAGTCAAATAAGAGGAGGAATGAGGAAGGTGAGCTTCATGCTGTGATGGAAGTTGCATTTTTGGAGAACGGTGTCCGGTTAAATTTTTTAAAACGCGCACATTTGCCAAAGGCAATAATTAGGAAATCACTGGAAGATTCCAGAGGTTTCAAAACCAGATTTGAATTTGGACATTTAAAAATTAAACTGAATTGAGCGCACGATGGATTTCGTAAAAGGGAATGTTTTTCTGAGACTGCTGCCCGGTGTCAGTATCCTCCAACCCGACCGGAGCAAAATTAACATTTTAATATAATTAATATAATAATCTCTTCCACATTATTCCAGTCTGTATACTTATATTGGTAGGTGTGGGTGGATGTGCACAACCTTCACAAGCACTTAGAAGTGTTTTCCTCAAAAACATAAACCCTCAGAAAGCTGCAATTTTAGATGTAGAATGCTGTGATATTTATATACATTAGAAATCACATTGTTAAGCTCTACCTTCTATTATTCATGTTTTAACAATAACAGCAGCCAGCTTAGATGTGGATGTTCTAACTGCTTGAGAACCTACACTAAGAGGCACTCGAGCTCATTACATTCCTAATTTACCCAATTCCCTCTTCGCTCCCAGTTCAGTGGCTGATAGTGGCATGAAGAGGTTTGGAACATGTAACCACACTTCAGGACCAGACCTAAGGACCCTTCACAACTGCTCTGTACTGAAAATAGGAGAAATTTGACACACGCCAGTGTCCAATGTGTCCAGTTAACAGAATCAGAATGAAACTGTCTGGCAATTTCTTTGGTTAATGAAACTGAACAAGTAAAATAAGATTGACATTTTGCCCCAAAAGAAATGGAAGTATTAATCGCTGATGTAGGTGGGAAGAGTTCCTTATCCTGCTTCACATACGTAGTCCAGTTCACTGGCATTGAAAAATATGCTTATGACACATACCTCATATACACGCCTCTTGATCTGTATTCGGAGCATGTTTGTTTAGCACACACACGCACACGTGTGGAGTGTCTGAAGAAGAAACAGTTTTTTCTAAGCAGTTGTTGATCTCTGCATCCAGGGAAAAGTTGTCAGTGGCAAAACCAAGATTCAGTTCAATTCAATTTATTTTTGCAGAGGCGTCTTCTCACACCGTGACTCAGCAGATTAGGACAACAGGACGGAAAACAGGTATATAGTGAAGCTGTAGATAAAGGTTAAATGGTAATGAGAACAGCTGTACAGGGTACAAGTGCAGAAGAGTAAACCTGCTGGCAACTGAGGAGAGGAAAACAAAAACTCCCAACCAGGAGGAGAGGGAGAAAAATAAACCTCTGGGGGTCCGAGTGCCAGCGGCTGCCCCCCTTCTGGGCTTCTACAGGTAGAAAATAGTGCCGGCAGTAACAGCAACAAAGGTTATAGTCCTAAAGACAACACTGCTTAGGACAGTGAAGCTGGATCAAGTTGAGGTGCAGGTGAGCTGGTCACATCATCAAGGCAGGGGGTCCTCAGCTCCCGGCCACATGGGTTGTTGGTTTCACTGTTGGTCTCGTATGGCCTTAGAGGTGGGGGTCAACAATCTGAGCTAGTGGTCCGAAGGAAATTAAACAGAACAAGTGGGGGTTAATATCTAATGACATTATAGATAGATGAACTAGTGAAAGACTTCCAACTTCTGACTATCTTAGGCAATATTTGGAGGCAATTCAGTATCTTCACACACCGTATTAGCATTTTCCATATTGATATGTAATGCGTAGCCCTTGCAGGCTTGAGAGAAGTGACCCAGCAACATCTGCAAGCAGCATGTCCCTGAGTAGCATCTTAAATATTTTGGTCCTGGCTGTCAGATCAGAAAGATTAAACAGTTGTCTGTTTGAGCTTCTATGGAGTTGGACGCTCTCAGCTGATGACCTAAATGGTTGCTTTTGAGCAGGGAGAAGATGATCCCATAAGAGGGTGTGCCCCAGCGCACAACCCTACTTGACTCCTCTCTGCATCTCTTGTTTGAGAAACAGTAATATTCCCATTTAATTTGGGACAGATAGACACAGGAGATGAAACTGTATCCCATGAGGTGTGGAAGTGAATTTTGATGTCGTTCATCACGAGAATTCCTTCTCCCTTTTTCAATATACCATGAAAATGGCTATATTTCCTGCCCATCACTAGCACATGACTACTCCCTGTTCACACTTAAAACACACAATGTTAAAAACTGCCTTTGTGGAACTCCAATACAATTCTGCCTTAAGCACAAGTACCTCAGATATACAGAAATAAATCTTTCGGGCATGTAATAAGAAAATAATACGTAATATGTAACGTCAAGACTTGGGGAAATCAGTCCGGGTAATGGTGGGTGGATTAGGAACAAGAAAGGCCTTCAGTAACAACATGGAGATGCAACCACATGCAACTGGAGTTCAGAAGATTGTACTAATGGGAACTGCAGGCATCCTACACAGAAGGCTTGGATTCATTTCTTTCCTCTCTTATTCAGATCTGAACCAGTTGAAACACCAGACAGAGGACTGGTGACATAATAATAATAATAATAATAATAATAATAATAGTTCATAAGAAGAAGAACAATGTGTTTCATTGGCCCCATTTTTCGTTGCTGAATGTTCTCTTTCAGTGGAAAACAGAAAGAAAATACCAAGAGTATTGGATCAATATTAATACTAGTGAGTAAAATACAGCACATTGTCATTATTCATTATTATTATTACTTTTCTGTGCCCTCAGAGGAACTGCAGGTTCCTCCAGGTCCAGGTTGACTTTATTTTCACCACGTGATCATAAATTGCCGCGATTCACCACAGTCATACCCATCTAACACGTATAACTTTTGTTCTAATGAAAAAGGTTTTCTCCGACTCACCATTCACACCTTTTTTTGTTTGGATGACGTCTTGACCCAGCGACTGAAGACAGCGACAACGTGACTCAGCTGTTGCTTGAATTTGGTTTCGTATAATATTGCACACGTTATGTGTAAAAGGACGGGCGTGTTATTTTTAATCCAAAAATTGTGAATTGCGACTTGAATGAATTTTTTTTTTGGTTTTTTTTGCATTTTGGCGTCAGGGTTCAAGAAGTCGTGTTAAATCAAACTTGTTTCCAGCTTTCAGACAATCAATAATAAAAACTAACTTATCCACGTTTCCCTTAGTCCTCATGTCGCCTCCCTCAGCATTTACCATGAAAACTCTGCTTTTCTTTAACTGCAAAGTTTTGGGTTTTTTTCTGCGCTTGCTAATCTTCTGAAAACAGGAAAAAATGGGGCCGAAAGGACGAAAATGCAAACATGGCCTCCTTGCGCCTGGAAAATTCTGCAGGGGGCAGCTGCGATTAGATACCATTGGAGACACCTTCCAGCGCTGTGTGTGATTTTAGAGATTCAGCTTTGCTTGGAAAAAAAAATCCTAGTGGCACAGCAACGCCTACTTGGAGGTGGTTAAAAATTAATTCAAGAATAACATTTTCAGTTTATAAACTCGGAACATGATGCAAGTAATTTAAGCACTCGTATTGAATGGGCGTCATGGGCGTATTGAATGGGCGATAGAAACTGGAAGAAAATTCATTAGACCGGTTTAGAGGTATATTTTAAAATATGGATAATGGATCATTTAGTAAAGATTGCTGGCCCATGTATTATATAGGAGAATAATATTATTGAAGATTGTCTTTGGCTGAATAAAAGGTCTGCAATAGAACAATAAAGTCCATCCTCAATTTAGAGAACGCTGATTTTAGACTTTGGATTTTATAGACAATAGTTCAAATTTTTTTTTTAATCATATATATTGCATATCTCTATTTAACTGTGTGTGTGGGTGAGTGTGAAAGAGAGAGAAAGTGAGAGTGTGAGATAGAGGCAGAAGTAGCTTGTTTGTTGTCATCTTTACAAATTGGCTGGGAACTGCCTGGCGGTACATGCCACTGATGTGTGTAGTGATGTGTGTGTTATGCAAAAACCTTGCATAGGGTGAGAACCTGTTTGCCAAATTTCAAGTCTGTGGTGTGAAAAACAACACCGTGAATATGACAACAAACAAGCAAACAAACAAACGGACAAACAAAAAGAAACTGAGGTTTACAGATATGGAGATATTTCAAGAAAGTTGTCATCTAAATGTTGGCTAACAGAGTGAATGAAGTGCTCACTAAACAGTTATGTGATTTCTTGCAGTTTTTCAAGGGTAATTGCTGCTTATAGAGACACACAGAACTCTCTCTTCTGTTCGGAAGAACAGCTTTTGTTTGCCTGATGTTTTGCTGCAAATTGATAAGAAATGAGATGAACTTAAAACTAAACATACAGATAATCATCAACACAACTGAATGAAACCTCAGGAGCGGCATTTAGGTGAGCGTGCCGGACATTGGTCTACATCAGATTGTTACCCTGGCCATCGTTGGCTGCGAGTGGTGGCACAACTGGGTAGAATTGCATAGGCAATGGCACATTCTATACATGGCAAGAGCAAGAGGCAAAGATGGTGGCTTCATCTGTTTTTCCACAGCATGTGGTGAAAAGGGAAGACACGTGAGAGAATGAAGGACCACGATAATGTTTGACTGAAAACGACTGCACTGTATGTATTTATATTTCAATTGCAGTACTAGCTATTTTATTTTACTAGCAATATGCTTATTCAAGATTGGATTTGGTTGTAAAAGTCTTACTGTAGTACATAATGCAGTATACAGAATTTTGAAAAAAATATTAATTTGCACTTCTGATTTTGTGGACTTTTGCCATATCCGGGCACCTCCTTCTCTGTTATAGTCTGGAAAATTGAGCAAGGGCTGTACCTGAACAAATACAAGCAATATAAAAATATGAGGCAGATCGTGTGCCCTTGCATACCTGTTGTATACAGATGGTTAACAATAAACAATTTTTGAATTCTTCTTAAAGCACACGGCAGGATTAATGGTGAACCCAGGTGTAACAATGCAGTTAGAACACAGACGCGTGCAGATGTAAAACGAAGAACTCCGTTTAATGTTAGAGGTTGTTCCAAAGACGTAGTCACAAGACAAGCGTAGGTCAAAACCAGGAATCAGTCCAAGACAAGTGACGTAACAAACAAGGATGAAGCACAATCAAAATCCGTAATACAAAGCAGGTCGGTAAGCGGAGTAGCCAACAGAAGGTCCGCTCAGTATGCATGAACAAGTCACGGCAATACTTCACACCGACAGGTTGTGAGGCACAGGTGCTTATAGGGTTTAATGAGAGACAGGTGCAGGGAAATCAGAAGAGGCGGGGTCTGGACCAGGAGGTGTGACACCAGGTTCATATTAAACCATGATTAAAGTTAAAGTTCAGAAAGGCTACTTACTATTTTTAACACTTAAAATATGGTCTTTGACAAAGCTTGGAGAAGTGGGAGAAGTGACATCACATCCAGCCCATCGTCACCTGACACTCATGAATGTCAGACTGGCTGATTTTCTCACTCCAACCCCCAAGCACACGTAATGACCTATGTTCTCACTGAAACACACATAATTTGGAAGATAATAAAGCTTGATGATATATATTTTGCAATTACTATATGCAGGTCACTACGGCCAGTGTGCATTGCTGTCAGTGCCTTCTGCAAGTTCGATAAAAGGAGCAGTAGCTGTGACATTAAATTGATCGCCTAGCCTAGTGCAGTAGTGCTAGAGGTGATAACACGAAAAGCAGATCAAGAATATAAACTTCTCTGGTACCATTTAAAGGATTCAACAAGTAAATCAAACACTGTTTTATCAACAACCAGGCATACGTGCAACTTTCTTTCCCAAACAGAACCCAAGAACTCCACTCTCATGGTTAGTGATCACTTTCATGCTTACTGTATTCACCTAAGTCGCACCACTGCATCTCCCCTTCTTAAAATCAAAGGTGCAACATTAACAACTTTCTGTTCAACCTCTGTAACACAAACATTCTCTCTAAATTCAAACTCCAGAACACTCATGTATGTATCTATATACACTCAAACAAAAGTATATCCGCATTGTTTTTTCTCCTTAAAGAACTCTTTCCATACTTGGTGTACAGTTTATAAACTCACTCTTTGTGGTTTTATCACTTCCATTCCACTCCTTGTATTAATGACATTGGGTGGTTGCTGAACTGGAGCTGGTGTGGAAATTACGCCGCTTCCTCTGCAGATTACTGCATCCTTTTCCACCTTTTCACTTTCGGTTGGTTACACAAGTAGAAGATGTTTTCTGTTTCTCCTAACAATGCCACGTGCCCTTTCAACCAGGCAAGAGTGTGGTGAAGAATGTATTCATATCACAGTCCCTTAGGACTCTGCATCTGTGACCAACACCTGTCCTGGTAAGAGTGAACTTAGACTTGCGCCGTGTCTCCTGTTGAAGTTTGCCACGACGCCCTTCTTTTCCCTCTCTTTCTCCTTGACAGCTGCAGCAGATGGATTTGGCAGTTCTGGGACTAGCAGGGTAGGAAGGCACTTGAGGCACAGGAGAATAGAATCTGTGCCCCATCAGTAGCTGTGCACGGCTGTAGCCATTAGCCAGTAGTGTTGCCTTGTGGAAGAAGTGTCGAATAAGGATCACATGCTTTTTGAGCATCCTTCTGACTGTCTGACCATGACACTTTGCTTCTCCATGGCCGTGAGCAAATTTCAGGCTGATAATATGTTGGAACCTGTAAATACTTGCAAACTGAGCAATGTTATGTCCAGAAAATTGAGGTCCAATGTCCATAAACAAAATGTCATGTCTGGCAAAAATAGATTTTAAAATGTACCACAATGTTTTCCCATCTGGTGGGAGCCAGTCTGGTCATTCAAAGGAATTGGAAAAAATAGCCCATCAGTAGTCATTATTTTTAGCCATTCAGTGAAAAGATGCTTGCTGCTAGTTTTTGTCACAGACTTTCAGGCAGCTCACTGGGCATCGGAGGTCTGCAGGTTTGACTCGCTCTTTGTTGAAAACGCTGCAGTTCTGCACTAATTCATTCAACTGCTTGCTCGGTCCTGGCCACCAAACAGTCTCTAGCCTGCTCTCTATGTCTAGTGACTCCCCGTCGTGCTTCATGCAGTTACTGTAAGACACTGTTTCACATAGCAAAGGATCACTAGCCTGGAATCTTTTAGCAAGGGACCCTGGCAAACTGTAAGGGATGTCCTCCTTAGCCACTGCAGATTCACAGTACTCTTTTGCCTGTTATGGTCTGGCCAGATGGTCTGGCAAAAAGTCATTACCTGAGAACATATGTTGTCTGCTTGAGGCTACTCCTGGAGCTTGTCCAAGTAGTTTGAACTGGCAGGTATGCTGGCCACTATAGCATCCACATAAATGTTGGTACTCCAGATCAAGTTATAATCAGCTTTACTCATAACCTTGATATGTCTCACTGGTACAGGGGACAGGGTGTCAGTTAGCCGGTCCTTGCCTGGAACAAGACTGAACAGGACTGGAACAAGTACCTCATAAGCATCAGTCAACATCTCTGCATCCTTAGTGGGTCCTAACAGTCTTACAAGAGGCTTGTGGTCTGTCTCAAGCTAGAAATACCCTTTGAGGAAGTCTTTGAACTGTTTACATTATCAGGTTATGCCAAGAGCTTCCATTTCCACTTGAGTGTTACTATTGTTCTGTCTGAGGCAATGATCGGGATGCATACCATAGGCCTCTGATGAATTTTGTATTTTTGTAGTAAAACAGCCCCAGGACCATATGAGGACACATCAACTTACAGTTTCTGTTCCGTGATAGAATCATACAATGTTGGCATTGGTGGGGAAGTCAGTTTCTGATTGAGTGGGATAAAGGCATTCTGCTGTGCTCTACATCAATACGACTGGTTCTTGGTGAAGAGCAGGTCTCTGAGTGAAAATTAATTTACCCGGCTTGTTTCCCATTTCTAGAAAGCTCCAAAACTCAGTAACACTGCCTGTCTGATCTTCTGAAAGGCACCTGTCTTACCTTGGTCTGACAATACCCCTTTTGCTGATAAAATGTGACGCAAATTCTTTACTTCCTGTTTGTCTAGCTCACACTTTTACAAGTTTAGCATAACACCAGCTTTCTGGATCCTCATTAACATGGTATGCAACTTCTCACCATGTTTAGATTAATTTTCCCCAAAATGAGAATATCATCCATGTGGTAGACAGTGGCTGATAGCCCTTCCAGGACTACTATATTCTTTTTTGAGAATGCTGTGTGGCTGAGGTATTCCCAAATTGCACCCTGCAAAATAGTTCCATCCAAACAGGGCAATAAAGAAGGTGCATTTAGCTGACTACTCTGACAGCAGGTGTTTGCCAGAAGCCTATGTTAGCATCCACCTTGCTGAACACCTGTGCTCTGGCAAGCAAGCCAAATGTCTGCTCCTTTGAGGGCAAGATGTACTTCTCTGTGCATGCTGTTTGGTTGAATCTGGAGATGTCAACACAAAAATATATACAGTGTCTACAGGCACTAGTCTGTTGCCTCCTCCATCTTAGTTATGACTCCTAGGGGTTCCATGTGAGCCAGTTCTTCCTTTACTTTGCCCAGCAGGGGGTTTGCTACTTGTCTGGTTATTGTGAGGGAGTAGGATGTTGCATCTGGCATGAATTTCATGGTACATGTCTGATGCACAATCCTTGAGCCATTGCACAGTTGAGGGTATGATTCTTTTAGTGCTCACACACGAATGCTATCTTATCTGGAAACAACACTGATCTTAACTTCTGCTGATCTACCCAGTGATGCAGTGTGTAGGGCTTTAACTACATAGACATCCTCTTGCACTTTTAAATCATGTTTCCTGGGTGAATTGCTAGCGAACCCAAGGACAGAGAAGGGTGCACCACCTTGCCTGTAAAGTGGCTTTTGGGCTTTACTGGCCATTAATGGGCCACTGTTCTAGTCAATGTTCTTGTAGATGTACTGCGGCATAATATTCAAATCTACATTAGTGTCAATCTTGAATTTCACCTTATAGTTGCTGATGTTTAACTCAGTTCATTATGGTTCTTCTTCAATGCCCACATTGCCAAGGAAGAGGTCTTCTCTGTCTGTTTTTACAACATGCATGGCTATAGCTGATTTACGGACTTTACTGTCATGACTCTTTTTCTTACATGTGTTAAACAGTGCATTCTTAGCAGGGCATTGCCATTACTGGTGGCCAGATTTGTCGTTTTTAACATGGCTGCTGCTCTGACTGTCCCTGTGCTACTTTTGCAATATGCTCCTGCTGTGAAATTTGTTTAACTGATGTTTGCTTTCTAGCATTAAATTAGAACACTGTCAACCTCTGAGGGATTTATAGCAACGCTGGCATTGCCTCTTAGGTCTGTTTGTTGTTTTTTCACAACCTCTAACTATCCGGCTATGTTGAGGTCTTTGTCAAACTGCATTCTTTTGGCTAAATCTGTGCCTTTCAGACCAAGAGTTCTATCATGGACAGGTCATCATGAGGTGCTCTGTATTTACAACTTTCTGCCAACGCATGTGGAGCAGTGATAAAGGAATCAGCTGTTTCTGTGGTGAGCTGCACTCTCTGTATGAATTTTGCCCTCTCATAAATCGTGTTCTTTCTTGGGATGAAAAACCTTTCGAGCGTCTCTTTCACTCTATTGTACACTCATTTACTCATCAGATAGCTTCTGCCTCTACAAAATGGCATCTTCTTCTTCCCCTATACAGTAAATTAATGCATTCATCTGCTTCGCATTTGAGGACATGTGCAAATTGCTGTCCAGTTGGAATCTTTCGAAAGTCCATATCCAATTTTCCCAGTATTGTGGCTTTTGAAAAGTTGACTGGTTCTGAAGGCTGTGTAGTGAACGCAGTGATAAAAATAAAGCCCTAGTAGATGTTGTGTTGTTTGAAAGCTCTGATAACCACATCGAACTCGCGTCTGTTATTCCCCTGTTATTTCTGCTGGGAGATCAGGATGGAATCACAGACAGTCTTTAAAGGCAATTTCATGTTTCTTCATTGCTGCTTTTTCAATGTTTTCTTGGTCAGAGAGAGACAAAAAACCGGACCAAGATGGCCCTAGGATGGGTGTCCAGTTAGGGGTCATGCAAAGCAACAGATGGGTGAAATCAGTCTCAGTAGGAGCAGATTTTGCCAGCAATTTGACCCAGGAATGTCGTTTCATCCTGCATAAACATTACCTTCAGTATCCTTAAGCAGTGTGACAATTTTCAGATTGTTGCAGCGGTTTTTATATTCCATTTTGTTCAGCTTCATTTACTGCAACTAGACCTTCTGCTATTGAATTAGCTGTTGATTCCTCTGGATCCTTCAGCCCACACTTCCTCTATCCATCCTCAGCGAAATGAGAGTTGACTTCCTCCACATAGTCAGTTAAATCAGAAAGTTTTCTTTCCAAAACCACAATAGAGAGGTGAAGTCTCTCCAGTTTCATGTCAGTAACATCCAGCTGGATTTTCATGGTGTCTTACTTTTTTAGCTTAGCTTCCTTATGATTTATTTGGCATCCACACTACCAGATCTAGTAGAGGTGGAGGTGGAAAGGGTCACAGTAGCCCCAGTTCCTTCTTCATCTTCATGAAAAGTATTCAAAGTGTCCATTTTAACTTTCTTTAAGTCAAAGCCTTAGTGAGACTAACTAAGATCATGTGAATAGAGCGAAATATAAAAGTTGTGGATATTTACTGTTCTGATTTTCTTTTCCATCAGCTAATGAATAAATACATAAACACTGAGTGCCATATGGATTGATGTTTTGTTTGTGAGCCTCTGTTAAGTGGGCAATACTGCCTGAGCACAGGTAGACAGCTACACAGTATTATAGATCAACTGACAAAGGGAAATGGTTTTTTATGTTGCGTTATGATAACTAATACTAACTGTTAAAGGAATTGTGTGGTATTTGGTGATACAATAAAGGCTTTTGGCAGAAACGCATAGAAACTTGTCCCGTTGAAACGAATGGAAATTACGTTTTCGAATGATGACAGTTCACATTATGGAAGGAAGTGGAAGAACTTATAGAATGATAAACATAAAAAATTACTGCATTTGTCTGGATTTTTCTGGTGTACTGTACATAAGACGACAACAACAACAACAACAACAACAACAACAACAAGAAGAGCAATAATAATATGGTTCTACTGTGAGGCACTACTGTATACTGAATAATACTTGAGAAGTGTTTGACACTGAGGGATCTTAAATTTGAGATGATCTGACAGACAGTAAGCACCAACAAAAAATTAACTGTCAAATAGGTTGGATGGTAATGTGATCTCTTTACAGCGTTGGATTAGTTTTAGTGCACCGTGCTTTGGGTGGTGTTGTTAGAAGTGGAGCTGATATTTGTCTGTTGAGCTGGTGTGTGGCTAGGTTTATAGCCCAGGAAGATGATTGAACTAACACTTTTAAACCTATTACATCCCACCATGATCACTACATAAATGTGTCCAACCATTTTTAACAGGGGATGAACACTGCATGAATGTCTTTGACCAGTTGCAAACCCAGATGATACCTGCTCTGCTGTCAGCCACTTACATCCAAGAATAATTCTGGCATCACAAGTTGTCACTCGCTGAGGAGCTGAGAACTCAGTTTTCACACACTAGAGTTCCACCATCCATCTCAGCCATAACACGAGCCACCAATTATCTCCGTTCAGTATTGTAAAACCAGGTGTGGCACTCAGGGAGAGACAGAATACACAGTTCCCCACAGTTCCATCACAGTTCACAGTTCATTCACACACTGCACACAACCCACATCTGAACACCAGGCCAACCCTAATACATGCGCTTACTTATGATCAACAAACACAGAGTTGCCATGATAATCCTTATTTAAACCATTATTTTCCACGGGATGGGAACTTTTTCCCTAAACCAAGATACTAAGCGTACAGATTTGTTCTGATCACTTTTTACCCTAACCAATGAGTTCAAATAAAGATTGAAACCCAAGAAAGTAACAACTGTGCCTCCTCTTGTCCTACAAACCAGTACATCTGTCACATCAGACGAATGCCCCAAAGTAAATCCCATAATGACGAAGTTACATGAGGCCTGGAGGAACCACTATGGTTCACCAACAACCAAAAGATGTGTCTCTCTCAAACATCACAATACTCCCCATAAAATTCCTCTCGGCATGTCTGCAAAGGAGACTGGAAGCCCCAGCCAACTGTAAGCATTGAAAGGAAATGATAAAAAGGGAAACGAAATGGAAAATGAAGCAGAAAGCATCGCACGTGATGAATTATCAATCCATGAAAGCAGGGCAGTCTCAGATAATTATTCATTGAGGAACATCATGCCTCCGATTATAACATAGATGCTTTAATGGGAGTTTGAGCATCATTTGGACATAAAAATATTTTGCATATTTCTTAGAAAACTTTCAGACTATTTAGACATTTTCTTTCTTCTAATTTGGTCTATTTCCACAAAATACTCTCTCTATATATAACCATAACAATGCACAACGGGTGTGAATTCCAAAGGGATCCCTTGCAAGTCTTCAGAAAATTTTGTATGAAATAGAATTAAATGAATCCTAGAGAACCAAAAAGTAACACAACACAACCATCACACCTTTTTATGATAAAACCAGATTTTCATTGTCTGAGGGTCACACACTTAGAGGAAATGGCAGTAAGTACTGTTCTCTGTCCATTTTAGTTTTGTTAACTGTGGGAACTATTGATATAATGTTTATTTTTTAAAACACTGTGTGTAGACTTTTCATAGTTAACGGTGTGCGTAATTTGCAATAAATCATAATCATTTAAAAAAAAATCCCTCAACCATGTGATGCCATTACACTTGAGAAATTAAAATGATACGGAGCGCGGAAATGTACCGTAACTTGTATACCTAGGGCAGTAAAATGCACGTGAATGTTTTAAGTGTTCAAGATTTATAATAAATAACATATTTATACTTTCAAAACAAAACAAATAAAAAGGAAGCCCCCTTTTTTACTGCTCAGTCCTAGTGCTGAGGAAAGAAACAAAAAAAAAAATCACGACACACGTTTATGCGATTACAGATGGGGTTCCTGGAGTGGGATCCAGGCAGAGCGGAACTCCATCGGCAGGCAGCCGAGGCAGGCGATGGCAGGCTGGCACAACCCAACGTGGGGCGGTGGTTGCCAACGTGTCCGTCTGCTTCCTTACTGCCCTTATCCCACATTTGGCCCTCCCTGTTGAGCCGGGATGTGTTCGCTTCCAACCAACCCTCTGAGACCTTGCCCTGCCCTTCAGTCGGGTAGCAATGACACGGATGTGTGCTTGTTATACGTTATCATATGAAGTCACAACAGACACTCTGCTATTTGTTTTGTGCACCGCCCAAAGTTTCGGGATCTCAGAGCAGGCACAGCACTGGAGGCAGGGATTTTGTAGTCGGCATAGTGTCAGTCAGTGGCAGATTCCTGCTAGTGCTCCCTAAACAAGTGGAAGATTAAACTATTAGCATTAATATGCATGTTGCAGATACATTTTTATTTGTTTGGCACAGCTCTTTGTAGATGCAAGATCCAGGAAAACTTCAATATCGCACCGTCCAAACATTTTTATTCGGCTGTACTGCCAAGAATCTACAGATGGAAACTCTGCTTAAAATTGAACAGTTCCACGCGCCACCCATGTCGACCCCACGCCCGTCCCTTTTGAAATGCAAATCAAACGCACGGCATTTGATTCCGATCTTGTGAGGATTTCAACAAACAGATTATCGGTGACACCTCAGATCCCAGCCTCTGCTCAGCATCAGTTTGTGATGTGCCGTGAATCGGACCGCCGGTGTACCACTGGGCAGCAAAAGCTCTGGTGGTTCTGCTGCCACTGGGAGAACTCGCTGTGGTGCTCATAAATCCTCATCAAGATGTCCAGTCCGCTTCATTTGCTGCAGACTGTAAGCAGACATTACTTTGCATTTGGATAGACAAACCCTGGCAAGAGAGAGGTTTAATCTTGTCTCCCTGTTCTTTCAGGGCTTGATTATAATTCTCATTGTTTCACGTCATCATTTCATCGACGCCAGTCTAATCGCCCATCATAAGCTTTAAGGAAAAAGTGGCTATTTGATGTTTAGCCAAATGAATGAATGAACGAATGAATGAAAATGTATTCGTTGTACAAAGAAATCATCCGGGGCTGCAGCAGCATACAACCAAACTAATACATACACAGGACACAAACTTACATAAATAGTGCCCAAAATGGAGCTAGATAAGTACATGAGTCGGTGATATTAATAAATAAATAGATAAACAAATTCCTAAATAGACCAGCCAGTTTGTACACATGAAACTGAAACATGAAAATGGATAATAAGGTCATTCAGAGGTTAACTGCCCTTGGATTTCAATTTATTTACCTTCCTGCTATGTCATAAATCACTGTATAGTCATTTTCATAGCTGTAACTACTGGCCCCCTTTGTCTACCTAGAATGCCCAGAAGGGGAGGACAGACAGGTTTATTTATCTCCCTCACCTTTTGGTTGGGAGTTTTATGTTTTCCTCTCCTCAGTTGTCAGTTGGCTTACTTTCAATAGTCATTATATTGAATCAAACTGAATTGGATAGAGATTTCCAGAACCTACAAGCTGACTGTAGTGGGTTACCATGTCATGGCACCCCAAAACAACTGCTTGCACCCTTAACATTTGTCTACTCGACAGTTCAGACCACTGCTTCTCACCTTGCTGTCATGACAACAGATTTCTGAGTAAAATAAGATTAGACTGAGCCTGAGGAAATTTTTGCATCTTCATACATTCATTGAGCTGAGATCCACAAGGGTCATGGATGAGGGATGATTAGGTTCAGTGTTCAAGGCTCACTTTATTATAGTTATGCCCGTATACAGATGTACACAAGAGAACTAAATTTAGTTTCTTCTGAACCACGGTGCACAATACACTAAACAGACCACATGATGATGCAAGGCAATACAGACGAACTGAACAGATAAGTAGATGAATAGATGAATAAAAGTATACAACTAATATAGAAAATTATATAAATAATTAATAAATGGATAACATGACAAACAGATAATTAAATGTACATCGTAAGACAAGAGGGTCAGTGCAAACAGACAGTAGTGATGGTGCAGTGAAAGGGTGGTCTATAATAATGGTGGTCAGTGCGTAAGCGATGCAGAATTCAACAGTCCGTCAGCTTGTGGAAAAGCTGTTCCTGAGCCTGGTGGAGTTCGCGCACAAACTGTAATAGCATCTTCCCAACAGCAGTAGTGAAAACAGACAGTGGAGAAGATGAGACAGGTGTTTGGCAATGATACAAGCTTTCCTGACACACTGTTTGGTGCTCTTGGTCTGTGGTGAGTAGTGAAGTTCTAGTGACGGACTGAGCAGTGTTCTAAAAGTTGCAGAGCTCCCTGGTAGGAAGCAGTATAGTTCACACACCACACCGAGACGGAGGAGGTCAGGATACTCTCTAAGTTATTGCTGTCCAATTCCTTTCAGTCTCCTCAGGACATGAAAATGCTGTGGTGCCTTTTTTACAAGGTCAGTTGTGTTCTAGTTCCAGGAGAGGTTCTTGGTGATGTGCACTCTCAGGAACTTGAAGCTGTGCACCAGCTCCACTGCTGAACCACAGAAGACCGTGAGCAGCTTGAGTCCTACTGAAGTCAACAGTTATTTCCTTGGTCTTCATGACATTGAGAGACAGATTTTTGTCCTTCCATCAGGCTACAAGCCTCTCAACTTCCCTTCTTCAGGCTGACTCATCTTGTTGGAGATGAGGCCCACAACTGTGCTGTAATCAGCATGCTTGATAATGTGGTTCCTGTTTTATTTGTTGACACAGCCATGGGTTCGGAGTATAAACAGCCTTGTGGAACACCAGGCATCAAGATGATCCATGGCAGGTTGTTGCCATGGATTCATGCAACCTGAATGTTGGTCAGGAAATCCAGGGTCCAGTTGCACCGAGGACTGTTCAGATCCAGTGAGGCCATTTTTTATGACTAGCTGCTGGGGGTTGATGGTACTGAATGCTGAATTAAAGTCAATGAACAGCATTGTGATATAACAGCCTTTACCCTCCAGCTGCGTCAGGGCCAGGTGTCCTCAGTGGATCTATTAGGGCAGTAGGCATGCTGGTGAGGAGCTAATGTGGAGAGTGGGATGCAAGCACTGATAGGTGACATGCAGAGTCTCTCAGAGCACTTCATGAGGACCAGATGAGTGTAACAGAATTGTTGTCAGTGAGACAGGATTAAGGTGATAGTCATTGAGATGATTTCTTGGGGACCGCAGTGCTCATGGTGGATTTGAAGCACTTAGGGACAATAGCCTGATCCAGAGACCTGTTAAAGATGTCAGTGAACACATCAACTAATTCACTAGCACTCTCCTTTAACATACAGCTCGGGATACTGTCAGGACCTGCAGCTTTTTTCCGCACATTAGTGAGGGTGACAGACAGCACCTGGTTATCTGGGGGAGCTACTGCTTTCATGGCTGGAGCGGTGGTGCTGAAGGTCTCAAACCAGGCATTGAAATCATTCACCACATTGGGCAGGGACAAGTTCCCATTATCAACACTCAACGGTCTGTGTGTCCTGCCACATCCTCCTCAAACTGTTGTCCACAAAGTGGTGCTGGATCCTTTGGACATAGGCTAAACTGGCTGCGGGTGAGATTAGCCTTGGCTAGATTCAGCAGCACTCTGTGCCACTCTGCCACTAAATGTAAATGCAATGCTGTGGGCCATCAGCAGTGAGCACACCTCAGAATTCAGCTAAGGTTTCTGGTTGAGTTGGATAGTGACACTCTTAGTGGTCACAAGATCAACCACAGACTTGCTGAAGTAGGCAGCGAGAGAAGATGTGTACCTCTCTAAGTCCAAACAGTGCCCGTGTGTAGCAGCAGCTTTGCAACATGTTCCAGCTCATGTGGTCAAAACTATTCTGCAACACTGAAGTGGCTCCTTCCGGCCACACTTTTATTTGTTTGGTCACCAATTTAGCATTCATCAGAAAACACTTATATACAGTGACCAGTATCAGGGAAATGTGGTCAGACTGTCCCTTAGTGGGACTGATGTTGACATTGTATGCATCACAGATGTTTTTATAAACAAGATCCAGTGAGCCCCCCCCCCCCCCCCCCCCCCCC